>CAOLHI010004375.1:0-420090 GCA_948474755.1 Ctenosaura bakeri | reverse complement strand
CTGAAACAGCAATCTGCAGATCGGACAAGCTCAATCGAGAGGTCTGCTGTCTTCCTGGGGCCAGGATCAACCACATAACGGAGAGGCTAATCAGGCTGGTCAAGCCCACTGACCATAAGCCCCTCATTTTGGTTCATGTCAGAACCAATGACAATGCGAGGAGCAGCTTTTATCACATCGCAAAGGACTAGGAGCTTATGGGGACAAAGCTTAAGGACCTTGGTGCGCAGGTGGTCATTTTGTCTCTCCTCCCTGTTCAAGGATATGGCGCACGTAGGAAAGAGCAATAGCAGAGGTCAACAACTGGCTCCGCACGTGGTGCCGCCAGCAATGGTTTGGGTTTTTGGAACACGGCCTGAATTTCCACGAATATGGGCTTCTGGCAAGAGATGGGCTGCACCTGATGAAACTTGGCAGGAATGTTTTTGCAAACAGTCTCGCAAGGAGGATTAAGAGGTCTTTAAACTAAGTTCCGCTGGGGAGGGAGACAATATTATTCAGGGCAAGGACTCAGCGAGCACAGGGGGGAAAGGCACAAATGATATTCGACAAGTAGTACAAGTGGTCAATGGTGGGAGGAGTAGAAACTACAGTACAGGACTTGCAGGAAGGGCCCGGGGACTTAAGTGTCTCTACACTAATGCACGGAGTATGGGAAACAAGCAAGATGAACTTGAACTCCTAGTACAACAAAATAAATACAATTTCATAGGCATCACTGAGACCTGGTGGGATGAGTCTCATGATTGGAATATAGAAATAGAGGGGTATAGCCTATTTTGTAGAAATAGACCAAACAAGAAAGGAGAAGGAGTAGCCTTGTATGTCAAGGATGTTTTCACCTATGAAGAGGTCCGGGACTTAAACTCAGAAAGCCAGGTCGAGATCATCTGGGTAAGAATTAAGGGAGTGAGAAACAACAGGGATATTCTAGTGGGGGTTTACTACAGACCTCCAACCCAAACTGAGGACTTGGATGACGCCTTCCTCAACCAAATGACTGCACATTCAAAAAGGAGAGATATAATAATAATAGGAGATTTCAATTACCCAGATATATGTTGGCAGTCAAATTCTGTCAATACAGCAAGTTCCAGCAAGTTTCTTGCTTGTCTAGCAGACAATTTCATGGTCCAGAAGGTGGAAGAGCTGACAAGGGGATCAAACATTCTAGATCTGATCCTGACCAACAGGGATGACCTTGTTAATGAGGTAGAAGTGGTTGGATCTTTAGGGGGGAGTGACCATGCCCTATTGGAATTTGGCATTCAGCGGGAAGGAGAAGATAAGTGTAGCCAGACGCTCATCTTAGATTTTAAAAAAGTGGACTTCTGTAAACTTAGGGAGCTGCTGGCTGGAATTCCGTGGTCAGGAATAGTGAAAGGGAAAGGAGTACAGGAGGCATGGGAGTTCCTTAGAAGGGAGATACTGAAGGCACAGTCTAAAATTGCGCCAGTAAGGAGGAAAAATGGAAGGGATCTAAAGAAACCAGAATGGTTGACTAAAGAACTCTCAGCTGAGCTAAGTATTGAGAGAAACATGTACAGGAAATGGAAGAAGGGGGAAACCACCAAAGAAGAATTTAAGCAAGCAGCTAGGAGATGTAGGGAGGAGATCAGAAAGGCTAAAGCACAGAACAAACTTAGGCTGGCCAGAGACATTAAAAACAATAAAAAGGGATTTTTTAAATATGTCTGCAGCAAAAGGAAAAAGAAGGAGATGATAGGGTCGCTGCACAGAGAAGATGGCGAATTACTAATGGGGAAGAGAAAAGGCAGAACTACTCAACACCTTCTTTGCCTGAGTTTTTTCCCAGAAGGATATAAGCACTCAACCTGGCGGTTGGGGAGCAGGTGAGGAAGCAGGGGAAATGAGGCACATAATAGGTAGGTGGTACAGGAATACCTGGCCACACTGGATGAATTCAAGTCTCCAGGGCCAGATGAATTGCATCCTAGGATATTAAAAGAGCTGGCAGAGGTCATTTCGGAACCGCTTGCTATAATCTTTCAGAAATCTTGGAGGTCAGGAGAAGTTCCAGCAGACTGGAAGAGGGCAAATGTTGTCCCCATCTTCAAGAAGGGAAAAAAAGAGGACCCAATCAATTATCGTCCAGTCAGCCTGACATCAGTACCCGGAAAGATCCTGGAGCAGATCATGAAGCAGTCAGTTTCTAATCACTTAAAAAGCAATGCGGTAATCATGAGAAGTCAACATGGATTTCTCAAAAATAAGTCATGCCAGACTAATCTTATCTCTTTTTAAGATAGAGTTACTAGCTCGATAGATGAAGGGAATGCTGTGGATGTAGTATATCTCGATTTCAGTAAGGCCTCTGACAAAGTTCTCCATGACATTCTTGCGAAGAAGCTAGTAAAATGCGGGCTGGACAAGGTTACTGTTAGTTGGATTTGTAATTGGTTGACCAACTGAACCCAAAGGGTGATCACGAATGACTGCTTTTCATCCTGGAGAGACGTGACTAGCGGGGTGCCACAGGGTTCTGTCCTGAGCCCAGTGCTGTTCAATATTTCTATCAATGACTTGGATGAAGGAATAGAGGGCACACTCATCAAATTTGCAGATGACACCAAATTGGGAGGGGTTGCTAATACGCCAGAGGACAGGATAAAAATTTAAAATGACCTGGATAGATTGGAGAGCTGGGCCAAGGCGAACAAAATGAAATGCAACAGAGAGAAGTATAAGGTCCTACACTTAGGTAAAAAAAAATGGAATACAGAAATACAGGATGGGTGACACGTGACTGGATAGCAGTACGCATGAAACGGATCTAGGAGTCTTAATAGACCAGAAGCTGAACATGAGTCAGCAGTGTGATGCGGCAGCCAAGAAAGCCAATGGAATTCTCGGCTGCATCAATAGGAGTATGGTGTCTAGATCGAGGGAGGTGCTGGTACCACTCTACTCTGCTTTGGTTAGACCCCATCTTGAATACTGTGTCCAGTTCTGGGCACCCCAATTCAAGAAGGACATGGTCAAGCTGGAGCAAGTGTAGAGGAGGGCGACCAAAATGGTGAGGGGCCTGGAAGCCATGCCCGATGAAGACAGACTTAGAGAGCTGGGTATGTTTAGTCTGCAGAAGAGAAGGTTAAGAGGGGACATGATAACCATGTTTAAATATTTGAAGGGATGCCATGTAGAGGAAGGAGAGGGCTTGTTTTCTGCTGCTCCAGAGACCAGGACAAGGAGCAATGGATTCAAACTGCAGGAAAGTAGAATCCACCTGAACCTCAGGAAGAACTTCCTGACAGTCAGGGTTGTCTGGCAGTGGAATATGCTGCCTCAGAGTGTAGTGGAGTCTCCTTCTTTGGAGGTTTTTAAGCAGAGGCTAGATGGCCATCTGTCGGGGGTGCTTTGAGGGTGTTCCTGCATGGCAGGGGGTTGGACTTGATGGCCCGTGTGCTCTCTTCTAACTCTACATTTCTACGATTCTATGAGAGCAATGAGCTATCACTGGCTCATGTACCAACAGGACCTTTAGAAAGTCTAATTTTTTTTTTCAAAAGGAAATCAACATACAACATCTGTTCTTGCTATTCAACCTCACCTAATTCTTCCCTTAATGTCACATTTTTTCTTTCTCATACATTTCTTTGGTCTATCCTCTTTAAATTCATCCTTAAGAGTCTGTTTACACACACCCTGCCATCCTGCCTACTTAAACTCATTTCCTCCATTTGGTTTTTGTTTACTGTCCTTTGTTGAGCTGACAGTCTCTCATTTTCATTTTCAGATAGTAAATTCAATATAATCATTAAGTTCATTCCACTTAAATTCATTGCAATTAAATTTATTTGGTAATTCACTGGATTCACTACTGGGTTAAAATTCACTGTATTTATATTACCTAATTCATTAAATTGAATTTACCTAAATGAAAGCAATAGATTCAATTCAACTGCTACAGCTTGCTTAATCATAGAACACAACTCATCAGCATCAGAATTCCAACTCATATTAGCATTAGAAAGTTTTAAATTCATTTACAAAGCTCCTTGGCCCATATTAAATACAGCTTTTAACATTAACTCTGCCCCATCGTTGGTTTTATATCTGGCCATATGTCTTTGTTCATTAGCATACTAACTTAAGTATATCTTTAAACATACTTTTAGGTACTGAATAAATCCTCGCATATTTTCAAAAGAGGAATATATAGCAACCATCTCCTGCTATTGTGCCTTCTCTGCACTTAAGCAGCATGAGTCTATCAACGTTAATGAAGGAAGCACTGAGCATGCTTGTACTGAGGGACTACAGTCCTCTCTCCACATTCGCAGGTTTGACCCTCATTAATTTGATTGTTTACAAGGTGTCCTCCCTCCCATTCTTCCCCTCCCATTCCCTTGACTTTTGCTCAGGTGGACTGCAGCTTCCTTTTCCATACTCAGGCAAAAGGCAAGCAAATGGGAAGAGAAAGCCCTGCATGCAGTGAAGAAAGGTACATGCGTGCCTTCCCCCATTCTCTCCCTCCCATTTGTTTCTGTTTCCCAGGTGCATAGAAGGAAGGCATGTGTGCTGGGGAAAAGGCAAGAGAATGGCAGGGTAAAGAATGGGGGGGTTGGCAGAAACACACCTTCTCTGCATCAGGTTGCACCCTTGTCTTTTGCATGGGTACCTGGAAGGCACACATGCCTAGGGAACATGGGTACCTGGAAGGCACACATGCCTAGGGAAAAGGCAAGAGAATGGAGGGAAGGCACATGTGCATTTTCTCTGTGAGGTGCCCCATTCCATTTGCTTGCTTTTGACCTGGCATGTGGAAAAGACACATGCGTTCCCAGGAAAAAGGCAAGAGAATGGCAGGAGAAGAATGGAGGGAGGCATACCTAAATGGGATGGGGAGCCCTGGAAGGGAATGGGAGGTGGAGTACTCACTCAGATGGGGAAATTATTTGCAATTTTTTTTTTACTTACATGAGGGTTCTGTACCCCCAACCCTTGCAAAAATGGAAGGGCTGCTATGCATTTTAGTGCAGCCTTTCCCATCACCTTCAAATCCTGAAATTCAAAATGTATTCTGAAGCAGCCCTTTAGGATTTCACTGCCACTGCTACATTCTTCTCCAATATAGAGCCTGTATGTAGTAGGACTCAATTTTAATCCAGTGTCCCATTTTTTTTTAACCTTCTGAGGTTTCTCATGCCAGACTAATCTTATCTCTTTTTATGATAGGGTTACAAGCTTGATGGGTGAAGAGAATGCTCTAGACGTAGCGTATTGTGACTTCAGCAAGGCGTGTGACAAAGTTCCCCATGATATTCTCGCAAAGAAGCTAGTAAAATGTGGGCTGGACAGGGCTACTTTTGGGTGGATTTGTAATTGGTTGACCAACCGAATCCAAAGGGTGCTCACCAATGGCTGCTTTTCATCCTGGAGAGAAGTGACTAGTGGGGTGCCACAGGGTTCTGTCCTGGGCCCAGTGCTGTTCAACATCTTCATCAATGACTTGGATGAAGGAGTAGAGGGCATGCTCATCAAATTTGCAGATGACACCAAACTGGGAGGGGTTGCTAATACCCCAGGGAACAGGATCAAATTTCAAAATGACCTGGACAGATTGGACAGCTGGGCCAAAGCTAACAAAATGAATTTCAACAGAGAGAAATGTAAGGTCCTACACTTAGGCAGAAAAAATGGAATGCACAAATACAGGATGGGGGACGCGTGGCTGGATAGCAGTATGTGTGAAAGGGATCTAGGAGTCTTGGTAGATCACAAGCTGAATGTGAGTCAGCAGTGTGATGCGGCAGCCAAGAAAGCCAACACAATTCTTGGTTGTACCAATAGGAATATGATGTCTAGATGGAGGGAGGTAATGGTACCACTCTATTCTGCATTGGTTAGGTCTCATTTGTAATACTGTGCCCAGATCTGGGCACCTCAATTCAAGAAGGATATCAACAAGTGCGTCCAGAGGAAAATGACCAAAATGGTGAAGGGTCTGGAAGCCATACCTTATGAGGAATGGCTTAGGGAGCTGGGAATGTTTAGTCTGCAGAAGAGAAGGTTGAGAGGGGACATGATAGCCATGTTTAAATATTTGAAGGGATGCCATGTCAAGGAGGGAATGGGCTTGTTTTCTGCTGTTCTGGAGACTAGGACAAGGAGCAATGGATTCAAGCTGCAGGAAAGGAGATTCCACCTGAACCTCAGGAAGAACTTCGTGATGGTCAGAGCTGTCCAGCAGTGGAATATGTTGCTTTGAAGTGTGTTCCTGGATAGCAGGGGGTTGGACTGGATGGCCCCTGGGGTCTCTTCAAACTCTATGATTCTATGAGGTAACACTGCTGTCTTTTTTTGCCTTACAGCTCTTTTTCTCTCCTCCCTTCTTACTACTGAACAGGGCTGTTAATTTCTCCATATCATTTTCCTTAGAGGAAAGGAAAACTCTCTTCAATCCCTCTTTCTCTCCTTAATGACTCTCAGGTTGGCAGCAATTTGCTTAGGCGATTTTTTTTTTTTTCATATTTCCCCTCCTCTAAGAATTACAGGTTGGCAACCATCTGAGGGGTAATGTTTTTAACTGCATCCAAGAATTTCTGCTTACCGTATCCATTATGCTTTGTCTCCATTTTGTATTAATTAAAGTATATTTCTGTCTAAAGTAACTATTTTGACTAAGTTTCTCATAGAAGGGCAAACATGATCAGTTAGTATGGCAGGACAGAAAAACCTACCAGGGAAGGAAGAGGGTCCTATCTTCCACAATGGAAGAGAACATGGACTCCTGCCTCTTCCAACTGGCATGCAGTTATAACTCAATCATGGTGGATTGATTCTCTGTGACATCTACACTTTCAGGAAATTAAATCATGCTAAGTTTTGTATTGTGGAATCACTCTGTAATGCCACAGTACTAGTCATAATGCAGTGAAACAGCAATGAATGACCTGGATTAACTGACAAGTGGACTGCAGCCAAATTGGTTTACAGAAGGCCAGCACAGCCAATGACAAGGAAAGGCAGGAATTGCAGTCAGCAAAATCTGACAGATCAGATGAATCCAATCCCTCGTTTGAAAAAAGTCACAGTCCTATATGCAGTTAGTTGAGGGTAAGCTAACTGAAGCAAGGCTTACTTCAGAACAGATATCAACAGGGAAATACTGCTACTAAGGGCCTTTCCGCACTACATTGTTATACTGCTATTATTCCACTTTAAGCATCCTGTGGAATCCTGGGGTTTGCAGTTTAGGGAGGAGCATTTAAACTTCTCGGCCAGAGAGCTCTTTGGTCTCAGGAAACTACAAACCCCAGGATTCCATCGGATGTTGAAAGTGGAATAATAGCACTATAGCAGCGTAGTGCGGAAAGGCCCTAAAACAAAACCCTTAGACCATGTAGTTTCTAAAGCAGGAGTGGGCTATCATCAGAATACGTGGTTGCGCTGGCTCTGCTAGAGACCCTCCTTCAGTATTTAACAATCCTCAAAATAAAATTTCTCCACCAGAAAGTTTTGCACCAGAATGCCTCCAATGTTCTCTAAGGACGGCTGAGGGTAATTTTGCCATGTTGCGGGGGGAGGGATTTGGCTTTTTTAGGGCTAAGAGAGGCCTTTTTCCCAGCAAGAAATGATTGGAAAGTTGGATTTCCAGGTTATTTCCTGCTATAAAAGTATCTCTGGGGCCTAAAACATGACAAAATTGCCCCTCTGCATCCTCTTACACAGCATAAGGGAGCATTTGGATGCAAAATAATTTACCCTTTTTTGTAAGTATTTTACAGAGGCATTTTCAGGTTGTCCTGGGGATGACATGCAGCCCACAGGCTACACTTTCCCCACCCTCATGTACTGTTTGCTAGTTTGAAAATTGACTTGGTAGACATGAATGCAGCATATCTTATATGGCATTAAAAGTGGTAACCCACAAATCTAAACAGATTAACAGTCGTAATTCTTATCTAAGTCACAGGAAACTACCAAGCTCTAGAACAACATCTTAAAGATTACTATGCAGTTTTAAACAGCATCCTAATATTCTAATATTATTATTTAAATATCTTATTATCTTAACAATATCTTAAATTACTTTCACAGTAATTCTAGAACATAGAACAGGTGAGAAATGCACTATGAAGATATCCTATTTCTTTAAGAGTACAATTAAAACTATTAATTCATTGTATAAAAGTAAATATTAATGAAATTCTTTCATATTTCAGTGAGTGTACTTACTTGCATAATGATTGAAAAAACGATCCTCTCTCCCAAATATTTCAGAAGGTTTCAGGATAACAGCATCTGGAAATTCTTGCCTTACAACTCTCTCTCCAACAGCCTATTATCAAGTAATCAGGATGTGTTAATTTTTCTACCTGTGTACAAAATACTTAGTATTTCCTAAACAAATTACATCTTTAGAGTTCTCACTTGATTAACAGTTTTGAGAAGCTGTGTTTTTAAACAGAGGATGGATGCCCATCTGTTGGGAATACTTTATGTGCTCCTGTGTCGCAAGAGGCTGGACTCAATAGCTCTTGTCATTTCTTTCAGCTCTATGGTTATATGAAATATATATTGCTTGTAGAAAACAGGAGAAAAGGAAGAATTCCAGCCAATAAGAACTTGAGACAGAATTAACAATAGACTCTGGGAATTCTTTCTTTTTGGCTTTTTGTAATAAGCGAGCATTTCAACAAAAACAAAGAGATGCATTTATGAACTAAAGATGGTATTTTTTTTAAAAAAATTATTTTTATTAAGCAAAGAGAAAAAGTAACAAAATCAAGCAAAACCAAAACTAAACCAGTGATCTAGTGATTTAAGTGATTTAAGTAAAAGAATGATAGATTGAAATTGATAAGGAGTCTTAGAGGCAGGAAAATATTATTTGTTAAAAATGTAACAACAGTCAAGAAAAGGAAAGAGAAAAGGAATAAAAGGTGTAATGAATTAAGGAGATATATGTTGAAAATAGGTTGAATATGTTGAAACATGCAGATGAATATACATGAAACATAAACAGTTTAAATGAAGGAAATTATAGATAAGGAATTACCTGAGTTTCGGAAAGGAGGGATAGAGGGGTTGATAGTTTTTTAGAAGACAGGTTTTGTAGGGGAATATATGTTTGGAATTTGGTGGTGGAATTAATAGACATTATAAGGTGTAATAGAAGGGAGGAGGGTGGGAGGGTTAAGAATCTTGGGAAGGGAAGGGAAGGGTGGGGGCATAGATGTTTTGGAATTGTTTGTTGTTAAATTGTTAAAATGATATATATATGATAAAATGATATATATTTTATATACATGTATTTTAAAAAAGTATATGTGTTTAACCAAATAAACTGTTAAAAAAAAGAAAGAAAAAAAAACTAAAAAAAAAAACTCAACTAAACCAGAACAAATACATTAAATATTACACTTAATTACATACCTTAATATAACAAGATTGTTGAAAAAGAAAAAAGAAACAAACCATACAGAAAAAAAAATAAAAGGAAAAAGGAATTACAGTTAAGTTACAAATACAAATAAGATTACAAACACATATGGTTTTCCTCCTTATATGCAATCGGAGTTTTTCCCCTCAATTATTTATTTTCAACCCTACAATCTTAAACTTTTATTTAATTAAGTCAGTTTACTCTCCTTCTAATATACCTTCCTCCTGTTAAATATAAAGATATATCATAAAAACAAAACATCTTTATAATAAATTACTTAATTACCAATGGTTTTTAATGTGAATATCAGACTAATTTTGTGTTTAAATATTTAGCCTGTTATAACATTGCCTTTTTCTGTTTGAGGAAGTTTTTAATAGACTGCCGTTCCTTTAATACCTGTTCTGACTTACCTTTAATATGTTGTGAAAGCACATCTATTTCCATCATATCCCAAATTTTTAATAACCATGTTTCAAGTTTCAGAATCTCTGGACATTTCCAAAATCTAGCTAGGACTATTCTAGTAGCCATAATCATATATGTTATTCTACAGTATTTCTTTATTACTCTTGTCTGTAAGCTTTTAGTAATATTTTAAAGAAATAATTCAGGTTTCAAAGGTATTGTTGTTGAGAGCATTTCTGACATCATCACCCTTATCTTAACTCAAATTTCCTTAATAAGTGGACATGATCACCATATATGAAAAAATGATCCGATCTCTTATTGACATTCCAACACTTCTTATTGCCTGTTTTATATATTTTCCGAGTTTCGCAAAGTGTTCAGTACCACTAATAAAACATTTTATAATAATTTTCTTTCAAACCCTGAGAAGTTGTGAGTGAGTTTGCTTTTTTTCATGAATCATCCCAGCTTTCAAGATCAACTTCATGCCCTATACATCTAGGCCACTTAATCATTCTTGAACTGGGGTGCCCAGAACTAGAGACAGTATTCAAGATGAGGCCTAACCAAAGCAGAGTAGAGTGGTACCAGTACCTCCCTCGATCTAGACACCATACTCCTATTGATGCAGCCGAGAACTGCATTGGCTTTCTTGGCTGCCGCATCACACTGCTGACTCATGTTCAGCTTGTGGTCTATGAAGACTCCTAGATCCCTTTCACACATACTGCCATCCAGCCACATGTCCCCCATCCTATATTTGTGGATTCCATTATTTCTGCCTAAGTGTAGGACCTTACATTTCTCTCTGTTGAATTTCATTTTGTTCGCCCTGGCCCAGCTCTCCAATCTATCCAGGTCATTTTGAATTTTGATCCTGTTCTCTGGTGTATTAGCAACCCCTCCCAATTTGGTATCATCTGCAAATTTGATGACCATGCCCTCTATTCCTTCATCCTAGTCATTGATAAAAATGTTGAACAGCACTGGGCCCAGGACAGAACCCTGTGGCACCCCACTAGTCACTTCTCTCCAGGATGAAAAGCAGCCATTCCTGATCACCCTTTGGGTTCGGTCGGTCAACCAATTACAAATCCAACTAACGGTAGCCCTGTCCAGCCCACATTTTACTAGCTTCTTTGCAAGAATGTCATGGGGAACTTTGTCGAAGGCCTTACTGAAATCGAGGTATGCTACATCCACAGCATTCCCTTCATCTATCAAGCTAGTAACTCTATCATAAAAAGAGATAAGATTAGTCTGGCATGACTTATTTTTGAGAAATCCATGTTGACTTCACATGATTACCGCGTTGCTTTCTAAATGATTAGAAACTGACTGCTTAATGATCTGCTCCAGGATCTTTCCGGGTACTGATGTCAGGCAGACTGGGCGATAATTATTTGGGTCCTCTTTTTTTCCCTTCTTGAAGATGGGGATAACATTTGCTCTCTTCCAGTCTGCTGGAACTTCTCCTGTCCTCCAAGATTTCTCAGAGATTATAGCAAACGGTTCCGAAATGACCTCTGCCAGCTCTTTTAATATCCTAGGATGCAATTCATCTGGCCCTGGAGACTTGAATTCATCCAGTGTGGCCAGGTATTCCTGTACCACCTCTCTACCTATTATGTGCCTCATTTCCTCTGCTTCCTCACCTGCTCCCCAACCGCCAGGTTGAGTGCTTGTATCCTTTTGGGAAAAATCTGAGGCAAAGAAGGTGTTGAGTAGTTCTGCCTTTTCTCTTCCCCCTGTGAGTAATTTACCATCTTCTCTGCGCAGCGACCCAACTGTGTCCTTCTTTTTCCTTTTGCTGCGGACATATTTAAAAAAAACCTTTTTATTGTTTTTAATGTCTCTGGCCAGCCTAAGTTCGTTCTGTGCTTTAGCCTTTCTGACTTCCTCCCTACATCTCCTAGCTACTTGCTTAAATTCTTCTTTGGTGGTTTCCTCCTTCTTCCATTTCCTATACATGTTTCTCTTAACACTTAGCTCAGATGAGAGTTCTTTAGTCAACCATTCTGGTTTCTTCAGATGCCTTCCATTGTTCCTCCTTATTGGCACAGTTTTAGACTGTGCCTTCAGTATCTCCTTTTTAAGGAACTCCCATGCCTCCTGAACTCCTTTCCCTTTCACCATTCCTGACCACGGAATTCCAGCCAGCAGCTCCCTAAGTTTACAGAAGTCTGCTTATTTAAAATCTAAGATGAGTGTCTAGCTACACTTGTCTTCTCCTTCCCACTGAATGCCAAATTCCAACAGGGCATGGTCACTCCCCCCTAAAGATCCAACCACTTCTACCTCAATAACAAGGTCATCCCTGTTGGTCAGGATCAGATCTAGAATATTTGATCCCCTTGTGGCCTCTTCCACCTTCTGGACCATGAAGTTGTCTTCAAGACAAGCAAGAAACTTGCTGGACCTTGTTGTCTTGGCAGAGTTTGACTGCCAGCATATATCCGGGTAATTGAAATCTCCTATTATTACTGTATCTCTCCTATTTGAATGTGCAGTCATTTGGTTCAGGAAGGCATCATCCAAGTCCTCAGCCTGGGTTGGAGATCTGTAGTAAACCCCCACCAGAATATCCCTATTGTTTCTCGCTGCCTTAATTCTTACCCAAATGCTCTCGACCTGGCTTTCTGGAATTAAGTCCTGGATCTCTTCACAGGTGAAAACATCCTTGACATACAAGGCTACTCCTCCTCCTTTCTTGTTTGGTCTATTTTTACAGAATAGGCTATATCCCTCTATTCCTATATTCCAATCATGAGACTCATCCCACCAGGTCTCAGTGATGCCTATGAAATTGTATTTATTTTGTTGTACTAGGAGTTCAAGTTCATCCTGCTTGTTTCCCATACTCCTTGCATTAGGGTAGAGACACTTAAGTCCCCGGGCCCTTCCTGCAAGTCCTGTACTATTGTTTCTACTCCTCCCGCCATTGGCCGCTTGTACTACTTGTCCAGTATCATTTGTGCCTTTTCCCCCTGTGCTCTCCAAGTCCTTGCCCTGAATAATATTGTCTCCCTCCCCAGCGGAACTTAGTTTAAAGACCTCTTAATCCTCCTTGCGAGACTGTTTGCAAAAACATTCCTGCCAAGTTTTGTGAGGTGCAGCCCATCCCTTGCCAGAAGCCCATGTTCATGGAAATTCAGACCATGTTCCAAAAACCCAAACCACTGCCGGCGGCACCACATGCGGAGCCAGTTGCTGACCTCTGCTATTGCCCTTTCCCTATGTGCGCCGTATCCTTGAACAGGGAGGAGAGACAAAATGACCACCTGCACACCAAGGTCCTTAAGCTTCGTCCTCATACACTCGTAGTCCTTTGGAATGTGGTAAAAGCTGCTCCTGGCAGTGTCATTGGTTCCGACATGAACCAAAATGAGGGGCCAGCTTCTCTTGTCAAAGGGTTTCTTTGTTTCAAGCTGGTCATAGCTGGTCTCTCCTTGTTATACGCTTTTCAAACCACTCTATCATATTTAATACTATTCTAATATTTTTAGCTGTCTTTTTGGAATAAAATTATTTTGATCTTCATGTATGATTTCCTGTCAAACTTTTCAAAGTGTATCTGCCAGTTTCGATGCAAATATTTCATAATCAGTATTTAACAAAGAAACCAGTTTATAGTTATTAGTAGAGATGGGCCAACTGAATCTGTGAATCCTCGAATCCTCAGCAAAGATTTGAGATTCTTGATTCCAAATCCCTGTGCTAAAATGGGCAAACTGAATCTTTCCAATCCACCAACCAAATAGTTTGTTGGAGACCAGGACGCATGAAAACCTGGGAGACCAGACACACAAGGGGAGATGGTAAGAAGGTTAATTTTTACCCTGGAGTAATAATGGTCTTTGCTAACAATTTCAGAAATTACATCTGGGGTTTTATTCTAATATATTTAAATTGAACACTTAATATTTAAGTTCAGCACTATTTTCTGTGCTGAAAATCAATGGCATGTATAAATGCTGAGGTCAGTGAGTCTGACGCCTATCAGAAGTAATGGGGCAGAAGGCAAGGTCACACAATCTCATTCAGTGATTGCCACATACCTATTAATTCAGTTATCAGTCTAACTCCTTCCACAAGACCAGTGTCTGGTTGTAAACCTATAGCTAGAATAGGATGAGAAGTGAAATGTCTGTCATGGTTTCTCATGAACCACATGACAAACCACATGTAGCAGAAAGGAAAAACGTTCTTAAAAATTGGTGCCTCCGGGGCCCGCCAAAGGCCTGATTGGCTGGAAGGTACAGTCTTCTTGAGATTTTAAGGACAGCTGAAAGATTCCTTTGCATAGCTCCTTTACAAAGCTCTTTCATACACAATTCTGGGGTTTGTAGTTTTACAAGGTGTCATAGCCTTCTCTACCAAAATGTGCTGGTGCATCATCAAACTACAAACTCCAGGATGCCATAAGGAGCTATGCAAAGAAAATCTAGTTTTGACCTGGATTACCTCTGTGCTGTACTATGTGGCCCCGTTTACACAGGCAGGAAAACGCGGGGTTAATCCAAAGGGCCTTCATGTCATTTTCAATCTGGGGAGATCCTGAGGCAAATCTATGACAATTGTCCTGTCCAGGTTTCTTCAGAGGGAGGTTTGACTTTGCCTAGGCTTTTGTTAAGGCTGAGAGAGTGTGTCTTGCCCAAGATTATCCTTCATTCCCTTGCTTTTTAAGCCCATTTTAAAAAAAGGATTCAAAAGATTCAAGAGTCGTGAGATTCGTGGATTCCCAGAACCTTCCAGGGATTTGGATCCGGATTCAGAAAATTCTGGATTTGTCCCATCCCTAGTTATTAAGATAATTCCTTCCCTTCTTTGGGAACCAATGTAATGTTACCATGCGTCCATGATTCTGGAATTCCTTATTTTTGTACGAGAATGAATTTTTTAACAGGTATCATAAAATCTTCTTCAAATATTTTATAAAATAGTGCTATGAAGCTGTCTAGGCCAGGGGCTTTAGAAGTTTTCAACTTCTTAATCACATACAATATTTCAAATGGAGTAATAGGGCAACTAAAGTTTTCTTCTCGTCATCTGTAATTTGTAATATAGTTTGACTCTCAAGGTAGGATACATTTCTCCTTTTTTTAAGTGTGGCTAGTTTCATGGTATAGCTCTGAGTAATACTTATGGAAGATTCTTTTTATTTTAACTTGATCAACAATTCTCCCTTCGTTATGTTGTATTTCCAAAATCTGCTTCTTTTCCTTTTCTTTCCTTAATTTGTATGCTAACCATTTCCCCGTTTTGTTAGCATAGGAAAAGTTTCTCATTCAACAAGCTTTCAGTTTCTTCTCAATTTCCTGTGTGCGTTCTCTTTCCAGCCTTTTTGGTAATATTTTCATGTCTTCATTCATTCTTTTATCTTCCAAGTATTCTTTTAACTTGTCTTCTTTGCTCTTGATTTTTCTTATAATTTCTTGTATCCATTCTATTTTCTCATCAATGCTTTGCAAATATCCCAAATGGTCTTCATAGGTAAGTCCTTGGTAGTATTCTCTTTGAAGTAATAGTTTCATATTTCCTTCACACTTCTTAACATAGTCTTCTTTTCTTAACAAATATTCATTCAATTTTCAATTAAATTCATGTTTCCTCATGTTCAGTTCCAGTTGTACTGGGTTACGGTCTGATGTTATCTTTGTGTGTGTGTATTTCTAATATATTTATTGTAAAAGTGACAGTATAGAAATGGCTTCAGATGCAGTTTAAGTTCATTCCTACAGTGGGTTGTTTAACCTGCAGGTTGGACAAGCTGCCAAAATCCAACAGCTTCAACATCTCCTTGGTATTAGGGTCCACTTCAATGATCTCCTGACCCAGGGCAGAAACCTCAGGGATATAGTTATCCTTTGTTTCTTTTTCCTCTTCCTGCAGTTTGATAGAGATGCCTCTGACTGGCCTCTTTGAATGCATTTCATTAGATGAGTGACATGCCCTGCAATCTTGTTGCGCAGCTTCTTGCTAGGGATGATGGAAATCTCCTCACATACTCACTTATTTGTGTGGAAGTCATTCCCAAGGCAGGTATAATATTTTTGGATTATGACCCAGGCAGCCTTTTTCACCATCTTTGTATGGCATGTCCCATGTTAGCTGGTCAAAAAGATGATATCTTTGACAATATTTCCATTTTTAAAAAATTTCTGAATGCATCTTTTTGGAGAGTGAAAACATGGCTATTCTAGACATGGATCTATGTCTCTCTGAATAAAAAGTATGTCCTTTCTCAGTACCATGTTTATATCTCCATATATTTATAAGTGAAAAGTTATCCAGTAGCTGGAAAAAAATCCTAGGAAGTTTCCCCTAGCTTTTCTTAATTTCTTTCACAGAGGATCTTTCTTCTATGGATTAATTACCCTGTTCATGTTGCCCACAATTAATAAATTTTCTTGATTTTTCTCATTACTATATTTTAGTAACTTTGTTACATTTTTTTAAAAAAATTATCCTTTCCATCAACAGGAGCATATAATCCTACAACTAATAGTTTGTAACCTATGAACTTAACTTCAATTCCTAAATAACAACTCTATGGATTGCTAAATATGACTTCTGCCTTATACTTGGAATTTACGTACATTACCACTCCTCGTTTTTTCTTATGGTACATTGCAGCATGACAACTTCCTAATCCGCGGTTTCTTTAAAAAGTTATGTCCCTACCTCGGATACGAATTTCTTGTAATCATATAAGATCCAAATTACATTTTTCTAAATAATGGGACACATGTTTCCTCTTTACTATATTATATATTCCTTTAATATTTCAAGATAAAATCTTTATTGCCACCTATATGACAGACACTAAACAGTTCTTCAGGATCATCTTCAGTTACGTCTTCTTCAATTTCTTGGTTTAGGTCCTCTATACCGTAGTCAGTCTCTGCTGACGAACTTTTATTAGATGTGTCTTCTGTTGGAAGAGCTTGGTCATGTTTATCTTTTTGTGGCATTGTTATCTGGTTTGCCACTACTTGAGAACTTTCAACATCTTTCTTTAACTTCTCCAAAGCCAGTTTAGCTCTGTTCAAAGATGTTATATCTTTTCTGGTGATAGTTGAAGGAAAGGTCTTCCACTCTGATCCACCTAAAGTTGATGTGATTTTTGAGAAGGAATTGCATCAGGAATTTGTCTTTGTTTAAGAATTTGCACAGGTATATCCTTATAAATTTTTACTTCTTTGCTTTCTATTACCAAGGTCTCCTTATAACTTCTTTGGAGTATAATTTTAGTCCTCATTTTGATAAAGGAGATAACGCCTTATGCAAGATTCTTATCTGTAGCTATTCTAGAGTTAAAGCAAAAGATTCTGTCCAGTTCAGCTTCCAGCTGTGTCACTGGGATATTGACATATTGAGATAAAGCTGACAGAATATTTGTATGAATGTTTTCATCCTGTGATTCTGGGACTCCCCTCAGTTTCAGCCAACTTTTCCTGTTTTTCAATTCCAAACAAGCAAAGGAGACATAAATATCTCCTCAAGGTAGCCTCATCTCAAGGTTACCAAGTATAAACAATCCCAAGTAATGATACAGCAACTGAGAAGGAGCTGCTCAGAGTACCTCTATATGTAATCCCCAAAAGGGGGGGGGTGAGGAAAAAGGAAAAGCATTTCGCAGATTCCAGTATCTCTAAGGCAACCCCACTTTTTCCCCTTCCTTCCTCTCTCTCAATGCAGCTCTCTTTCAGTTAAACATCAAATTTCCTATTTTGTATACCTCTTGTATAGTTTTTGTATAAGCTAAATATCACAATAAATTACGTGTCCACAACAGATTAATATACAGCAAAATTACAATTATATTATATTGTTAACAGTGTTTTCTAATAATTTTGTAATTTTCTTAATTATAATAACTAGTAATAAATTGATATGCTATACAGATTTAATGATGAAATAGTTAATTAATAATGTAAGATGTTTAACACCTGATTATAACTTTTGTTACTTTAACACTTTGGCAATTCAATACAGTAACACTTTATTTCCACTAGCTCCATCTAGATAAGCAAATTTGGTAAGTAATTAAATATTTCACTGTGATTTAATAGATATAATTAATTAGTAAGTTAATGAATTAGCTATAATAAATGAAAACATCCCAAAAACACACACACAAGCACTTTAAGGAGGTACTTAGAATGAGCACTTAAAATATACTGTTCTATTTTATTAAATGTGCACTTCAGACAAGTAATTGATTGCCACCAAAGAGGACTTAAAGTTAGTTTCCATCTTTTTAAATTGGTATGTTTTTCTTTCTCCCCTTAAATTATATCCAAGCTTCTCAATTACACTATTACATCATCGTGCTCCGTCTCTAGGCTTCTTTTCACAACTCCTATGCATCAAAGTTTTTATTCTGCTCTCCTCCTTGCTGCAAGGTTTTCTTTCCAAGGACATTCTGTATTGCTCCTTTCAAACTTTGGTTTTAGATCTCTAATGTCCCTATTGTTTGTCTCTATTGTCTCCATCATCCTATTTAACAAAGTTTAAAAAGCCTCCACCATCTCCTTCATCTTCCTTTGTCTTTATTTTACAGAAGTTATTTTGACTGTTCTATAGGGTTCATTTATCCTCATTTAGTCACAAAGGACTATGAGTTAATGGGGACAAAGCTTAAGGACCTTGGCACACAGGTGGTCATTTCGTCTCGACTCCCTGTTCAAGGACATGGTGCATGAAGGGAAAGGGCAATAGCAGAGGTCAACAACTGGCTCCACATATGGTGCCGCCAGCAACGGTTTGGGTTTTTGGAACATGGCCTCAATTTCCATGAATGTGGGCTTCTGGTAAGGGATGGGCTGCACCTGATGAAACTTGGCAGGAATGCTTTTGCAAACAGTCTCGCAAGGAGGATTAAGAGGTCTTTAAACTAAGTTCTGCTGGGGAGGGAGACAATATTATTCAGGGCAAGGAAACAGCAAGTGCAGGGGGAAAAGGCCCAAATGATATTGTCCAAATAGTACAAGCGTCTAATGGTGGGAGGAGTAGAAACTATAGTACAGGACTTGCAGGAAGGGCCCAGGGACTTAAGTGTCTCTACGCAAATGCAAGGAGTATGGGAAACAAACAAGACGAACTTCAACTCCTAGTACAACAAAATAAATATGACTTGATAGGCATCACTGAGACCTGGTGGGATGAGTCTCATGATTGGAATATAGAAATAGAGGGGTATAGCCTATTTTGTAGAAATAGACCAAACAAGAAAGGAGGAGTAGCCACCTTATATGTCAAGGATGTTTTCACCTGTGAAGAGATCCATGACTTAAACCCAAAAAGCCAGGTCGAGATCATCTGGGTAAGAATTAAGGCAGTGAGAAACAATAGGGATATTCTGGTGGGGGTTTACTACAGACCACCAACCCAGGCTGAGGACTTTGATGACACCTTTCTCAACCAAATGACTGCACATTCAAAAAAGAGAGATATAGTAATAATAGGAGATTTCAATTACCCGGATATATGTTGGTAGTCAAACTCTGCCAAGACAGCAAGGTCCAGCAAGTTTCTTGCTTGTCTTGCAGACAATTTCATGGTCCAGAAGGTGGTCGAGCCGACAAGAGGATCAAATATTCTAGATATGATCCTGACCAACAGGGATGACCTTGTTAATGAGGTAGAAGTGGTTGGATCTTTAGGGGGGAGTGACCATGCCCTATTGGAATTTGGCATTCAGCAGGAAGGAGAAGATAAGTGTAGCCAGACACTCATCTTAGATTTTAAAAAAGTGGACTTCTGTAAACTTAGGGAGCTGCTGGCTGGAATTCCGTGGTCAAGAATAGTGAAAGGGAAAGGAGTTCAGGAGGCATGGGAGTTCCTTAAAAAGGAGATACTGAAGGCACAGTCTAAAACTGTGCCAATAAGGAGGAACAATGGACGGCATCTGAAGAAACCAGAATGGTTGACTAAAGAACTCTCATCTGAGCTAAGTGTTAAGAGAAACATGTATAGGAAATGGAAGAAGGGGAAACCACCAAAGAAGAATTTAAGCAAGTAGCTAGGAGATGTAGGGAGGAAGTCAGAAAGGCTAAAGCACAGAACGAACTTAGGCTGGCCAGAGACATTAAAAACAATAAAAAGGTTTTTTTTAAATATGTCCGCAGCAAAAGGAAAAAGAAGGACACAGTTGGGTCGCTGCGCAGAGAAGATGGTAAATTACTCACAGGGGGAAGAGAAAAGGCAGAACTACTTAACACCTTCTTTGCCTCAGATTTTTCCCAAAAGGATACAAACACTCAACTTGGCGGTTGGGGAGCAGGTGAGGAAGCAGAGGAAATGAGGCACATAATAGGTAGAGAGGTGGTACAGGAATACCTGGCCACACTGGATGAATTCAAGTCTCCAGGGCCAGATGAATTGCATCTTAGGATATTAAAAGAGCTGGCAGAGGTCATTTCGGAACCACTTGCTATAATCTTTCAGAAATCTTGGAGGTCAGGAGAAGTTCCAGCAGACTGGAAGAGGGCAAATGTTGTCCCCATCTTCAAGAAGGGAAAAAAGAGGACCCAAAATAATTATCGTCCAGTCAGCCTGACATCAGTACCTGGAAAGATCCTGGAGCAGATCATTAAGCAGTCAGTTTCTAATCATTTAGAAAGCAACGCGGTAATCACGAGAAGTCAACATGGATTTCTCAAAAATAAGTCATGCCAGACTAATCTTATCTCTTTTTATGATAGAGCTACTAGCTTGATAGATGAAGGGAATGCTGTGGATGGAGCATATCTCGATTTCAGTAAGGCCTTTGACAAAGTTTCTCATGAGCTTCAGCTTCAGATGATACACCAGCTGCGCTCCTTCCTGGAGCTGGAACACCTAAAAACAGTGGTGCATACACTGATAACTTCACGGCTTGACTTCTGCAATGGCTCTACATAGGACTACCCATGTGCTTAATCCGGAAACTTCAATTAGTTCAGAATGTGGCAGCCAGGCTGGTCACCGGTAGACGTAAAACTGACCACATAACACCAATTCTGAAGTTGTTACATTGGCTGCCTATTAGTTTCCAGGCACAGTACAAGGTGTTGGTTATTACCTTTAAAGCCCTTTATGGCTTAGGGCCAGCCTACCTGTGGGATTGCCTTCTCCCATATAATCCGCCCCGCACAGTAAGGTCCTCAGGGTGGAATGTACTGTAGCCAGTCAGAACTCGGTTGGCTGTGGTTACCCAGAGGACCTTCTCTTCTATCGCTCCCAAGTTATGGAATGGCCTGCCAGAGGAGACTCGGCATTACCAGTCTTCACTGCTTTAAAAAAGCAGTCAAGACTGCTCTCTTCCGACAGGCCTTCCCAGACTAGTACTCCACCGCTTCCCACCAACTGTCTTGCTGTTCTTTTAATAGTCAGTTTATTGTTGTTAATTGTTAATTGTTGTGTGTTTTAGGGGGTTAGTTTTAGATGGGTTTGTGGGTGGTGAGGATTGGGCATGTTTTTAATGTTTTTAATGTATTATTGTTGTTCGCCGCCTCAATCCATTGGAAGAGGCGGGGTATAAATAATAATATTACTATTATTATTATTATTATTATTGCTATTGTTATTATTACATTCTTGCAAAGAAGCTAGTAAAATGTGGGCTGGACAGGGCTACTTTTGAGTGGATCTGTAACTGGTTGACTGACCGTTCCCAAAGTGTGCTCACCAATGGCTGCTTTTCATCCTGGAGAGAAGTGACTAGCGGGGTGCCACAGGGTTCTGTCCTGGGCCCAGTGGTATTCAATATCTTCATCAATGACTTGGATGAAGGAGTAGAGGGCATGCTTAACAAATCTGCAGATGACACCAAATTGGGAGGGGTTGCTAATACCCCAGAGGACAGGATCAAAATTCAAAATGACCTGGATAGATTGGAGAGCTGGGCCAAGGCTAACAAAATGAAATTCAACAGAGAGAAATGTAAGGTCCTACACTTAGGTAAAAAAAAATGGAATACAGAAAAATAGGATAGGGGACACATGGCTCGATAGGAGTACGTATGAAACAGATCTAGGAGTCTTAATAGACCACAAGCTGAACATGAGTCAGCAGTGTGATGTGGCAGTCAAGAAAGCCAATGCAATTCTCGGCTGCATCAATAGGAGTATGGTGTTTAGATCGAGGGAGGTACTGGTACCACTCTATTCTGCTTTGGTTAGACCTCATTTTGAATACTGTGTCCAGTTCTGGGCACCCCAATTCAAGAAGGACATGGTCAAGCTGGAGCAAGTCCAGAGGAGGGCGACCAAAATGGTGAGAGGCCTGGAAGCCATGCCCTATGAGGATAGACTTAGAGAGCTGGCTATGTTTAGTCTGTAGAAGAGAAGCTTAAGAGGGAACATGATAGTCATGTTTAAATATTTGAAGGGATGCCATGTAGAGGAGGGAGAGGGCTTGATTTTTGCTGCTCCAGAGACCAGAACAAGGAGCAATGGATTCAAGCTGCAGGAAAGGAGATTCCACCTGAACCTCAGGAAGAACTTCCTGACAGACAGAGCTGTCCAGCAGTGGAATAGGCTGCCTCAGAGTGTAGTGGAGTCTCCTTCTTTGGAGGTTTTTAAGCAGAGGCTGGATGGCCATCTGTCGGGAGTGCTTTGAGGGTGTTCCTGCATGGAAGGGGTTGGACTGGATGGCACCTGTGGTCTCTTCCAACTCTACATTTCTATGATTCTATGATTACTATTTAACGTTTTCTCTAATAGTCCGTTTACATATGTATCCACTCTATCTCTCTCCAACCACCTCTCCACTCACTGCAACAGTTAATCAAAATTGCTGATATGAGAGGTCAAGTTTATACAGTTGAGTCAATTATGTGCAATTTGCTAGAGATATATATGATCTGTATTAACCTATGTGTCAATGAAGGTGGCTCAAGTTGCATCCAAGTAAACTAACAAAACAGCTAAGTCCAGTCCAGTTTGGGTCAATCTAGTAAGTCAATCAAGTTTTTTTTTTTCCCAAAGGAAGAACATTTAAGTTTCAAATTTTAATTTGGGCTCTATGGGTCTTACCACCGTTACCTTCTTTGATTTTTAGCCACAGAATCTGCTCACAATTCCATATAGTCAAAATTTCTTACTGATTAGTTTCTCCATTCTGCTCATTATGGTCCTGTCTCCCTGCTCATTCCTTCTCATTTACAAAGAGGATGTCTTTAATGAATTCTGTTCAGTTCTGCCGCAGGGCAGTTGTCTACCAGTGATTGTGGTGGCTCTGCAACCCCATTGCCATCTCCTCCATCCTCATATACGACTGAAGCCAAAGTGGTCTTGAGGAACTGCACCACAGAACTCCCAGCCCCCTCTGGACCTCTCTTACCGGAGAGAGGTGGTAACTGATCAGCTTGTTAAATCATCACCAGCAGCAACTGGGCAGGAGAACAACCCTGCGAAGCAGCCTGTCACCACATCAAAACTGGAAGATACATTTTGTAAAGACTGTAATTATAAGTCTTATTATCTGAAGAAATAATATATTGCGTGTGTATGGGTATGCTAAAAGTTATTTGATGAAAGTATGATATGCATCTGAAGGGGATATCACACTGAGAAAGACCTTCAAGTTACTGTAAACATCCTGGCTGCTTTGTCTGATATAAGAAAACATGCTGAAGGCAGATCGCTACTGAGAAAAGAAAGTGAACATTGCCATCTGGTGTTTGCAAGAAATAAAATAAGAAACTATAGCAATAAAAACAGAGAGGAGTGCCTCTGAATGAAATATATGAGTGCTATACACTGAAGTTTTTTCCACTCTTTTTTTTTCCTGGACTTGCAAAAGTGTTTTAGGATTAATGAGATTTAAGATAACAGTGAAAGTATAAGACAGAAGCACGACCTACAGTAAGTAAAACAAGAGAAAGGCAAGAAAGAAAGGGGACAGTGTGTTACTGCGGTCTAGGCCTACCTGGAGATAGCACTCGATATCACTTTGATATCAAACAATTCAGCTTTCCTCTGCCACCCCGCTCCACGTGTTTGTGAGGCCATTGGACAAGCATGCAAACAGGCACGGCCGATAATTGCTGGACATTCCATTCTTCACCCAGGCAGGCCAGATACAGCCAGTTCGTCGCTTCAGGGACCTCTCCAGAAAACACCTCATTGCATATGTGCGATACTAACAAAGGCTCCCTGCCCCGAGCAGGCAACTTGACAAAGCAGTACTAAGCGCTCCGCATTTGCATACTGGCTACACTATTGTTAATTCGGCTCTGAGTCAATCATGCTAAATTCTGACCTTTCCAAAGCTTTGTCCTGCTCCTAAAATGCATTGTTCTCACCGAGTAAGCAGTCACATCTCTCCTTATAAAAACCCCTGATTCCGAGACCATCCTCGGATCGCTCCCGAGTTCCATCCAGCCTTGCCGCCACTCTGCTTGGCGAGCTCCCCTCAGCCAATCGCGCTGAGCTTCTTCACCGCACCCCAACTTCGCTCTCAAGGTCCAGGACTACGAGACAGGTGTTGTATCACCCATTTCCCTCTGAAAATCCCCAAGTCAATCTCTGATTCCCTAGTTATCTGTGTGACTGTGGTGTCTTTAATATTTGTCTGTACTTAATAACCATCATTTTTATTACTTTAACCTGTCTGGCTGCTCGACTGACCTGACCCCGTAGACGTGGGTTGCAAGATCCTGCTAAGTTACCCAGCCTCTCGCTAGCTTTAGTGAGTGCTCCAGCTAATTTTCCCCAAAGTTGTGTTGTTGTTTGGTTATTTACGTGTCCCTCCCATGACCACCAGTAATCAGGGTAACAAGCGGATACACCCTAACACGACTACAGAGACAACACGGAAGTTTGCTTCAGTCCTTAAAGGCACAGATATTACAAATGAGAGCACACACAGCTCAAGTGGGAAATAAATAGAGGAGACAGGGAAAAATATGCTATTTCGTTTTTATATGTAGTTTAATATTAAATGTGTGTTCAATAAAGGTGGTTTTTTTTTTTTAAAAAAAGGATTACTGAAAATATTAAACTGCTCTTCTTATTTGTGGTATAGGAACTTATCCCATTTCTTTCCCTGTGATTTCTACCTCTGATACCAACGTTTTTGTTAAAGAAGTACTTTGTTAACTGAGCTATCCCTGTATTTGTCAGTTTTTCTAATAGTGCTATTTCCCACTTTCTATTCAGCCATGTTTATTGAAAACTAAGTGCCAAAAAAAGAAAAAAAGGCTGGTTTAGTTCCATTTACTGCCTTTTTCAAGTTAGTACAAAATTTAATGTGAAAACCTGACTTTTTGGTTGTTATTAAAAAAACAAAGATTGAAGCATTAGCACAGGAACTTACACATCCAACTCAAAACAGATGTGACATTCTTTGCATTCAACCTTTTCCTCCTCTTCCATTAAATATTGTAAGAATGCAAGTCATAGCACCCCTGACCTTTTGCACATAGTTTTCTTTCTGATATTTAGAAACTCTTCTATCTTGCTGCTGTTTGAGGAATTTGTTTCTTGTTTTTGTTTTAAATCACTGTCTTTCTGGGTACGCTAAAGTATGATCTCCCTATTTTCACTCTTGGCTAAGTACAACTTTTCTGTTATGTACTTGAAAACAGAGCTCCAAGGGCACTTAGACAATACAATTTCTGCTGAAATATCTTTCAAATATAACAAAAGGTTTGCACTAACATGTGAGGGAGAACTCATAAAAAGCAAAGCCTCATATCAGTATTCTTTCGACTCTGAAGGTTTTTACTTTTAGATTGTGCACATACTTAAAAGAAAATGAAAAGTGAAAACGGAGTATAAAATACTCTGAAAACATAACTATGTAATAACAACTTCTACAAAACAAGTACGGATCAAAGACTTACTTTATTCCTAAGGTATTTTGAAGGACTTCTCATGTCTGCATTCAGGTGAGAAATGTGAATTAATTTTTCTACACCAGCTTCCCGAGAGAGCTGGGCAATCTGTCTAGGGATATTAACAAAGACATCTTCATACTTGAAGTTTCTGAAAGACCAAAAATGTTAAATATTACCATCAATGTTCATTGCTGAACAATTAATTCATTACAACACTGTCATGGTGGTGCAGCATAGGGCCTGAGTGTGAACACTGAGTCTCTGAAGACAGCTATTAACTCACTAGACAATCTTGGCAAGTAAGCCTCTGTCAGTATCAAATTAGGCATCTGTAGTATATACACAGTTCATCTTGCACATTGTTTTACACAGAAAATGAAAATCTAAGAAATGCGGTGGTATTTATAGTCAGAAGGGGTGCAACCAAAACAGTCAAGGAATACAATGAAAAATCTAACTGAATAGTATCAATAAGACTCCAGAGAAAACTCATCAATATAACCATAATCCAAGTTTATGATCCAACCGCAGAGGAAGTTGAAAGATTTTATACTGGAGTCAAAGAGGAAATAAACATAGGGATAATAGACACCAGCGGCAGTAACCCACTCCCCTAGAAAAAACTATCCACATATACACTTTTATCCCATATCAACACAATCTAGGGTGGTCTGGATGTTTGTCCCTTCACTGCTAGAAATGAATTTATTTCAGGTAACACCAACATTTCTTGTCCCAGCAGAGAAAGAAAGAAAATCCTCTGGATGAGACATATCAGAGCTCCCTAGATAAGAGTGGGTAGAGCAGGGGTCTCTTGAAGTCTACTGCTTAACTACTTGTGGTAGCACCTGCCCACCAAAGGAAACTTTGGCTGAGTCAAAACTGTTGAGTTGATAGTGCTTTACAAATATGGAAGGTGACCATCTTGCAGATTTTTGTTGGGGGGCACTGATGGCAAACTATCAACTGCAGCAGTAAGAAAAAAAGAGGTGCTCGTGCACAGGATTCACTGCTCAGGAGTATAGAGGAAACTCTTTGTCAGCTGAAAAAGATGAATCAGGAAGTGTGCTGTCTTTTTGGCGCACGTATCCAGGATATCACTGGCATGCTGCCAACGCTCATCAAGAACACAGAGCAGTATCTCTTTCTTCTGATTCACGTGGGCACCAATTATGCTGCACACAACATCTCTAAGCAGATCGCCTTGGAATACAAAATCCTGGGAAAGAAAGTAAAAAGTTCACAGGCTGAAGTGGTATTCTTGTCAATTCCAGCAGTGAAAGATTCAGGACTTCACAGGGACAGGAAAATACTGTACGTGAATGGCTGGCTATATAGAGAGTGTCGACGAAAGAGGTTCACATATCACATCTCAGACAAAGGAAGAGATATGTAGTCCAAGCTCACAGGAATACTATAAGGAAACTTGAAGCTCAAAATATTGTATGCTGCCTTGGATTCTGTTTGAGAGAAAGGCAGAATATAAATACAATAAATAAATATAAAATGAGCTGAGAGTGGCTACAGAATCAAGTAGCAACAAAAGTGTGGTTTTCAAATATGTTCAAAGCAAGAGAACACCAAAGAAAATAGTGGGGCCATTGCTCAGCAGGACAGGAAAATGCTAACAAAATCACAACAAAAAGGCAGAATCGCTCGATTTCTATTTTGCTACAGTTTTTTTTTCCTAAAAAGAGGACTATATGCTTCATGCACAAGCAGAGATCTTGGTAAGAAATCTGAGTTGCAACTCAAGATTGATAAGGAGTTAGGAATCATCTGGTTAACCTAAATGAGTTCTAATCTGCAGATCAGATGAGTGGCATCTGACAAAACTGAAATAACTTGCTGACATACTTGCAGAACCACTTGCCATTTTTTTTTTTCAGAAATCCTGAAGAATGAGTGAGATGTCAGAAGACTAGAGATGAGAAAAAATTGTCCCTCTCTGTTATGTGCTGGCTAACTAGTTTTCCCCAAGAAACACTCTGGATTTACTGAGGTATAACTAAGGCATAGCAGCTTAAAATTGTTAGACCTGAGGCACATTGGTTTGCAATTAGTTTATATGGAAGCAAACACTTTTGGATGCAAAGCATTTCAATTGGTGAGCTCACAAATGTCATCCCATCTCCCTGACCTCAAATGGTTCCCAAGAGAAGGTGGATGTTTACATACTTTGATATTGGGAACCTGTTATCTTCCCAGGTTTTCTTGTCTGTCCCCTTTAGGGCTATTTACAATGCCTTCCTGGGATCACCCATGATCTGTCCTTGATGTTCCTCCTTCCATTGCCCAGATGCCCATTGGGTATCTGACAGAAGAGTACCAAGTATATCTTCTCATCCATCTTCACACCTGGTGCCTCTGAGTCCACAAGACAGATTTCCCCACCATTGAAATGCAGTACATTGTTACAGGTTGATTGATATTCAATTCATTCTTACAGCCAGTAATTAGCATTAGTACTATAAAGTGATCTGTCTCTAAAGCCTAACCAAGCAAAAATATCTAGAATACTTTGACGATAGGGCTGAGTCCCTGATACTCTCTTCAAAAAAAGGCAAAACAGAAAATCGAGGAAACTACAGAACAGTAAGCCTAACATCAATATCAGGGAAATATTAGAATGGATTATATTTCATGATATCATGTTTATTGGGGTTATTAATACACTATGCTTAAAGGTCTCTGTATACAACATGTTTAGTGATTTAAGTGGTAATTTTGTCTATTCTGATTAAGACTGCATTTCCCTGAATTATTTTGGCAAAGGCAAGCAGGGTTAGTTTGACTGCTTTGGTTCCAGCCAGGTGATGTTGTGCTTGAGTTCCTCCTGGCTCCATCTGCCTTGAGCTAGGCTGGACCCACAGTGGGCTCCACAGCCTTGCAGACTGTTATCTGTGGTGATTAGAACTTTGGACAGTTCTCAGAAAGGCTCCCCTTTCCTAATGGCAGGGGAAATCCACCATTTGAGGGAATAACGGACTGAATGGGAAACTTAATTTACAGCAGTGTGGTGGAGTCTCCTTCCTTGGAGGTTTTTAAGCAGAGGCTTGATGGTCATCTGTCGGCAGTGCTTTGAGGGTGTTCCTGCATGGCAGGGGGTTGGACTGGATCGCCCCTGTGGTCTCTTCCAACTCTACATTTCTATGATTCAATGATTCTATGGATTCTATGGAGTGCCGATGAATATAGCACTTCTGTAACATCTCTGTGACCCTACTAGAAGGAAGCAGATCAAATAAGCATCACTTATTCATGGGGATTAGATTCAATAAATGAGCCAGAAATGCCAACTCGTATTCTAGCAACTGTATTGGAATAAAGTTGCTTGATTAGAAACAGTAAGAAATTATTTATATTAATGTTGGCCAATTTATGATACAACAGGTTTCCATCAATCAAGTCCAAAGCTGCTGCTAGATCAACGAAGGCTACAAATAAGTATTTGTTAGGACCCACAATTCTTTGTTGGGCTAAGGAATAAAGAGTCAAACAATTACCCTGCCCTAAACCCAGCTTGTTCAGGGTGAATGATATGGCTAATAGATTCCCAATCCTCCAATTTGTTTAACAGATATTTACTATATAGCTTAGAGTCAATATCCAAGAGACTAACAGGCTGATAATTATTGGGATCGTGTGTTTCACTCTTCTTGCAAATAGAGACAACTACACACTTTTTCCAGCCAACTGGAATTATACCTATGTTGTTGATTTCAGTGAACACTTTAGCTAATATTGGTATCTACCACTCAGGAAAGTATCTGAATATTTCTGGAAGCATCATATTTTTCTCCTGGTGTACACCTATTTCTCTTGACACTCAAAGCAAGAGACATAGTCAATTTCTTTATCTCAGATACTGATACAGGAGGCCAATAAGGCAAACCAATATTTTTTTAAACTGTTGAACAATGGTTCCCTAAAGATGTAGTTCTATAAAGCCTGCTGTAACGTTTATACCATTAATGTGACAGAATTTACCCAACAATTACTGGTCTAACTGTAAGGATACCAAGAGAAATGATATCCCAGAACTGCTTCTCATTCTTTTCCACCACAGCTAGAGCTAATCATTTCTGCTGTGTTCAGATGTGTGCATTTTTGTTTTTTTCTTTAAGAGTGCTTTATAAGATAGCCTCATAGAAACTAAAGTGTCAAGAGAAATAGTAGTACACCATTAATGCTTTTCAGGCATCTCTACATTCAAAATCAAACTATCTATTGGATACTACTCTATTAGGATCAAATCATCTGTTACAGCTCAAATTAGGTCTAAGATTCAGAATAATGGTTTGATAAGCATGTAAGATATCTAAATCAGAGTCTAAAATGACTTGACAAAGAGATTTAAAAATAGTATTTTCAAATAACAGAGGCATCCAGGGTGATTGACCACCATGTTCTCTGTTCTCCCACATGAATTCCACCTACATGTATATTTTGAGAAGGACAGAACAGGTGAATAATAGTGAGAGAGGAAAATGAGCACCTTCGACCTTGTTGTTTACTTCAAATGTAAGAATGTGTCAGGGAGTAGTATGGTAGCAACTGCCATATAATCTACTGCGCTAACTCCCCTGTTGGTGAGGCACCCAGTGTTGTGTCATGATGGGCTCCATTAAGACACTACAAATGGTGCAAGAAGAGATCCTCTAAAAGTCTCAGACTTGGCTAGTTGATACATATATCTTGGGAGGGCATAGCAACAGGAGTAACTTGAAAGTCTTGTCCAAAATTAGTACCCTCCACTTGTTTCAAACTAGCCCCAAGTCTAGTGTTAAAATCTCCACAAAGAAGAAGCCTGGTAGATACTATTGGCATTTCAGGGCAGTAAGTGTTTCAGATAAACTTTTCCAGATGCTACTGGGACCTACATTTTTTGATAACCTAGCTGGAAAAAACAACAACAGAAAACCACAATATTTGCTGTTAATGAAGAGGGCCTGTATACACTGTGGAAAAGAACTAACTAAAGGATGGATTTCAACTTAAAAATCAACAGAAATAAATATATTAAGGCTGCCACTACCACGACCTCTGGTGCAGATTTTAATAGATGGAACAGAAAATGATTGAAATCCATGGAGTGATGGTAAATTAGTTTCGGGACCCATATCTCTTGCAAACAAAGAATTTTAATTTTTTGTAAATAAATTGCAAAATCTGCATTGCGCAACTTGTTTGTCCAGTCCATGATATTCCAAAATAGTAAGTGTAATTGTCAAACTAGTGTAATCAGGTCTATATCACCATAAGCAACCAATGATTCTGTCTGAGTTTGGGATTTGTTTGGGAGACAAATCAAGCAAAAAGAGTTGGCTCCAAAGGCTGTACTGGAATTGTAGTTCATAGAATCATAGAGTTGGAAGAATCAAAACATTCTCATTCATTGCTAGTAAAGAGTCAAGAGAACCCCCCTCCAGATCCCTCTCAGCAAGGGGGATCTCATCAGTGGATATTATGTTCACCACTGGTTCAGCCAAGTCATTCACGGTACAGTGTGTTCTTGAGATCCTCCAATCTAGAGTCAGTATCTTTTTGCTCTCCATTGGTAATTAATTCACTTAGGTTCATAAGCTGCTTCTCTATTTCAATCATTATTAGAGGGGTATAGGTAGGTCTTGGAATTTCAATCATTATTAGAAGGGTATAGGTAAGTCTTGGAAAACCAATGTTGGCAATATTTGAAAGCTGGGCAGAAAAGTCTTCATTTTCATCAACATGAAAGGGATTGCAGACTGTTAAAATCTAACATATAAAAGTAAAAGTTTGTCTGTGTCAGGTGAAGACCTCATATGATTGGCTTCCTAAGAAGATTCTATGGAATCCTGGGGTTTGCAGTTTAAGGAGGGGCCTTTAGAATTCTCAGCCAGAGAACTCTTGGGCCTCAGTCAACTGTGTCTGTCTTGAATAGGCCGGATGCTATGGAGATGAGGTCTAGCAGCAAGGAGGAGGGTGGTGTATTCCCTCAGGAACCCAACCTCGGTATGTTAATAACTCTGAATACAGATTGGATTGGGGAATATGAGGAAAAGTTACACGTACTGGACAGTTTGGGGAATTAGAGACACAGGACCTCAAATCTTTCTAACAAGTATTACCTATGAGAAAATAAAATCCCAGACAATGCCAGGTATATATGTTAGTATTACTATAATTCTCTTATATGCCACTGCACTAGGAAGCAGTTCTACAGCAAGCAACTCAACACAATGAGGTGTATATATGTAAAAATTGACTCAGAGAGAGTTCAACAGCTCTAATTGACCTCTATCTGCCATTGTTTATTCTGTTGTAGTTAGTTTGCTGCATAGCTTGTTTTGCTTGCAGTTTGCTTGTTTGCAGTTTGTTTGTTGTTGCAGTTTGCTTGTTGTTTTGCTTGCAGTTTGCGTGCTTCAGTTTGCTTGTTGCAATTTTCCTTTTTCCATGTGCTTTGGAGTTACTAATGAGCAATATCCACAGAATCCTTTATGGTGTTTTTGTTACTCCCCAGTTTTTCCTCCTTTTTCTTACACAATTAGATTGAACTCGCCTCTCTTTTAGAGCTGTGTGTTTCTGTATAAAAGTGTCAAAGGAGAGTTTGAGAAGTTCAAGTTGTTTAACAATTTTTCTAAACATTTTCTAAACAATTTTTTCTAAACATTCCTAAATGGAAATAACAATATGAGCAGTTAAAACAGTATGGGCTCTGTTTCTGTCACAAAATCTGAGGACTGTGATTGTTGTTCAATGTGTTGTTTCTTCTCAGTAAAAAGCAAATTCTTGAGAACTGGCTCATCTGCCCCATTAGATTCTAAGGACACTTCTTCCTGATAAAAAGCAGACTATTATCAAAGCTTTCCAAGGGTTCAGATTAAGAGGCTCATTTTCTATATCCAAAGCTGAGAAGCAGTGAGCAGTAAGAAGTGCAAACACTGGGTTTAAGCTTGGGATACTCACAGTTTCCTCACAGGTAAACAAGTCATTTCTCTTGAGCTGTTTGGACGCTATATTATGTATTCTTACTGATTGTCTCAGGAGACAAAAAATACATTCAAAAGTGTGAAGTATTGTATTCCCAAAGGTTTACAGTTCTTAGCTTCCATTTTCAGTCTAGAAGAGTTGCTAGCAGAACAGCTGATGATAAATCCAAGAGGAAGAAAAAATAGTGTAAACAAACAATACAAAGATTCCAAAACAGTAGAAAGGAAAAAGAGACAATGCTGCACAGCACTGAAGTGCAAAAGCCAGTTTAAAAAAAACCCCACACACAACAGAATGGAGGAAAATGTAGAAACAGAGCTCACTAAAACACCTCCTATCATGCCAGCATTAATATTTTATCAATAACTCCTATGTGTGCCTAAATTTGTATGCCAAAAGTATAAAAACTTGTACCCCTCGTACATATTTCAGCTTCAGCAACATACAAAATGTTGCTGTGTTGGTTACTTTGCTCCAATAAATGCTTCTGATTCAACTCTGAGTGAAAATTGTGCGCACCAGTTAGCCAGCACATGACAGATGAAACTCTTCAGATGACAGATGAGAAGGAAAAGAAAAAGGGAACAGAAATAGGGTCAGAACCCTGGATGCAACTGTTCAGTGACTTGTGATCAACGACATCAAGAGTTACGATAATAATAATAATAATCAGTGCAGAGAAATAGAAAATGACAACAAAAAGGGGCAAGAAAGGGAATACTATATAACCACATGGCACAATCAAGAAGAAATAAAAAGATCATGAAAACAATAAACTGAAGAACTATATAAAAGGGATGAATGGCTGACAGATTCATTCAAGGAAGAATCATATAAAAAAAAAAACCCTACAATTTTCGAAAGTGAAATGGAAGTTGCACTCAAAACATTTGGGAGAAATAAATCACCAGAATTAGATAACATACCAGTAGAGCTGATTACAAATAAGAGAGACGGAATCCACTTAGGTTCTAACAAAAATCTACTGATAAATATGGAAAGAAAATGTCCCACAGATTGGAAATACTCAATATATTTCCAGCTCCTAAGAAAGGGGACATCACAGTTTGCAGTAACCACAGAATCACTGCATTGATTTTCCATGCAAGCAAAGAAATGCTCAAAATTTTACAACTAAGACTTTACCCAAACCTGCTGCTGTGTAGAAGAGATAATAAAACAAGACATTCCACGCAGCAACAGGTCACTCACTAGCATCTGTGGGAAGCCCACAAAAGGGAGGGAGAAAGGAAAGGGGATAGAGAGAATGCAGACGCAGAAGGAACCCAAAAAACCAGTGATTACCACATGGTTCCCATCTATAGGTGATGAATCCGAGTGTATGCACTGGAACTCTTTCATCTGGCCTGAAACTCAATGCAAAGTTCTCTCTCCTTCCCTCCTCAAGGAGCAAGGCACCCATCCCCTCTTCTTCCCTCCTTTCTGAAAAGAGCCAGCCACTGCTGTTAGCGTTCAGCAGCAGGGCTTTGCGGACCCTCTTGATGACCCCACAGAGCACCAGGGGTCCACAGACCCCAGGTTAAGAACCACTACGCTAAAGAATTTTAGGGGAAAAAACACATGTGTTTATTTTTTTATTTCTTGAATTTATACCCTAGCTTTCTACCAAACAGGAATTTTACAGACTGTAGTTAAAGCCATTGATTATGTAGATCATGAACAGCTATGGATCACTCTTAAGGAAATGGGTGTGCCACAACACTTGAGTCTCCTGATACGTATTCTGTACTCAGGACAGAGGCTACTATCAGAACAGAATTGGAGACAGAATGGTTTCTACTGGTAAGGGGTCAGGCAAAGCCACATTTTATCACCTGATCTGTTTAACTTCCATACTAAATGAACCTAAAGAACCACAGCCCCTAGCAATTGAAACTGATGTGAAAGACCTAATAGCCAGAGTTGCTGTTTCGTGAGACTTTTTAAGTTCAGTATTTGGTCTGTGTTCATCTACTTCTTTTTGATACCATGTCTCTTTCCTTACAGAATAAAATTCCAAAAAATAGTGCTACACAGGATTTTCAACTTGGAGCACTTTGAGGGTAATCCATCATTTTCTTCTTCATCTTAGTTTTTTTTCTATATCCAAGTAAGCTTTTTGAGCTTAGTGGAGTTTCCAACTCCATATCCACTAATTCTCTAAACATTTTTGGTAAAGGAATTTCCATTCCTTTAAGAATAGGGTTATTTTAACACCAAAACATCAAGAAAGCCAATGCAATTCTCAGTTGCATCAATAGGAGTATGGTGTCTAGATTGAGGGAGGTACCACTCTACTCTGCTTTGGTTAGACCTCATCTTGAATACTGTGTCCAGTTCTGGGCACCCCAATTCAAGAAGGACATGGTTAAGCTGGAGCAAGTCCAGAGGAGGGCGACCAAAATGGTGAGAGGCCTGGAAGCCATGCCCTATGAGGATAGACTTAGAGAGCTGGGTATGTTTAGTTTGCAGAAGAGAAGGTTAAGAGGGGACATGATAGCCATGTTTAAATATTTGAAGGGATGCCATGTAGAGGAAGGAGAGGGCTTGTTTTCTGCTGTTCCAGAGACCAGGACAAGGAGCAATGGATTCAAGCTGCAGGAAAGGAGATTCCACCTGAACCTCAGAAAGAACTTTCTGACAGTCAGAGCTGTCCAGCAGTGGAATAGGCTGCCTCAAGTGCAGTGGAGTCTCCTTCTTTGGAAGTTTTTAAGCAGAGGCTGGATGGCCATCTGTCGGGGGTGCTTTGAGGGTGTTCCTGCATAGCAGGGGGTTGGACTGGATGGCCCCTGTGGTCTCTTCCAACTCTACATTTCTATGATTCTATGAAAATCACTCTGAGATCCTTGTCTTCTGTCTTAATTCCAATGTCTCTGAATCCTCCTCTAATGCTAATGCCTGTAGGACATGTTTCTGAATACTTTTGCAATCATTCGTTTCAAAGAACCTGCTGGAAATATTTTCTTTCCCTGAATCACACCCAGAGGAATCCTTATCATTGCCAACACCTATTACACCATAAACAAATTCTTCTTCTATATCTTCCACTAACTCTGGCTCTATTTCTCATGGTCTGTTTTCCAAATGGACTTTTGAAAACATTTCTTTTCTCTTTATTCCTCACCTAATTCTACTCTAATGCCTTCACTAACATTCACTTTCTTTTTAACTGTCCTTTCTCAGCTGAATCAATTTCTCTGTATCCTCACTTTCATTTGCCACTGAATTCATTAACTTTTGTCAATCATTAACACTTACATTCAATGAATTTGGCAATTCATTAGTTGGAAAAAGTACTTTAAACAATTATTTTTTAAAAAATAAATTTATTAATTTTATTTGATTGATGTAATGCGAGCTTGGAGAACAAGCGAGGCTAACAGGGATGTTTACGTGGGTATGCTGGAAAAAACACCAAATGGTGAACTTGTGCTTCTTGGGGTAAACCTCCCTAGCCCTAGTGAGCCTTGAGAGACCTTCTTTGGTAAGGGCTGTGTGATCTGTTGGGGGTAAAGGCACTTTGTTTGTTTGCTTGATTGGATGCTTGTGTGGTTGCTCTGTTGCTTGAAGGTTGCTGGGTTGCTTGCGAGTCTCCTTCCTTGCTTAGTTTTTACTGGGTGGTTTGGGAGTCTGTTCCCTTGCTTGCCTGTTTGCTGGGTTGCTATTGAGTTTGTTTGCTCACTTGCAAATTTGTCTCCTTGCTGGTTTGGAAGTCTGGTTGCTTGCTTGCTTGCTTTGTAGGGAGTTTGCCTCCTTGCTAGTTTGCTTGGCTGCTTGCTTGCTTGGTAGGGAGTCTGTCTCCTTGCTAGTTTGGCTGTTCATCTGTGTGAGCTAGGTGAGGGCCTGGTTGCTCATTTGTGTTCTATTATGTTGCAGTGAGCTTGTGGGTGTTTGTCTAGGAGTGACTGGCTGAGTAGAGGCTAGCCTGAGGGTGTATTTGCACCCTATTGTATCTGCCTGAGCACAAGGTCCCAAGGGGCAGGACAACTGCTGAGAGTTGAAGGAGGAGCTAGCAGCCACTATATAACTACAACCTCAGTCCTGAGAACTTCCCAATCAGAGCTTGGCAAACAGGTGAGGCTAACAGGGTGTTTATGTGGGTGTTAATTAGGGTTTTTTTTTTCTAATGGACTTTCTTAAATCAATTGCAATTACCTGCAACAGCTGTGGCATGTTTATTTTCTTGCCAAAGGATGCAGGTGGGTAAACCTGCAGCAAGTACAAGCTGCTGGCCCTGTTGGAAGAGAAGGTCCAGCAGCTGGAGGTCCATGTTTCCAATCTTTGGATTATTAGGGAGGATGAGAATTTCTTAGATAGTGCAGAGAGGACCTTCTTGAATACAGTACACATGGGGAACATCACTGAGGAGGAAGCAAGTTCCCAAACACTGGAGGCAGACACTTGGGGGAATGTTATATGTAGAAGGGGCAGGAAAAAAACAGAGTTTGGAGCTACAGAATCAATTCCAAACTCTCTCACTTATTAGTGAGGAAATGGAACAGTAGTAAGAGCAATAGTGTCAGCCTGAAGAGAATTTGCCAACCCTCAGATGAGACGAGTTCTGGTAGTTGGGGACTCTTTGCTGAGAGGAACAGTAGTAACAATTTACAAACCTGACAGGATGAATTCTGAGGTATGCCATCTCCCTGGGGCCAAAATTCATGATGTAACAGAGGTTGACAAGACAGGCTAAGCCCATTGACCATTACTCCTTAGTTTTGGTTCACATGGGAACCAATGACATTGTAAGATGCAGCTTTCAGGATATCACAAAGGATTATGAGGTTATGGGTAGGAAGTTGAGGGACCTGGGTGCACAGGTTGTAATTTCATCTCTCGTCCCTGTTGAAGGACACGGCCCACAAAGCAGATGGTGCCATTGGGAATGATTTGGCTTCTTGGACCCCGGTCCCTATTTTCACAAAGATGGTCTTCTGGCAGAGGATAGGTTGTCCCTCACAGCTATTGGCAGGAATGTTTTTGCTAAGAGTCTCACAAATCTCATCAGGAGGGATTTAAACTGAGTTCTGGGGGAGAGGGAGATAGTAGTATTCAGGGCAGGAGTTCATCAAGTGCAGGTGAGAAAAGCCCAAATGTCACAGAAAGAGTAGGTCAAGTAGTACTAGAAACCAACAGTGATAGGAAAAGCAACTTTAGTAAAGAGCTTGTGAGCGGGGCACATGGTCTTAAATGTCTTTGCACCAACGCACAGAGCATGGGAAATAAGCAAGACGAATTGGAACTCTTAATACAACAAAATAAATATGACATAATTGGTATCACTGAAGCCTGGTGGGATGAGTCTCATGACTGCAACGAAGTAATTGGGGAGGGGGGTATCACCTATTTCTGAGAATGAGACTAAACAAGAAAGGAGGAGGAGTAGCTTTATATGTCAAGGATGTTTACACCTGTGAAGAGATCCATAACTTAAATCCAGGAAGCCAGGTCTGTGTAAGTATTAAGGGGGTGAGGAACAATAGGGATGTCATTGTGGGGGGTCTACTACAGACCCCCAGTCAGACTGTAGATTTGAATGAAGTTTTCCTGGAGCAGATGACCACACATTCAAAAAGGAAAGATGTAGTAGTAATGGGAGACTTCAACTATCCTTATATATGTTGGAAGTCAAACCCTACCAAGAGCAAAAGGTTCAACAAATTTCTCACTTGCCTTGCAGACAATTTCTTTGTCCAGAAGGTGGGAGAGGCAACAAGAGGATCAACTATTTTAGATTTGATCCTAACCAACCAAATGCATGTGTTGTGAATTAGGTCAGAATAAACCTCCAGGTGTAGTCAGGGCATAATCAGGAAATCATCAGGAAACTCCAGCAATAACTGGCTTGCAACTTACCTTCTTCGCAGAACCTTTTAGACAATAGTGTCTGGAAGATTCCCATAAGACTACTGATAGTCTTATCTCCCTTTCCTCTGACCAAGCAAGTTTTCCTTTCATCCTCAAACCTGTCTGACAATACCGAGCTATCAGAACTGCCATTGGTCTTTTGTCACCCAACACTATTAGCCCATTCCAGACCTCATTGTCCACTTCGCAAACTCCATTGTTTACTTGGCCAGAGAGCTATTAACATCCTAGCCCTCCAGCCAGAAACAGGGTATTTAAACCCCCGTTTTTTGCCAGTCAACTCACAGTACACCAATTACTGGCTGCCACTCTGATTCCTGTTTTTTTTTTATAATAATTTTATTAAATTTTCACAAATAAAAAAAAAGGATTCTTTAGCATGTAGTTTTACATGAGTTGTTTCTGATCTTCCACTCTGATCTGGTCTTCATTTCTTGAAATTCACTCCACTTATTACATTAATGTATCACAGTACAGTGTTTATCTCAACTGTTTGAACGTGCATTTCCTTCTCCCACACAATCATAATGAAGTCATTCTCACTTAACAGTTCCCAGCTGTCATCCATTTGGCTATTCTGCTTTTCTCTAATCATCAAATTCAATCTATCTCATTTCTCTACTTGTCTCTTTTGAATATTCTGCTATCTTCTCATATATTTTTTGAACCTCCTCCACTTACAACCTGAAATCTTACAATTTCTAAAATACATCTTTCAGTGTATATCTGGCAATCTGAGCTATTATTACTGCAACAGTCACTCATCTTCTTGCCTTGGATTCCATTATATTAAAAGTATTTTGTTTCCCACTTCTGTTATGTCCTATTCAACCCCCATCAACCCCTTAGCAATATCACGATGTTTATATTGACAATATATCAATCAAATACGTAGGCTTAATTGACACTGCTAAAGTACATAACCCCTTGTCTAATTCAGAGCCCTGTGCGTTAATCTACCTCTCATTCCCCCCTCCCATCTGGAACTTTGCTGTCTGGAGATTCATTTCTGAAGATTCACCGTAGTCTTATAGCCGCTTAAATTCCAAGCTGCTCCTCCCTGGGAGTGAGGATGTTTTACTTGAGTGACCTCCCACACCGGCTCACCAGTCTCGATACCCCCATCAACTCTTTAACAATATCACAATGTTTATATTAATGACAATATATCAATCAAATACGTAAGCTTAATTGACATTGCTAAGGTACATAACCACTTGTCTATTTCAGAGCCCTGTGCCTAAATCCACCTCTTATTCCCCCCTCCCACCTAGGATTTTGCTGCCCGGAAATTCATTTCTGAAGATTCTCTGTATTCTCATAGCCGCTTAAATTCCAAGCCTCTCCGTCCATGGGAGTGAGGATGTTTTGCTTAAATGACCTTCCAGCACAGGCTCACCAGTCACAACAGTCCAGACTCAAGAAAAAAAATTCAGGAAACAAGTCTCACATAGCAGGAGCTAAGAAGGAAAAAAAAGAGAAGCACTGCTCAATAACTGTTGCCTCCCAAAGTATTCTTGTAAGGTCAGGAATCCAGAGTCAAAAAGCCAAAACTCCCATCGTCTCAGATCAACCAAAATAATAAAATGTAGAAATAAGGAAAGTTCAATGTCCAAATGGAGATTATTAAATCTTGTAAAGTCCAATCTTATTCCTTTATCCAGTACAACCATTCAATTATTTAGTATTTTCAATTTGGAAATCCAAGTTGTAAATCAGAAATCATTTTACCATTGATAACTTCAGTCCTCGAAAGAAAAGCACAAAAGCCTCTTAGTCATTTCTTTAAAAGCAGCCGCCTCTTTAAGACAAGCTCTCAACCATGACGCACTCACATTTCCTCTGGGTCCTTCCATTCCTGCGCACTGTTGCAAGCCAAATTCCGATGTGATATTTCCAGAATTGAATTCCAGAACAGGTTACATGCTTCCTTACTTGTTTCTTTCTTGTTTCTTGTTTAAAAGTCGACGGCGGTGCTTGTGCCACTCTGGCGACAATCCGCTTTCCGCTCCCCCAGCTGGGTAGAGACGGACGCCAGTTTCGGGGTCCCCTTTGGACCTCTTCCGCACCCCCTTGTACCGGAGGAGTGTTTAGCCGCTTCTAGGATTACAAAAGAAGCGGCTGGAATCCAGCGGGTGGCTGCTCGGGGCTGCGCCATTGCACAGCTTCATTCCGAGCTGCCACTCGCACCCGCCATGCGACCAGAAGGCTGATTCCTGACTGTTTACTGTCCTTAGACACAAGTCTAAGCCACACTGCTGCTGCTTTGCTGCTCTTCTGAATTGGTGAATATCACCCACTTCACCCTGAAATCTTGCTATCCAAAACTTTCCTTTCTCCTTCAGTTAGCCTTGTGTGACTGCTTGGGTCTTGTGTGTGTGATTCATATTCCCCCAATAAAACACATTAAGCTTACTTTTGGATCTTTTGTTTGTTCTTCGCTGCAGAAATACTAGTAAACACAGATGTAAAAGATCTCATTAGGTTACCTACCCTTTTCAGGTCTCCTCTTTGAGCTAATAATTTCCAACCACTTCACGGAGGGATTGGCATTGAGTCACCCACATTTTGGGGTAAAACTTTAACTTCCTCATTTTTGCTGTTAACTGTCACCAAGTTGATTTCAATTTATGTCAACCCTACAACTGAGAGACCTCCAAGTCACCCTATCATCAAAAGCCTTGGTCAGATCTTACAGACTCAGAATCATGACTTCCTTGGTTGAATCTATCCATCTGTAATTCAGTCTTCGTCATGTCTTCTCCTGATATCCCCAAAGTATGACAGCCTCAGTTTAGTCATTTTGGCTTCTAGGAAGAGTGCAAGCTTGATTTGCTCTGGAATTTTTTTTTTTTTTTTTTTTAGCAGTCCACTGTATCCATAGAACTCTTCTCCAGTACCACATTTCAAAAGAATTGATTTTTCTCCTATCAGCTTTCTTCAATGTTCAGCTTTCATAACCATATCTAGCAACTGGAAATATCATGATATGGACAATCCTAACATTAGTATTCAATGACAGATCTTTACAATTCAGGATTTTGTATACTTCCTCCAAAGCTGCCCTTCCAAGTCTTAGTCTTCTGATTTCTTGACTACAGTCTCCATTGTGATTAATGACCAAGCCAAGGTATGAAAAATCGTTTAACTATTTCAATGTCTTCAACATTTTCTTTTGTGCTAGCAACTTATTTGCTCTCAAGGAAACACACAGGGTTTCCCCACTGTATTTAATGAAGTACTTGAGGCACAGTGTAGAACTGTGCTGAAGCTAACAATCTACAACACACACTGGGTTATACAGTGATAAACAATTTTACACACTCACCATTCCCATTAATGGATTCTCCAGGTCTTTCCCTTTCCCAAACTTTCAGTGGTTCCTGTGGGACTTTATTTCCATATTTTGACCTAACACATCTCCAGTGTTGCCTCTAGCTCAGCTATCTGTGTATCTTAACACTGGCCAGACACCCTGGGGCCGGTTTCTCCCAACCTAGTCTCTTTGATCCCTCTAGGATGAGATGCACTGATCCTTTCCTTTGACATACAATACATTGATACATGTGGTTCTGGCCTAGGTGTTCTAAAGCTCAGACATAGTAAATCACTTGTTGATTGCTATCACTTTTAGATAAACAGAGCCATGCCTTGACAGCCTGGCTGAATACTCACAACTAACATTCACATTTTACCTGATGTTAAGCATATAACATATGGTGGTGTCGGGGGCTCCAGCCTGGCCGGCCCCCCTGGCGGCTCGGAGGCTGCCGCGGATGCGACCTCCGAAACGGAGGATGACCCGGACGACTCCCGAGTCGCCGCGGAGGCCTCCGCCGCCGGGAAGGGCCGCCCGGATGCCGCGGAGGCCTCCGCCGCCGGGAAGGGCTGCCCGGACACTGCGGAGGCCGTGGCCGCCGCCGCGGAGGCCTCCACCGCCGAGGAGGAACGCCCAAGCAGTCTGCCGGGGTGGGCAGGACCCAGGATCCATCCTGGGGCACTGCCCACCTGCAGCCCTGATCCGGAGGAAGCTGCCGGCCCTCCTCCCATGTTCCAGCAGCGGCAGCAGGCCAAGGAGGCCGCCCGCCGCTCCCAACGGCTGCTGGAGCGGCGGCTGCAGGCTGAGAGCTCTCAGCTGGCTGATGGCTCGCAGCTGTGAGCCCGGCTGAGGGCTTGCAGCTGCGAGTCAGCTGTCAGATTGGCTGCCGCCGACCCTGGAGGCCTACTTAAGGCCAGCGAGAGGCAGAGGCAGGCACGGAGCAACAACCGTTGGCCCTCCGTGAGACGTCTGTCCGTGCCTGGTTCCAGCCACGCCTGTCTACGACCGCGTCCTTGTCCGGAGTTCCAGCCAGCCCAGCCTTCTGCCAGCATCCTGGGTGAAGTAACCCTTTCTTTACTTTCTGTTGAACCTGCTGTAAGGACTGTTTGTGTTTGCCTTAGACCGCTGGCAGGGGCCTCCACAGGCGAGACTCCTGTAGCTCCTGACCCACACCTGCTTGACCCCAGCCTGCCGCCGACAGGTGGCTTGTAACCAATGATATTCATTCAAGCCTTATGTTATACCAGGCACTTCTCTTCAGGCATTACCTAGCAGCTATGAAGTTTTATACTAGGATAATCTACAAGCATGCATTATTGTGGACATTATCAATTATGTCATGGAGCACAGCTGACATGACATCCTTTAAAGTTATGTATTATAGAATTATAGAGCTGGAAGAGACCACAAGAGCCATTGAATCCAACCCCCTGCTATGCACGAATATACCATCAAAGCATTCTGGACAGGTGGCCTTCCAGCCTCTGTTTAAAAATATCCAAAGAAGACTCCACCACACTCTGAGGCAGCGTATTCCACTGCTGAACTGCTCTTGCCATCAGGAAGTTCTTCCTGATGTTTAAATGGAATCTCTTTTCCTGAAATTTGAAGCCACTGCTCTGGGGCAGCAGAAAACAGGCTTGCTTCATCCTCCATATGACATCTCTTCAAATATTTAAACGCACCTATCACTTCCCCTGTTAACTTCTCCTGGCTAAATATACCCAGCTCTCCAAGCCACTTCTCATAAGGCATGGTTTCCAGGCTTTCTACCATTTTGGTCACCCTTTTCTGGATACGTTCCAATGTGTCAACATCCTTCCTGAACAATGGTGCCCAGAAGTGGGCACAGTATTCCAGGTGAGGCCTGATCAAAGCAGAACAGACCCCTGACCTAGAGATTAAATTCCTATTGATGCAGCCCAGAATCACACTGGCTTTTTTAGCTTCCAGATGGGATGAGTCTCATAATTGGAACATAGAAAGGTACAAGTGATTCCAAAGAAACAGATCAAAGAGGAAAAGGGGAGGAATAGCATTATATGTAAAGGATTGTAGACTTGTGAGTAGATCCATAACTTAGAATTTGGAAAACAGGTTGAGAGCATCTGGATAAAAACTAGAGGAGGAAGAAAAAACATTGTAGGCTACTATAGCCCCCTAAGCCAGAGTGAAGATTTGCATGAGACTTCCATAAAATAAATGACTAAACATTCAAAAAAGGAGATACATATGGAAGACTGCAACCACAATGATACTTGGAAATCAAACTCTGGTAAGACTGTAAGGTCCGATAAATTCCTAATTCGTTTTGTAGACAGTTTTATCATTCAGAAGGTAAAGGAGACAATAAGAAGATTTTGGATATGATTCTAACCAACAGAAATAAATGGTGCAAGGAGCATAGTTCAAGGAGGTGGAAGGAGCGGGATCCCTGGGACTGAGTGGCTATGTCCTCTTGGACTTTATTATGAAGAAGAAAGGGAAAGCTAAACATAGTCAGATACACACTCTGGACCAAGCAGACTTAATGAAAACACTGGGTGAGATTGTATGGTCAGAAATGCTCAAAGAAAAGGGAGTTCATGATGCATGGAAGTTTCTTAAAGGGAACTATGCAGCACACAGTTGCAAACAATTCTAGTGAGGAAGAAAAGTGGGAGATGTCTAAGGTAGCTGGGATGGATGCACAAATAACATTCAACTGATCTGAGATTTTAAAAAGATATGTATGCAGGAAAGGGGAAACCAACAAAGATGGATACAAACAGCTTGCAGTACCTGCAGGAAGAAGCTAAAGTTCTAAATGAGCTCATGTTGGCTAGAGAGATTAAAAATAATAAAAAGGGGTTCTGGGCTATGTTCAGAGGATTTAGAAGAATGAGGGCCATTGCATAGAGAAGATAGCTACATTTTAATAGGGAACAGGGAGAAGGCCAACCTGTTCAATACCTTCTTTGCCTCAGTCTTCTCCTAAAAGGAAAACAACTTGTGAAAACAGAACAAATGATATCATAAGGGGAGTGTACCACAGAACATGTAAAGAGGTATTAAAGACATATCTAGGCATTCTAAACAAATTCCAGTCTACAGGGCCAGATGACCTGCATCCAAAGTACTAGAGGACCTTGCAGGTGCAATCTCAGAGTCACTATTGATAATCATTGAGAATTCTTGGGGAGTAGGAGAGATACCAAGCAACGGGGGGAGGGCAAATATTGTCTTCATCTTTAAAAGGGGTAAAAAAGAGGACTCAAACAACAACTGACTGACTAATTTGATGCTGATACCAGGAAAGGTTCTAGAACAGATCATTAGACAATCAATGTGTGCATATGTGAAGATGTTTGCTGTTACTACTCAAAAACAAGTCATGGCAAAACAAACTTATTTCCTTTCTCCATAAAGTTACAAGGCTGGCAGAGCAGAGGAGTGCTATGAATTTAGTATATCTTGATTTCAGCAAGGTTTTTTTAATCAAAGTCCCTATGATACTCTTGCAGGCAGGCTGGTGAACTGTGTGCTCTGGATTCATCACTGGCTTATGAACTAAACCCAGAAAGCTCACTAATGGTTGTTCTACACCCTGAAGAGAAGCGACTAGTTGGCTGTCTCTAGGTTTTGTTCCGGGTTGGTATTGTTCAACATCTTTATAAATGAATTATGATAGAATAGAACGTACAATTATCAAATTTGCAGATGGCACTAAATTGGCAGGAGCGGGAAGCATACACCCTGAAGGAAAGGATTAGAAGTAAAAACTCACTGTTACAGATTTGAGATGAGGTTTAGGCAGAAAACATGCTTTGTACAAATATAAGATGAGTGACACCTGGCTTGAAAGCAGTACATGTGAAAAGGATCTAGGGGTTAAACATGAGTGAACAGGGTGATGCAGCCAAAAAAGCCAATGCAATTCAGCTGGAATGAACAGGAATACAGTGTCCAGATAAAGGAAAGTAGTAGTGCCACTCTATCCTGCTTTGGTCAGACTTCACTTGGAATACTGTGCCCCATTCAGGGAGCCACAGTTCAAGATCCATAGTGACAACTGGAAAATGTCCAGAGAAGGGTGAGAAAGATAATCAAAGGTCTGGAAATGAAGCATTATGAGGAGCAACTCATGGAGTTGGGCACATTTAGCTTGGAGAATGCTCAGAGATGACATAATAACCATGTTTAAATATCTCAAGGAATGACATGTAGAAGATGCAGTGAGCTTGTTTTTTGCTGCTTGAAAGACTAGAACCAGAACTAATGGATTCAAATCACAAGAAAAAGATACCATCTAAACATTTGAAAGTACTTCTTTACTATCAGAACTTTCTGACAATGGAATAAACTGTCTCAGAGGATAATGGACTCTCCCATCTCCACCTTTGGTGGTTTTTAAACAGAAGCTGGATGAGTATCTTTCAGGAAAGCATTACTTCTGTATTCTTGCATGGCAGAAGGCTAGACTATATGGTCTTTCTAATCGCCTCCGACAATATGATTCTGTGCCTGGCTTCTTGGTGCTAAAAAGCACTTTAGTGCAGGATAAGCAATTTTCCAAGGCAGCTTCCCCAGAATACCATCCACTTCAAAGACCCACCCAGAAGTCAGGCGACATAGAGACAGACTAGTTAGGAACTATAGCTACTTTGATGGATGGCAACATCTATGTCTACCCTTTTCCTCTTGTGCACAACCCTCAAATAAGTGCTCTACATCTATTCAGCATGGAGAGCCAGTGAAGTGCAGTGCTGGACTGGGATTCAGGGAGACCAAGATTCAAATGCCCACTCAAGCCACTGAAACCCACTCAGCCTAAGAGGTAAGCAATAGTAAACTTCTTCTGAATAAATCTTGACAAGAAAACACTATGATAGGGTTGTCCTAAGTCAAAATTGACTTGAGGGCACATAACAACAACAAACACTCAGTGTCCAGCTCTCAGTCTTTTCAAGAGAGAAGGAAAAGTTACCTTGTTTCCCATTCTTTCCCAACAAGATTGATAACTACATTGCTGTGTTCAAGAGCTCTTCGAATAGAATCTTTGTCACGAGAGTCCCACTCCTGATAACCAAAGCACAAATAATAACAGAAATGAAATACTGTGGAAACAACTTTCACAGAAATATTATTTAGAAACCATGATGAACTTTTTTTTTCTATCTAGCAAGTGATTAGCCTATAACTAGCTAACAAAAGTCAGAAGGCCTACCATAAAAAGAAGCTGTCCTAGGTCACCCATGGGCCGAAGGTACATGAGGTCATACTGATCACAGCGATGTGGGATGATGACTTGGGAACCAATTCGACCTAAGAATGTTCAGTGGGGGGAAAAAAATCAAAATTATTGCATAATATTGAGACAGAGCGCTGTACTTTCAGAATCTACAAAAGTTATTTCAACTTACAAAAACATTAATAGATATGTAAATTGGATGAAACTATACTCAGTAAGTTGAATTGTTCATATGGTATTTTTGGAGTAAAGTTTAGAAAGGCATACCATCAAGGGGTTATCCTTGCCAACCCCCTCTTCACCAGAGATTCCTCTGTTTTGCATGGATTAGGATTAGGAAATTGATTAGGAAAAGGGAAAGAGTAGTCTGCTTACAAATATAGTTATTGTTTGGGTATTTGGTGCTGAGACTGTATTTTCTGTATCTGTATGCAGTTTCTGACACTGAATATACTATTAATATATTTTCAAGCAACAACAAGAAGAAACCTGGAGAACTCACTCTAGTCTATTTTTATTTATTTATTTTAATAACTATAACAAATGGATCATTTATTTTATTGAAAAAATGTTTATATCCCACTGCATAAATATCTGAGGGGGTGTAGAATAAAATCATCTCGACAAATATGAAACAATTTAAACAGTTAAAAAAGAAAAGTTAATGAAAGGTAGATTAAGATGACTTAAAAAGCTTAGAACATTTTAATGCCATACACATATGAGGATTCTTATAAAATCAATTGGATCCCAAGGGCTTGAGGTAAAAACCCATGTTTTTACTTGGTCCAGAATGACAACATTGTTAGTACCAATCAGGCCTCTTTTTTAGGCTACCGGTATATTAATTTTGTTCTGAGAGCCAATATAGTGCAGTGGTTTCAATGTTGGGCTATAACTCTGGAGACCAGAGACCGCTCAACCATGGAAACCCACTAGATGACCTTGGGCAAGACACATTCTCTCAGCCTCAGAGGAAGTCAAAGCAGCCCCCCCCCGAACAAATCTTGCCAAGAAAACCCTGTGGTGGATTCAACTTAGGGCTGCCACAAGTGAAAATGACCTGAAGAGACACAACAGTTTATTTTACAGTTTTGTTCTAGACAGAACAAATCCAACAACTTAAAATAGACAGCAGAAACAAAACCTGATTAATAGTGAAATAGTGAAAAAAAGATTAGAACCAGGAATTATGGCCATTCATATTACATGGTAAAAGTATCAGGTTTTAGAGTTTATACATGTTACATTTACTGTTTTCAGTTACAGAGTCTGCTGACATAACTTTCCAAAACTCCAAACAGTATTTTACAGGAACATAAAGTATTTCCTGTATTTATAAAGGAAATAAAAGAAAACTGCATGTCTTCAGAATTATCTGTATATTTCTCTTTTTCGTGTATTGAATTTACTCGTCAGTTTTTCTGGCAGAGTTGTTCTCTAAATTCTATTGAGTTAGTTTCCACCACTCAGAAAATTCAGACCTGGCTATGGAAAGAAATTCAACCAAACGTTTACCTTTTAGTTTTTCAAGAGGGGATGGAATGGGGAAGGCTTGGAAATAAATATAAGGGCCATCATAAGACATCCATGCAAGTGCACATTTCTGCCAACTTCAATTTTTTTCTGCATGAGTCATTGCTTCTACAAGGGCCTTACAAAATAAAGTATGGGCAAATAAGGCAATTCCTCTAGATGGAGGAAAGGGAATTGGTAGGACAACACAAGAAGTGTATGACACAACTGCTAAAGGGGTGCCTCACTATAGCCACTAAAACTATTTAATATATTTTAATCTTTTAAAACTTTTGTAATTATTTATTGTTTCAAAATGATTTTATTGTAAGCTGATCTTTAGAAAAAGGGTATGACATAAATATTTCAATAAATAAATTAAATAAAAATCTGAACACAAAAGTTTGACTTACATCTTACCGAAACAGAAAGAAGCTTGTGGAAATCTCCCACCTAGGTTAGCCTGTTGTGTTCAAAGAAGCAGCCAAATTAGGCTGTTGCAGTAGAAAAATGAAGGGAGAAGAAAAAATGAACCTAGCAGCACCTTTAAGACTAACACATTTTAGCATGAGCTTTTGTGGAAACCAATCTACTTCCTTATGATAGAATGGTAAATTCTGGATGTCTGAAGTTCTTAAGCATATTTATCATATTTGCTGGTGTATAAGATGCACTTTCTTTCTTAAAAAAATACCCTCTGAAAATTGGGTGCGTCTTATACATCAGAAAATATGGTAACGCTAAAAACATAAGGAAGGAAGGAGGAGTGAAAGGAGTTCTCCCTGCCCAGGCAAAACAGGAAGGGAGGGGTTAGTAGAAACCTTGATCTACAGGAACATAAATGTTTCTACAGATTTTCCTTACCTTCCCCTCCTCTCCCGTGCATTTTGACTCTACTGGGAGTTTCTGTCAAAGCAAAACAGGAAGGGAGGAGTGGTGGTGCAGCACTCTTTTTCTTCCCCTCCTCTCCTGGTGCAACACTCTTTTCCTTCTCCTCATTTGCTGTGCATTTTGCTCACCAGAGAACTAAAAAATTTTTTTCCTGAAAAATACCCCTTGAAAAGTGGAATGCATCTTATACACCGGTGTACCTAATATGCTGGCAAATACAGTATACCAGAGCTTTCCAAACTTTTCATATTGGTGACATACTTTTTTAGATACACATCATTTCATGACACAGTAATTCAGTTTTACTAGCAAACTGGAGATTAAACTAACCCCTTATAAGAGATGCAGATACATACATAAATTGTAATAACAAAATGTATGGGGACACAACATATCTCATGAAATCCATTCATATATTTTTAAAAATACATGATTTATAAATAATAACATACATTTCCAAGATTATAGGTGACACACCTACACATTTCAGGTGACACACTAACGTGCCATTTGAAAGCCCTGTGGTATATGCTGTTGTGGGAGTGGAATGTATTAAAGATGCCAACCATGACCTTTGCCCTAAACTTCCAAAGGGCTGTGAGACGTAATGCAAGTCTTTTGAATCTTTAAAGTAGCCAGTTAATATTGATGTATGAAAGCACTAAGCCTGCTTATCAAAAATCAGTTCCCTTGGAATCAAAACTTTTTGTTATATGTGCAGTTGTGTGGATATGTGTATTAATATATGAAACCATTATTAATATATGAAACCATTATCTAAACTAAGGGATTAGAATTAGTGAACAGAACTCAATTCAGCTATTTTTCTTCCCAATCCCCCTTTGAAATTTTGAAATTTCTGGTTACTTCTTTTTTTAAATATCAGTACACTTATAGTCACAAGTTGGTAAGCTTCAATAACCAAGCAAACAACAACTGCTGAAATTCCCATTTTTATACAGCCATCAAAGGGACAAGACTACTGTTTCTGATTTCACCTGGCAACTGTAATATGCACGTGTGTGTGTATGCGCACGTATGTATTTTTGTGAATTAATGTTGGTACTATAATAATGACATTTTGCACATTCACAGTGATCAGTGCCTTATGTACATCAAATAATTAAAATGCTTATTAAACCCATTTCAATCCCAGGTTGTAACACAACAAAATATCTGTGTGAATACATCTTTAAGTCACTGTATGTACCAGGAAAAGAAGGCATTTGAAAAGCAAGCAAAGATACTTCAATGACAGTAACTGTGCATTCTCAATGATTTAAAAGACCGAGCCGGACGGAGAAGAGAAAAAGGCTGTGAAGAATAACTGGGACGCTAAAGTGACCGGAGGAAGGGGGAGGTAAGATGAGTGTGTGGAGTAAAATTGCAGAAGAGAGACTATAATTTAATGATTAAGAGACTGAGGACATAAGGGGTGGAAAGATCGAAGAGATTAAGAGAAGAGGACTATTTAAGGCACAATAATTTGAACAAATGACTGTGTAAAAGAACTTTGGGGCACTGCAAAGTTGAAGGAGATTTTCATTGAGGGGTAACGGCGGTAAGAAACGAGTGGACTTTCTCTTTTTTTTTGGTGTAAAGATCAAACAGAACCGTGGATAAAGGTGTGGAGAGGAAGACTGTGTTAAATAGCAACAACAGAAACAATAGAACATAATAAGCTAGAGCTCGCGTGAAAAACAGAGGACTAAGCTGGAACATTTAAAATGGACTGCAAAAAGTGAAAAGTAGAAAGTGTAAAGACACTGGAGCTCGCTTATTAGAAACTAAAACAAATCTTGAATACGAGGGAAGACAAAGACTGAGGCCCTTTTCGCACCTTACCTTGTCACGGCAGTGGGGAGCGGCGCTCGTGCGAGCAGCCACTCGTGCGAGCTGCTCACGACAGCCCTTTTTGCCTCCCGCATCGCCTTCCTTGTAGCATGACCGTCGCACTCGCGCCCCGCCCCTTCCTTCCACAGCACAGCCTGGGAGCTGTAGGCTGCGCTGGGGGAAGGAAGCGCAACCAGGTCGGCTTGCCGACACACCACACACAGGTAAGTGTGCGAGGGCGCAGCGAGCATTGCGCGAGCGTGCAGTATTTTCGGCTTTAGCCTCGTGAGTGCTGCATGAGTGGAAGTGTGTCATACGGAGCGACGCTCCCATCCGCACGACGCTCGAGGGGCGCTCGCGCAAAAAAAAAAAAAGCATGTGAAAAGGGCCAAAGAAAAGAAACAGTTTGAAAGGGCATGAGCTCGCTAATGATCTGCTGGAGCTCACTGAATAGAATAGAGAAGAAAACACAGGAGCTTGGCAAAAGGACAGCAGAAAGGAGGAGAGACAGACGGACAGAGATTAAACTTGGGAACTAAGACAAGTCTGGGAGGTTGGAAACGTTGCTGATTTGGAGAAATAACCAGAATATAACTGTTATAGTATGTAATGACTTTATGGTATTGAGCTTAAGATATTAATGAACTTAAGACACTTAATGAACTTAAGACTGTTTTAAGATGGTTAATTCACTTTATTGGACTGTAAGTAATTTCATAGAATTGTTTGACAGTGCATGATTAATTACATGTGTGAAGAGTTTAATTAATAGGGGGCGAAGAAACTTAAAGTACATAGAGAAATTTAATTTAACAAGGAAATGAACTGTGAATATTGATAAGATATATTTATAGAAATAATAAGTAGCACTTTTACATATTTATATAATGTTTAGATATTTGCTAGAAGGGGACACTTAAAAAGTAAAACAAACTCCCCTCAAAAAAAATATTCATTATAGTTGTTTATTATTTGGTTAAATGATATCTTTCATAATTTTTTTGTACTATAAATATAATCAAAGAGAACTATTGGAATTAAATAGAAATCTTTTTGTGGTTAGAACAAGAACGTATGTGAGACAACGGTGATAGATCACAAAATAAAGTTGCCAAACCAGGGACATTTAACAGACAAAAGAACAAACAAGATAAGCAGAGTGACCTTGGCTGCTGAGCATAAATTAACTCTTAAAAGACCTGCCAAACTGAAGAGGTCTTTGAGCACCACCTGCTGATGACTATAGGATATTACAGAAAAAATAAATTATAATATATATTCATCATTGAAAATATGGCAACAGGTACAAGAAAAGGAACAAAGGCCCAGACACAAACCCAACTGGAATTGGTAGACCCAACTAGAAGATCCTCAACAGAAATGAGCCAACAGATGGCAAAAATCCTCCAAAAAATAAAGGGTATTACACAGGAAATCAGGCAGGAGATGAAGGAAACAAGATCTGAAATCAAGACAGATATTAAGAAAGAAATAGAAATAATTGGGAAAAGAATGGAGACAATGAACAAAGAGATTAAAACGATGAAAGGGGACATTCAAGAACTTCAGCAAAAAACAAATCAATTGAAGAAAGAAAAAGAAATCTTAGAGAAAAATCAAAGGCAAAAAGAACTGGCGATATCACAAGAACTACGATACCGTGATAAATGTGTCAAGCTCAGAGGGATTGAAGAAACCCCCAGGGAGAATCTTTATGAAAGAATAATACCTATCCTGGCAACATATATAGATGTTGATATTGACAGAATGGAGCTGCAGATTGAAAGAATCTTTAGAGTCAGCTCGAATCTAGCGAGAGAAAAGAGGTGGCCTAGAGACATTGTTGTCTGCTGTACCAGAACAAGGACAAGAGACCAAATAACACTCACTAATTATGAAAAACCTTTAAGAATGGGAGACAAGATTATAAAGATCTTTAAAGATATGCCATACGAAATTTTAAAAAGGAGGCAAGATTATAGACCCTTAACTCAACTACTATAAAAACACAAAATAATGTACAAATGGGAAAGGATAGAGGAGATATCCTTTACATACAAACAAAGAAGACTTGGAATCAATAATACACCGAGAGCTAAAGAAGTATATGAAAAATTAAAAAGAGAGCTGGAAGACATGAGAGGACGGAACAATAACAGGAAAGGGGACCAAGATGGAGGGAAGAAAACAAGAAGAGAACCCAGAAGAAGGAAACCCAGATACCAACCTAGACAAGGAAGAACAAGAATTGGTCTCATTTAGTGGTGAATCAGACTTAAAATCAGAGGAAAAAGAACAAAAAGAACCAGAGTTAGAAACAGAAGACTTGTACGTGGAAGAAGAGGAAATTTAGAACAGAAGGACAACACTTAATAAGAAAACAATGAATTTTAAAGTATTATCCTGGAATGTAAAGGGGATTAACTCCAATTATAAAAGAAGACAAGTTTTCCACTACATTGAAAAGGCAAAAGCGGATGTCATTTGTCTGCAAGAAACTAAAATCAAAGAGAAAGACATAAAATACCTACGGAATCCTAAATTAGGAACATGTTATATATCTATAGCCCAGAAGAAAAAGAAGAGAGTCGCACTGTATGTAAATCACAACTTTATATCGGAATTGAAATTTCAGGACTCTCAAGGACATTAAGTGCGGGTAGAAGTACAACTTCAAGAGACAAAGATATTGATAATAGGGGTATACTCGCCAACGTAAATAAAAGCAACTTCTACCAGAAATTGCTGCAAGAATTATTAAACTACTCTAAAGAAACAACCCAAGATAATTTCCTACTTTGCGGGGACCTGAATCCCAAGGAAGATAGATCTAAAATCAAATTAGATCAAAAACAGCACGGTAAACTCCTTAAATCTTTCTTTAAATTAATGGAACTAATATCATTGCAAGACGTGTGGAGGATAAAATACGGACATTCTAAAGGATTTACATATTACTCAGAAACTCACAATCAATGTCAAGAATTGACATGTACTTGATCTCAAAAGCTATACAAAATAAGGTGATAAATATGGAGATTCTTCCAAGGGTACACTCTGACCATAACCCGATTCAATTGGAATTCAAAATGTCAAAAAGAATAAAGAGATGGAGATTAAACGATGATATATTTCAAAATGAGAGATACACGGAAAAGATAAGAGAAACTATTAAGAATTACTTTAAAGAAAATTTAACAAATGAAGTTAAAATGCATAGAATTTGGGATGCCAGTAAGGCAGTATTGAGAGGTCATTTTATCCAATGGGGAATGGAATTAAAGAAAAACAGACAAGCAAAACATCAAGAAATCATGATAAAAATAAAACAACGGGAAGAGCAACTCAGATCAAACCCAACAGATCATAAAGCAAGAACAGAATTGAAGATGCTACAGGAGCAGATAAAATTGGATCATCAATGGGAAATAAACAGGATTTTAAAAAGGGTGAAACAAACGATTTTTTGAACAGGCGAACAAGCCAGGGACATGGCTTGCTTACAAACTGAGGAAGGAAAGAGAAAAGAACTTAATTACAGAAGTTAATATAGATGGAAAAACGTCAACGAATCAAGAGGTCATTAAACAAATCTTTTATAGATATTACAGTGCATTATACAGCGCAAAAGAAAGAAAAATACTTAAAAAGATAACGGATTTCTTGGAGAAACAAGAGATATCTAAAATAACAGAGGAACAACAGAAAATATTGAATGCCAAAATAACAGTAATGGAGATTGTTGAAGCTATTAAAAAACAGAACTCGACAAAAGCACCGGGCCCAGATCACTTCTCAGCTTCCTAGTATAAGAACATGCAAGAGGAGCTGGTGCCATATATTATTTAACGAAATCATAGAAGGAGGAAGACCAAATTCTTGGAGGGAGGTTTGTATTACATTAATATTGAAAGAAGGGCGAGACACAAACGATCCAGGAAGTTATAGACCAATATCTTTGTTGAATGTTGATTATAAAATTTTCATGAGTATTTTGGCTGAAAGAACTAAGAGAGTGCTGCAAGAATTAATAGAAGAAGAACAAAATGGATTTTTACTGGAAAGACAGCTTAAAAATAACATCAGGACAATCCTGAACGTTATAGAATATTATGAGAAAAACAATGAGAAGAAATTAGCCTTAATTTTTATAGATGCCGAGAAGGCTTTTGATAATTTGAGGTGGGACTTTATGTTTCAAGTATTGGAAAAAATGAACTTTGGAAATACGTACACGAATTGGATAAAATAAATATATAAAAATCAAGAAGCCTCACTAATTATAAACAGAGAAAAAACAGAAAAATTTGAGATCAAAAAAGGAACCTCTATTATTTATAACAGTACTAGAAATATTAATACAGATGATAAAAGAGAATCCGGAAATAAAAGGATGTAAAGTGAAGAGGCAAGAATATAAGCTACAAGCATACGCTGATGACTTGGTAATCATCTTGGAAGACCCAAAGTCATGCATAGATAAATTAGTGGAAAAGATGAAACAATTTAGCTGGATTAAGAATTAATAGAGAAAAGACAAAAATTTTGACAAAAAATATAAGAATAGAAGAACAAAGAGAACTGATCACTAAAACAGGCTTCAAATTAGAAAAGTAAGTGAAATACTTAGGAATTTGCATATCCAAAAGAAATAATGAGTTATTTGATAACAACTACAAAATTGCATGGAAAGAAATCCAAAACTCTCTAAATAATTGGAATCAATTGCAACTGTCACTTCTGGGGCAGATAGCTATGATAAAGATGAATGTATTACCAAAACTGAACTTCTTGTTTCAAAATTTACCAATAATCATAAATGAAAAACCATTTATAGAATGGCAAAGATAAATTACTAGATTCATATGGGAGAAGAAGAGACCAAGAATCAAATGGAAGACACTTACAGAAAGGAAAGGAAAGGGAGGTTTCGGATTGCCGGATTTAAGGATATACTACCAAGCGAACTGTTTAATCTGGATCAAAGAGTAGATAGCATTACAAGGTGGGAAGGTATTGAATCTTGAAGGTGCGGGCCTGCGTATGGGTTGGCACACATATGTGTGGTATAACAAAGAGAAAATAGACAAAGAATTTTTGAATCACTATCTGAGAAAGTCCCTTTTAATAAACTGGCATAAATTTAAGAAGAAATATTACAACAAAATCCCATTATGGATCTCCCTCCATGAGGCCTTCTTTGGTACATGGCGAGAACCACAAGAGGAAATGATAAGATACAAAGATATGATAATTGAGGAGAAGAATTGTGGAATTAGAATGAAAACCAGGGAAGAATTAGAAAATGAAGGATTCAAGTGTCAATGGTTCCTATATAGACAACTCAAAGAGAGATTCAATATGGACCAAAAATTAGAAGGCTTTGATATGGACAAAAATGAAAAACCATTCAAAAAAATAATATCTGAATCACAAAAACAACTGACCTCTAAATTAAACAAATTACTCATGGAGAGGGAATTAGAACTGGAGCAGATAAGACCTTCGATGATTACGTGGGTGCAGAATATTGGACATGAAATTCAACTAGAGCATTGGGAGAGAAGCTGGACAGAAACGCAAAAAATCACTGCTGCCCAGAACTTAAAGGAAAATTACTTAAAGATGTTATATAGGTGGCACCTCGATCCAGTGAAAATAAACAAGATATATAAGACAAGAGACAAAAAATGCTGGAAATGTGGTCAAGAAAATGGGACTTATTATCACGCTTGGTGGACATGGGGAAAAGCGAAAATATATTGGAAAGAAATACAAAAGTTAATCTCAAAAGCTCTACAGACTAATATCCCACTGTTGCCAGACATCTTTCTTCTGAATATATTACAGAAGGTGGATACAGAAACAAGAGGGAAGTTCTGGAGAATAATACTCTATATGATTACGGCCGCCAGAATAGTATTTGCTAGTAAGAGGAAAAATAACCAAATCCCCCAAATTGATGAATGGAAAATCAAGGTGATGGAGTATCGAGAAATGGATAGGCTAACAATGATGCTACAAGGTAGAAATCAAGCTGCTAATGAAAAAGAATGGAGGCAAGTGGAAGAATTTCTGCTCCCAACATAATAACAAAGAAGAAAAAGTAAAGGAAATTAAGAAAAAATAATTCTAAGGTTCGGACAGTTAAGAAATAACAAAAGTATAGATGAGATAAAACTATAGAGACAGCAGGAAAGGTATAGAAGGAAAGGATTTTGAAGAGAGACATGAGTGTTTTCAAGAAGAAACTAGTTCTAGGGAGAGTGAGGAAGTAACATATGATGGTTAATGGAATACGAAATATTTAGACTCCACATTTAGAAATCTTATTGAATATGATAATATGAGATGGGGTCTATATAACAGTACTTATATATTATATTATTGTAAATATACTTTTTTGTAAAATGCAAATTCTGTAAATAGATGTTAAATTGATGTTATTTTAGTTCTTTTTTTTAGTTGAGTATAATGACGTAATAAACATAATTAATATATATATATATACTTCAATGACCTATAATAAAACTGAAAAGGGCATCAGGCATTCATCACTAAACTTTTACAGCAATTTCATCATTTCTAGAGCAGCCTCTCTCTGAAGTCTCAGGTGTAATTTTTAAATGTCAGTCTTGATTTTGTGCATTTGTATGCTATTTTTCTTTTATTATTAAAGCAGAAAACGTTTGGGCAGATGAACTGGGAAAGAAACCGGTAACATTAACTGAAGACATAGTAAACATTTTATTTATTATGATTTTTTGTTTTATTACATGTATACACACACACACACACATATACACAGAGAAAGACAGACATCCAGATAACACATAGGCACATATATATCTTTGTGAGGACCTTGTGAGAACACTCTGCAGATTTAATGTTTTTATTTATATTTACATTTCATTTAGTATTATTTTATTCATTTTTATCATTCTTTTTCCCCATCAATAAAACTCAATACAGTATTGCATTATTTGTTTACAAACTACACATAAAATAAATATTTTATTATTAAAAACCTTTATTATATTGATAACATTCTTCCTAGTATACAGTAATATTACTATGAATGACTAAATAATATGGCACAATAATGATATAGATCTTGGGGAAAAACTGACAGTCCTTCACATCACATAATTTGAGAAGTACTGATGTAGAATATGGAACAATTTGCTTTCTACTTCTCCAGACACTAGGACATAAACCAGTGGATTTAGATTACTGGAAAGAAAGGTTGCATCTAAACAACTGGAAGAACTTCCTGATGGTAAACACTGTTTGACAGAGGAATAGATGGTTTTAGTGGATAATGGACTCTCATTCTTCAGAAGTCTTTAAATAGAGATTGGATGGGCGGGCATCTCTCTATAGTGCTTTAGTGCAGATTCCTTCCTGCCAAGGATGGCAGTGGTGGTGACTATTATTGTTTATATCCTACCTTTTTCCCTGTTCAGTACTCAAGGCAGCTTAAAACAGTTAAAAGAAACATAATTAAAATTCACAACATATTAACGTTATAAACTAAATTAATTAAAATATTAAAACCAGTTAAAACAAAACACATCTGAAACAAATAAAAAAATCCAGCACATTATAAAAGCACTTTTCCATTAAAACAAACAAAATGGTCCCTGTTGTCCTTTCAACTCTTAGATTTTAAACATTCAGAGTTCTAAAATTTATTTTTCATTAGAAGAAAGGACTTGCTTTCTCCTATTTGATCAGTTTCTAAAGTGATACTTCATGCAAAACCAAGATCCCATCAGGTTTGCATTTCACCTTTGATTTCATTGAATGATTACTCCAAAACAGACAAGTTTCACAGCACCTGAATGGTGCAACATGAACATAATGCCATTAGAAGGATTATTACATCAGATTTGCATAAGTTAACAGGGAGAATGGATGTAAATATTTGTTACACATAAGGGTATTGATTAAAAACACTATCCATGGAATCAACAGTAAACTGAAGTTCTATTTTATCTTTATTTTTCCAATAATTAAAGTAACATAGAAACGAACTAACACTTAAGTATGCTCAAAGAATAATTAGGAAGACAAGTACATCACTGGCCCAAAATAGTGTGGGGGACCAAAAACGTGGTAAAAATGCCCCCTATATCTCCTTTTTAAAATAATTTTTTTTGAACAAAATTCAGAATTCAAAGCTACATTTTCTCCACATCTTTGAAAAAGGATGTCTGGAAATCTAAGCTAAATTATTTTACCAGATATGCTAGTTCTGGCTGTTTAAACATATTTTTAGGTGGGAAAAATTACATTAATTAAGGTTCAACACTTGGCAGTTCAGTACTACATACCTATTCATAAGTATTCAGTATTCATATCTATCCAGAAGAAACTTCAACAGAGTTTGCATCCAGGTGAATGATTAGTAAACATCAAGGCTGTAAATCTATAATGTATGAGCATGTGCACAATGGAGGCTGAGGTAAGTTAGCTTTCAAATTTACCTACTGATGTTACCTACAAACATTCAAGGTTCTGTCACAGTTAAATGAGATGATCCATCACAGTCTATAAAAGTTTGAAAACAGAGCTAATAAATGAGAAATTTATAGATTGAAGCTTAATAAAGGGGAAAAAAACCTGAACAGAAATCAACTTACATGATACTGAGGAAAGCAAAAAGGAATTGTTAGAATACCATGCCTGAGACCAAAGTTTGAATTCCCACTCAGACATGAAATCCCACTGTGTAAAGATGGGAACGTCACACTCTCCCAGCCTCACAGGAAGGCAGAGGCAAACCCTTGTTAAAGTTTAACTCCCAGCCTGTGCTTATCTGCCAGCAAGGGAAGGAATGTAACAATACTTGCCAAGGAGGAGGTGGCGGCAGCAGAGAGTGTCCAGAACTATCTATACAGTAGAATGCTAAGCCAGAAGCTAAAGTCAAAGCCAGTCCAAGAAGTCATCAAGAATGCTGAAATTCACAAGACACGGAGCAGGAATGCAAGGGTCAAGCAGCTTGGATAGCAATTTGCCACAAGCAAAAGACATGCAATGCCTTAGTTATAGCGTCCTGTCTTCTCTACCTCAGCAAACTGGCTTCCTTCTGAGCTGCCCTCTTTTGCTTTCTCCATGGTTGTGGGCCAGGGGGCAAAGGTGAATCTAATTACCCTAAATCATCACTGACCCCTTCTTCCTCTGTCACCAGCTGTAAAGTCATCTCAGCTTGTCTTTCAGATGGTGGAGGCCCTGGCATGACAGATTGCTCTATCGCAGGCACTGACTGTAAGGTCTCTGTTTCCCGCAAGATAAATTGCTCTTTGGTCTCTGATCCCTCACCTATCACAACCCCTCTGAACAAATCTCGAAAAATTTGTGTTAGGAATGCCATATGCTGGAAATGACTTGAAGACACACAACAACAACAACAACAACAACAACAACAACCAAACAAAATAATATCACAGTCACTTGACAGTTGGATTGAAAATAAAGTGAAATATAAAAATGCAAAAACAGTAAGCCCTCTTAAAAAAAAAACACAAGATCTTTCCATAGATTCTAACAAAAAACGGTGTTAACAGCTGGCCTTATCCTAACTCAATCAGCAGTCTTCATGGACAGATCCAGAAAGTTTTTATTAAAGACTAGCATATATACCCAGTGTCGCCCAGGATTTTATTTCATCCTAGGTAATACCTGTTTGAAAGATTTGAGATCCTGTGTATCTAATTCCCCAAACTGTCCAGTACCTGTAACTTTTCCTCATACTCCCCAATCTAATCTGTATTCAGAGTTATTAACATACCAAGGTTGGGTTCCTGAGGGAATGCATCGCCCTCCTCCTTGCTGCTAGGCCTCGTCTCCATAGCAATCAGCCTATTCAAGATAGACACAGTTTACTGAGGCTCAAGAGTTCTCTGGCTGAGAATTCTAAAGGTCCTTCCATAAACTGCAAACCCCAAGATTCCATATAATCTTCTTAGCCAGCCAATCATATGAGGTCTTCACCTGACACAGACAAACTTTTACTTTTATATGTTAGATTACTTTGGCACACAGGCAACATTCTTGCCAGAACTGAGGCTACAATGCAGGTTTCACTTTCTTTCCTGCTCAAGTTCCATTATCACACACTAGTCCATACCAGTTTGATGAATGACCTTAGGGGAACATAGCATTGAAGGAAACACAGCAAAATGGCTACACTATAGGCTAGCTAACATGACGGGGGGTAGTATGGTAGAGGTAACAGAGGGTCTCTGACAAAAGGCAGACAACTGTTTCTGCATGTTTTTAGCATATTCAATAAATGGAAAACATATTCCATATAATGTGTTGTATTGGCTATTTCATAATCCCCCTATGTGTCAAGTTGGTGCCATGTTCAACAACCTGTATTTCCATTTTACTAATGAGAAATCCTGAGCTTTTTCTCAAAGATTTCTCATTTCTAGTCTAGTAACCAAACAGAGAAAACCAACCAAATCCTTGTGGTATAGGGTTGCCTATCCTTCCAGGAACACTGAAAGGCCAGCAATGGAATGATTTCAGTCTTTTGCTTACCAATGGTTTTTTGCTTACTTATTTCTTTCTCTATATATGTCAAAATTATAAGCTGCAGGGGTGCAACCACAAACAAATATAAAAGTTTAGCATACCAACAACACGTGTTTGCCCATTTTTCTTTAACTTAAATGCAACAGTATATCCAATCAGTGATACATTATTAGATTCTTTAAATTTTGCAGAAACAGAATACGTAAGAGTGATGTCCTATAGCTGTCCTCATGTCCAATCACAAAGTGTAATATGAAGATATTTTCATGACAGCGATTTAATCCTTGAGAATCAGCCACACTGAGTTCCACTAAATACATTGTACATTTTAGATGCTAGACCCCCAAAACAACTGGTATTCATTGGAAGCTCATTAAAGGGGGTGATAGGAGTGGTTGCATAAATTCTGACCAAGGCGTTAAAGTGCAAAAATTCAAAGATGTGCCTCCACAGAACCAGGAGAGTAGCAATATGGTCACATATTTGTGGCCCTGATAAGATATTTGTACCTTTTCAACAAATCTTTTGGCAAGCAGAGACGGTGTGATTTCAAGTTCTTATATGACACTCATTTATCAGGGCTATGGAATAATGGATGATTAAGGAAGGGCATTATTAGAGAAGGAAATGAGATTAATTTCTTTTGCCAAAACTTCCATACTGTCATGTAGGCTGTGCTCCATGCCATGATTAATAACGTGACTCATCCATGATAATGAATGCCTGTTTGTTATGCTATGCTCCCCCAACCAATACAGTATGCTGGTATAAACATTGTTGTAGAGAGTTATCATCTTGGTGCAGCAAAATGCTTGGATTACCAATATGTGTTACAGGCCACCATATCTTATATTAAACCTCAGGTAAAATCTGTATGACGGTTGTGTGTGTTCAAAAATGCCATTAAGGCATGGCTCTGTTTACTTTGATATGATAGCAATTGACAAGTGATTTACTACGTTTGAGCTTCAAGGTACTTTATAATAATAGAACTCACATTAGAACTGTGGGTAACAATTCACTGTCTATCAAAGGAAAGTGTCACTGCATCTCATCCTAGTGGAAAAGAATCAAAGAGGGTAGGCTGAGAGACACCTACCAGAAGGTATCAGTGTTTAGATGGATACACAAAAGGCTGAGACAGAGAAAACTCCAGAGATGCCATGCTAGGAACCAACTTAGGTGCTGATAATGAAAACTGAGAAAGCTGGGGGGGGTGGCACAAACAAGGTCCTATGGGAACCTCTGGAAGTTTGGGAGAGGGGAAGACCTTGAGAATCCACCAATGAGAATCATGTGCACATGAATGTGTGTATTCCTATATAACCAAGTGTGTATTGTAGAATGTTAGCTTCAGCAATCTTTATACGCTATGCCTCATATACCTCATTAAACGTTGCTGGAAAAACCTGCATGTTTTCTTGAGAGTAAAAGAGTAGCTAGCACATGACAGATTGCTGAAGCTCCTAAATTGCTGCCCAAGATCAGAACTACTTTCTGCTGCACCTTGCAGAGTCTTCACAAAGTAACCAACCTAAACTCAGACCCCCAAACTTTGGGAGGAGAGAACAGGGCTACGACACCAACAGCCAAAATAGTCAAAGGGGCAGGCAGCAGGAAAGTGACCACTACCCCATCAGCCGACTGGAATCTCATGACCCCGCTGGGCATTGCAGGCAGGCAGTGGTTCCCCAAGGGGAATTCAACGAGACATTAAGGAAAGCTGAGAGGTTTTCCAAATGGGACAGATTGACTGCCCAATGGCCCAGGTCGCTGAGGACCCAAATCTAGAAGTGGAAAATCTGGAAATCCCTCTTATAACTAAGAGGGGGAGTTGGGTGAAACCCAAGAACTGGTCAGACATATCTTGGAGGCAATGCAGATCAGAGTAGAAGAGATATTAGCAGGAATGGGAAGGGTGGTAGCCCCCCAAGCAGTTCAAAAAACACTGCCTGCAGTAAATGTAGAGCCTCAGAGATGGGACTGTAGGAGAAGTGCTGCAGAGAGCTCAACCAGTTCCAATTCCGCAGGTACCAGTCAGGAAACAGCTCAAAGTTAGCTTTGACGGGCAAGCAGAGCATCTGTCATTTTTCCTGAGTCAGACAGGCAGCTTCATGGCAGGGTAGGAGCACACTTTCCATTCCAAAGAGTTAAAGGTGAGGTTCATCTCATCTGGAGAGGTGCGCATGTGATTGGCTGGTGAGGTTATATAATGCAAGGGCTCCAGAGCTGTGGAATTTCTGCCTGTTTGTGAACTGGCTGAGAGTCAGCTTCAAAGACCTCTTGTGCCATGCTGAAATGATGGTGTGCACGATGACCCTCAGGCAGGGCAATTGCTCAGTGGCTGAGTACATGGAGAAGTTTCAACAACTGGCCCCCCAAGTACCTGACTAGTCAGAAGCAACCAAGATCCAAAATTCCCCAGAGGGGCTGAAGCCAGAAATTTTGGAATGGGCCACACTGAGAGACAACATAGAAACCCTGATGGGATGATCCTGTTAGTGAGGACGGTGGAAACCCTAAGCAAAGAGTTAAGAACGCCCAACAGAGGAACATCACCCCAACCAAGGCCAAAAGCAAAGGGAGCATCAGCCAAAGAGCACCTAGGGAGCTAAGTGGTGAGAGACCAAAGAGGATGCATTTGGGCCTGTACCTGAACTGTGCGGAAAAAAGGCATTTAATGCTGTCCAAACCTCACCAAGAGCAGGGGAGAGAGGATCAAGGGAAGTGAAAAACAAGACAAGAAGTTGATGGTAACCCCTACAGGATCAGCCCTAAACATGGAAACAGAGAACCTGTGTTCTGTAATCCTACAGGGGGACAGTAAGGGCTCCCTGGAAACCAGCAACCTGTTGGGAAATAAGTCACATCTGCCCTAAGTGCCAGAGGGCAAGCTACAATGTACATGCACCCAGAGACCATATGAGTGGCAAAACTACTCCTTTCTTTGTACTGGTTAGCGTTAGACACTCAGGGGGGACAGACATGTATGGACCTTATGGCCATCACAGACTTCGGGTGTACTAAGTGTCTGATGAACTCAGCAGTTGCTACAGGAATGGGGTTAACAGCTGAAGAACTGGATCAGCCAATCAAGTTTGTACAAACAGATGGCAGGCAGAAGCAAGGACTAGTGAAGCATCAAAGTGCTCCTGTATTGCTGGGAGTAGGAGCCAATTTGTGCTAGCTCCTACTACTTAGTACCCAATAGTGCTAGGCCTCAACTGGCTAAAGTTTCATGGCCCCCACATTCATTGGAGCAATGGGACAATCTGTTTCCCAGAGAAGGGGTGCCAGAAACATGTATGGGACAGATGTCAAAAGAAAGGAAAACATATCTCCCAACAAGCAATTAGAGACAAGGGCAGAGTGAAGATATTAGGGGGGATGAGTGTGAGCAGCTCCCTCCCCATTGTGAAGCAGACCACACCATTGAATTGGATCCAGGGGCTACCCTACCAAAAAGTAAATTGTATTCTATGTCACCTACAGAGATGGAAATATTGAGAGACCTGAAAGATCAGGCCAGTGTGGTCAAGTGTGGCAGCCCTGGTGTTCTTCAGAAAAAAAGAAGAATGGCTCATTGAGACTAGTCATGGACTTCAGGGGATTAAATGCTGTGAGCACATCCTGTCCCACTGATGAAAGACCTGCTGGCTTAGTTAGTGACAAGCAAGATCTTCACAAAGCTAGATTTAAGAGTTGTGTGCTACAGACGAATGGAAACAGTATTTAATATCCCCTGGGGGCATCTGAATTTCTCATGATGCCTTTTGGATTAACAGGTTTGGCAAGTGTGTTCATGCAAACTATAAATGGAATTCTGCATGAACATTTGTATATAATGGGTTCTGGTCTACTTAGGTGACATGTTGAGCTACAGTCAAACATATGAAGAACACATGGCGCTAGTGAAGAAAATGTTAACCAAATTGCAGGATAAAAGGCTGTATATTAAGTTGTCTAATTGTAAGTTCCACACCAAAAAATTAAATTATTTGGGATATGGTATATCCGATAAAGGTACAGAGATGGACCCAGTCAAAGTTAAGAGTGCATTGAGCTGGGAACTCCTGAGGATGTGCAGGTAACTACAAAGTTTCCTAGGGTCTGCTAATTTCTATAGGCAGTTTATCCCCAACTTTGCTCAGGTAGCCTTGCCACTGACCAATTTACTTTTCAGTAAAAAGGGCAAAGGGAAGGAGAATCAGAGACAGATGGGAGACAAGCCCAAACCTAGCACAAAAAGCCAAAGGACTGCAGAATGCCAACATGCCTTTGATGAGTTAAAGCAGTTGTTTCGTTCAGAGCCCATACTGAAACACCCATATCCAAGTTAGCCTTTTGTAGTACAAGTGGATGTGAGTAAAGCCACCATGGGGGCAGTGTTACTGCAAAATGATGAAGAAGGGAAGGTGTGACCCTGTGCCTATCTGTCCAAAAAATTTGATCAGTCAGAGCTGAGTTTGCCAATATGGGAAAGAAAGCTGCAGCCATTAAAAAAAGGCATTAGAAGCAGGGAGACATTTGCTGGAGATGCCCCTTTGAAATTTGGACAGATCATTGTAACCTAGTGGCTCTGCAAATACCAAGATGCCTCACACCTAAACAGGATTGGTAGGGGAAATTTTTCTATAAATTCAAATTCATAATAAAATACCTGCCATGAAAGAAATTTTTTTTAAGCTAACAATTTGTCTTGATTGCCATAGCATGACTGTGAGAGACCCAGAGTAATAGACACTATATTTACTTGCCATCAGCCAGGATTAGCACTCACTATGCATAGCAGGAGCAGGAAGGACAAACTTTGGAGAACCCTTCAAGGGAGTTTCAGGAAGCATTGTGGCAAAACAAGGGGAGAACTGAACACCAGATGGAACTAGATGAAAAAGGGAGAAGGTTGTATAAGAAAAGTTAATGGTATATCCCTGAAGAGATGTGCAACCATGTGTTGCAGCGGTGCCATGATGCTAAGCCAGCTGGCCACTTTGGCTCTGTAAAAACCCTCCACCTAATGCATAGTGAACACTGGTGACGAAAACTGAGGGCAGGTGTCAAAAACTACATTAGAAATTGCCCAGTGTGTGCACAGAGCAAATGGGGAGTGGGGGAGAAAAGGGCTTACTGCAACTGCTACTGACAACTATGGGAACCTATCAGCATGGACTTCATTACTCTCTGACCTACCAGAGAGTAACCAAAAAACTGTTATCTGGGTGGTCACAGACATGTTTTCCAAACAGAGACATTTTGTGGCATGCTAAACGCTGCCTGTAGTAATGCAGCTCACTAAATTGTCCTGACAACACGTATATAAATCGCACATGATCCTCTAAAGATCATGTTAGAAAGAGGTCCACAGTTTACCTCCCAATTTTGGAAAGGATTCCTGAGGTTGTTAGGGATGCACAGGAATTGAGTACAGAGAACCAGACAGAGACAGACAAACAGAAAGAGTGAATCAAATATTAGAACAATATTACATAAACTATCAACGAAAAGACTGGGATATGTTGCGGCCACTTGCAGAAATGGCATATAACAACACACTGCACCAAAGCACAGGGCATACTCCTTTTGAAGCTGTGTATGGGCAGTCATTGAGGTACCTACTACCACTAGAGGTCACCCAACCTGATCCCATTCCAGCATCAGAATGGGCAAACAAAATCAAAACAACCTGGCCCATTATCATCGATGCACTACCATATGCCAAAGCTACTTATAAGAAATACACAGATCAAAAAAGAGACAAAGGGTGGGAAACAGAACTAGGGAGCAAAGTCTATTTCTCCACCAAATTTTTGAAATGTCCCCAACCATAAAAGAATCTGAGGTGCAAGTATGTTGGACCATTCAAAGTAAAACACTTGGTCAATCAGCTCACAGCAGAGCTTGAACTGACACATACAATTAGAAAGTGTTAAAGTACAGTTACAAAACCAGTTTTGTTGACTTTGCTCAGTAATTCCTCAACAATCAAAATTAGAAAATTACTATACAAACTTGCTATACTTCATGTCCACACTAAGTAGTTGTGTACAGGTTAAAAGAAAGGATGAAGATTTAGAAGCATTTTTTTCAGAACTGAAATAGACATATTATTAGAAAAAACGCACACTTCAATAATAAATAAATTCTGCTCTAACTATCTTAAAGGGTATAAAAATTTAAATATTTGTTTGTAAATACAAAGACAGCCAGCATGGTATAGTGGTTTGAGCATTGGACGACAACCCTGGAGATGAGGGTTCAGTTCCTCGCTCAGCCATGGAAACCCACTGGATGACCTTGGGTATGTCACAAACTCTCAGTGCTAGAAAGCCCCATGACAGGTTCACTTTGGAGTCCTCATAAGTCAGAAACAATCTGAAGGCACACAACAGCAACAAATAATAGAAAATTACACTTTATTTAAAAATTTAAAGTAAATTTATTATTTGAGTACATTACCCAGGCGATTGACAACATATCGACCTAGGAATCCTGTGGCTCCAAAGACAGTTGCCACGATGCCACTGACAGAGGAGCGCCCACTCCTTCCATGAGGAATCACAGAGTAATGAACCTGGTGGTCTTGGCGAAGAAGAGGCAATGCTGATAGAGAAACACCATAGCCTAAAACAGACACACGGAAAAATGAAAATACACATTAATAGACTACTATCAAATTCTTAACTGAGGAGTTCTGGTAAAGTCACTCTTTTTCTCAGCTGAGGACTGAATCCCTCTGTATCATTATATCAACAGCATGAAACAGCTTAAGCTGAGAAATAATGAGAATGTGCACAAACCATTTAGTGAGCTTCAGTAACTGAATCAGGATTTGGTCCCAGAATTTCCTGGTCTTCCTTCTCTGCACTCAGGCCAGAGGCAGTGGCAAGAGAAAGAGAGAGGGGCAAGGACCATGTGCGCCCCCATTGCCTTACCTTTTGCCTCAAGTGTAAGTTCTCAGAGTCAAGGCAGAGAGGGAATGGGATGGGAGAGTTCTGGAAGGATAAAGGAAAGCATGTCCACATCCCCCCCCCACCAAATGAGTTCTCAGTGCTTGGGCAGCAGCTAAGGGGGAATAGGAATGGGAGGGGAGAACTCCAAAGGGCACAAGGAAAGGGCACACATGCATCTTCCCCCTGCCACTGGCTCCCCTCCCATTCCTATTCCCCCTTAGCTGCTGCCCAAGCACTGAGAACAGTGCTGAGACAGAGGCAAAGGAATGGAAGAGGAGTGCTTTGGGGGGAAGGAAAGCACATACATGTCTCTTCCTCGCCCTGCCCTGCCTTTCCTTTTTGCCTTGGTGTGAATTCTCAGTGCCAGGTCAGAGACAAGAGAATTGGAGGGGACACTTCCAGAGGGTACAAGGAAAGCACACGCATGTCTCCCCCCACATTGCCTTATTTTTCACCCTGGCATGCTTGATTTCTTTCTCTGCACTGGCAAAATGCAAGAGAATGGCGGGGAGGCACAAGCACCTTGCAAATAATCAAATTCGCAAGAGTCAAATCCTCAAATGTAGAGGGAGGACTGTACATATTGTAGTATCTATTTAGTAATATTGTATATTCATATTTGTTGTTTTGCAACTATTAGTAAACAATTTTGAACAACTGTACCATAAACTTTTCAGATTTTATTAATCATATTGAGCAAGGCTCAAATGGAAATGTGAAGTTTATGACAATTGTCATCATCTGGCCAAAAACAGAGAGTCAAACATCACATAATGCCATGAGAACCAACCGCAATTAAAATTTGTTAATGTCAAGACATACTACACAGTGAATCTTCCACGTGAATGTATGCATCATTCATGGACAAATACTTAGTTCTATTAAGAAAACAGGGTATTTGACCTGTACATAAATTTGAGTGTTTTCTTTCATAATTATTTCATCTCCATTTCTTTTTAAAACAAGTCCTGTCCTTTATGTAGCCAAACTGGCACCCACATAAAGGGTATCAATAGGTGACAAAGACAGAGGTTTGCAAAAACACAACAAATTGAGGGAAATGCCCAAATAACCCAATTAACATTGGTTGCAAAACACGCACTCCTTTGAAATAAGACAGAGGCTTTAGCAGACCCCCTGCATGAACCCCCTAAGACAACTCAATCGGCTCTGGAAGTATTCACTGGCTATGGAAAGCTGACAGACTGTAACTGCAGGTAGTAGTGATCACCATATTATAGCAAGGGAAAAGCAGACTGGCCAGAACCCTAAACAGAATAATTCTACAGTGTTTACTTCTTGTTGCAAGTCCCACCTGTACATCCTTACAAGAGAAAGAATACTGATCAAATAGCAGCAGCCACTTGCATGGTGGAAGTATCAGCAGGCACAGAGGAAACCCAAGTCTGTTTTTTAAAAAACAGAATCCCTAAATTAGCTTCTAATTTTCCACCCAATGAAAATTTTGCATGTGAGAAAGACAGGACTGGACAGGAGAAAGGCTAAACACAAAATGCAGGTTGTAGGGGAGTTTCTTTGTCAATGCTCAATTTGCTTTGCATGTGTGATCCCATGGGTGTGATTCCATGATCATGAATACTAAAAGAGAAGAGAGCTCATTATGGATGGAAGTTTCTTAAAAGTGAGATGTTAATGGCACAATTTCAAACAATTCTAATGAGGAGAAAAAATGGGAGATGTCTAAAGAATCCGGGATGGATGTCTAAAGAACATTTGAAGCTAAAATGTAAAGAGATATGTACAAGAGATGGAAAAAAGGTGAAATCACTAAAAAGGAGTAGCATGGGAAAACCGACCTACTCTAAATGAATTCATGTTTCCGGGGCCAATTAAATTACATCCAAGGGTATTAAAAGAATTGGCAGAAGTAGAATCAATGATAATAATCTTTGAGAATTAGTGGAGAACAGGAGAAGTCGCAGCAGACTGAAGGAGAGCTAATATTGTCCACATCTTCAAAAGGAGAGAAAAGAGGACCCAAACAATTACTGCCCAGTCACCCCCGCATCAATACCTGGAAAATTTCTAGAGCAGATCATTAAACATTAAACAGACACAATGTATGCACGTAGGAATGCTATGATCACTAAAAGTCAACATGGATTGCTCAAAAAAAAGTCAGAACAGACTAACATTATCTTTTTAATAGATTACTAGCAAGGTAGATTCAAAATTTAACAGTCAAAATACTTATATTTTTCCCCAAATATGTTCCACCCTCAGCTTATTTATCGAGATAAACTATATCTATATTATTTAGTCTCTCTTCTAAATTATCTTCAACTTTTTCTCTGCAGTCCTTCTCTCTTCATCTCCTGGTCTTTTTTTATCGCTTCCACCAACACTTTCCCTTTGTCCTCTGATGTTAACTGGAACTTTCCACCTCTCTTTCTTTTTCTCTACCTTTTAGTCTTATTCTTTCCAACCTTCTCCACGCAAACCTTCTCTTCAACCTTCACCACACAAACCTTTTATTCAACTTTCTCAGCTCTTCTATATACTCCAGTCCAATAACCAAAAAGATTATATGCTCAGTCAACAAATGTTTAGTCTGTAAGTGTTCTGTTATGTTATTTGTAAACTGCAGCTCTATCTTCCCTTCTCTCATATCCCCAGCCACTCTTTAACAGTCCACCATTCCAGTAAAGTTCTCGTTAATTTCTTTAATTTCTGTATATATTGTTATATGTTTCTTAAATCTTTGTGTCCTATTAATCTTCTTAAAACATCTGCTATCCAATATTTGTTCTGTTCACTGGCGTCCGAGTCAACACAAAACACAACACAAAATAATACTCTCAGCAGGAACTTTATATGTCCTTCTGGCAAAATTCGAAAGCGTCACTTTACGTACTCCAAAGGATCGTCTTTTTACAGTCTCTTCTCTCTTCCTTATCACTCCCCCTTCCTCCCGATGCTTTCACTTTTATTTTATTTCTCTTAACTTTAGTTTTACTTGCTCAGCCGTAGTTTGAATTTTAAAAGGATTCAAAGTTTATGACTTGTTGCTTTACTTGCGTCCTGGATTCTTCCCCGGTTTTCAAAATAATCTGCAGTCTGTCAACTCTATAAATTTTCAATTTTTACAAGGTATAATTACTGTGAAGGAGCTTTCCCTTTATTCCCTGAGTTTCAACAAATTCATTCACTTACATGTCCAAATCATTTACTTGTTAATATGTTTGTGGCGTAGCCATTACCGCTTCCTGGCGGTTGCACCAGATGTGGTAGCTCTCCGACCCATCGGCTCCTTCCATACCCCTTCTTTCTTCCCGAATTTCAGAGGAACTATTCGCCGTCTCCGGTCTATGTTGAGCCCCTCCAAATCCCCTCTCTCGAGGGAATACGTTGCCCCGTTTCTTCCTTTTCAAAAATAGGCATACAATCTCGTGCACCGCTCATCCGTGCCGCAGCTGTGCGAGCAGATGACCATTTGCTACGCCATCTTTCTTCCTCCCCCCAAGTTTTTGATGTGATTGGTTTTTCTTTGACAGAATACACATGTGAAGGAATACCATTAATATTATGTTTGAGACAACAAGGAATTATTGTGAATAATGGTATTGTTATTATACAACTAGAAGCTGACACAGATGTATGACAAACAGAGTACCAGTTTCTCCCTTTCTTACACGGGGAGGATTATTTCATGATATTTTTGAGAATATAATAAGGCTGTATCTCACTCAAGGGGTAAGTTCTTTATGTTTTGGTCATCAACTATGTAATTAGTATATTTGTATTATTTGTATATATGTGTATTACTATGTTTGTAGGTGGTTATGTGTAGATTGTATGGTTTTTTCCATTTAGCTTTTCAATAAAAAAATTTTTTTAAAAGAAAGAAAATAAATGAAGAACTGAGGAACAAAGAAAAGTTACTGAATGAAAACCCAACAGACAAATCTTCACAGAAAGAAATAAAAGCACTACAGAAACAACTAGAGACACAGATTAAAACAGAACTCAACAACAAACTTCTTTATAACCAACAGAGATCTTTTCAATGGGCCAACAAAGCTGGTAAGTGGTTAGCCATAAGACTGAAAAACAAGAGAGAGAGAACCTTGATTACTAATATCAAACATGAAGAGAGAATATATACAGATCTGTCCGAGATTAAAAAAATTTATCTAAATTATTATTCAGAAGTATATAGAAATCAAGAAGTAAATGAAGAAAAGTTAAAGAATTATATATCCCAACAAAATATCAAAGTGGTAACTGATAAGCAGAAAGAGACTTTGAACAAATCAATAACAGTGGCCAAAGTAATTGAAGCTATTCATAGGGCCAAGAGTGGAAAGTCACCAGGCCTAGATGCTTTTCCAGCATCTTATTATAATACATTTCTGCATCAACTATCCCCAGTGTTACAAGAAGTAACGAATAAAGCGTTGGATGGAGATATTCCTAAATCATGGAAAGAAGCAGACATAACAGTGCTCCACAAAGAAGAAAAAGATCCATTGAATGTAAAGAATTACAGGCAAATTTCGTTACTAAATACTGATAATAAGCTTTTTGCTTCAATATTAGCAAATAGACTGAAAAAGATCTTACAAGAAGTTATTTCAGAGGAGCAAGCTGGTTTCATTCCAGGAAGACAAATCAGGGACAATATAAGAAATATAATTAATATAATTGAGCTGTGTGAGAAATATCCTCAGAAGAAATTAGCTGTAGTTTTTTTTAGACACTGAAAAAGCCTTTGATACTGTCAATTGGAATTTTCTAATAAATATATGTGAGAAAATGAATCTGGGCAAACGTTATCTGAAATGGGTCAAACTATATATACAAGTCAATCAGCACAAATTATTATTAATGGAGAAAAAACAAAGAGATTATCCATCCAGAGAGGTACACAACAGGGCTGTCCACTATCTCCGCTTCTGTTTCTATTGGTAATTGAGATCTTGACTGAGAGTGTGAGAAGCAACCTCAAAATTAGAGCTTTCACTGATGATTTGGTAGTGACATTAGAAGAGCAAGATGACAGTTTAAAAAAAACTAAAGCCATTCTTGAAAACTTTGGAGAATACTCAGGACTGAAACTGAACAAAGATAAAACAAATATATTGACCAAAAATATCTCGGTAGAAGAAGAAAAGCACTCATCACAAATATCGGGATACACTATTGCCAAGAAAGTCAATTATCTAGGCATTCAAATTACCAAGAAAAATTCAGATTTATTTAAAAACTATGAAGTAATACGGAAAAGCATTCAAAAGGCTGGCATAATTTAAACTTGTCTTTCTTGGGAAGAATTGTGACAATTAAAATATCTGTTTTGCCTAAGTTTCTCTTTTTATTTCAAACAATTCCTATTATTCACAATGACAAAGTGATAAATGCTTCGCAAAGCAAGATTTCTAAATTTGTTTGGGGGGAGGAGCCGAGAGTGAAACTAAAAACTTTACAAGACTCGAAGGAAGGGGGTGGGTTGGGATTGCTGAACTTAATTCTATATCACCATGCAAGTTGTCTGAATTGGTTAAGAGACTGGACTAAACTGGACAAGACAAAGTTATTAAATCTAGAAGGCATGGACTTATGGTCAGATTGGCACTTCTATCTATGGTTTAAAAGAGCTAAGATTAATAAAGAATTTAACAATCATTACGTAAGAAAGTCCCTTATGAATTTATGGAGAAGATATTTTCTAAGATGCTGTCTGAAAACATCATTATGGGCATCTCCTCATGAGGCTTATTATACAAAAGAGAATGTATTATTTGACAGATGGATAAAATATGAAGACCTGGTTCCATTACAAAATGATCAAGTTAAAATTAGAACACAACAAGAACTCAATGACAGTGGAATTAGATGACTCCTTTACAGACAACTTACAGAAAAATTAAAGACTGACATAAAACTAAATAGATATCAATCGAAGGAAGAAGAGTTGACAGCAATCTTAACCTCAGAAAAATCTAAAACAATTTCATTAATTTATAAAACCTTATTAAAATGGGATACAGAGGATGAACCAATTGAACTTCACTGATTAAGTGAGTGCAGAACCTTCCTCATGTGATTCCCCTAAATCAATGGGAGAAAATCTTGAATGAAAGAATAAAATACACAGCATGCCAAGATGTTAGAGAAAATGTTTCTAGATGCATTTTAGTTGGTATTTTACGCCTGGACGACTATTTAAAATGCATGTAAATTGTTCAAACAAATGCTGGAAATGTGAATCTGTGAATTGGCACCTTTTTTCAACAGTGGTGGTCTTGCAAAAAGGTAACAAACTTTTGGAACATACTTCATACGCAGATGGGAAAAAATTCTAGGATTTCATTATGAAATGTCTAATGAGATTTATCTACTTTCAATAATGAGTGAAGAATTAGAAAAAAAGGCTGGAAAGTTAATATGACAGCAGCTGCTAGAATGTTGATAGCCGAAAAATGGAAACAAAAAATTCTCCCCTCACTAGTTGAATGGGAGATGAAACTTTGACATGTTACAAATGAATAGGTTCACATACGTATTAAGAGGAGATACTTTTGAAAAAATTGCCAAAAATTGGGAATCTGTGATAATGTACTTCAGAAATGTATGGGGGGATATAAAGATGGTGAATATTGACTTTTGAATAAGTGGCTGTAACACACAGGAACATGGAATTTAAAGATACGATGGGCAGACATTTATAGTTTTATTTATTGGACTTATTACTCCCTACTTGGGGGGAAGTCAGAATGAACGTAGAATGCAATTTATAAAATGGAACAAAAAACAGGTATGTATGTATGTAGATATTCATATACCATATCTTTGTTGAGCCAGTATGAACGTTATTGTTTTGTTTTATTGTTTGTAAATAAATTTTTTTTAAAGGATATTCTTATCAAATTTGCAGATGATACCAGACTAGGAGGGACAGCTAACATCCCAGGGGACAGGATCAGAATTCAAAATGATCTTAACAGAATAGAGAGCTGGGCCAAAACTGACAAAATGAATTTCAACAGGGAGAAATGTAAGGTACTACACTTGAGCAGGAAAAAAAATGAAATGCACAGATATAGGAAGGGTAGCAGCCAGCTTGAACACAGTACATGTGAAAGAGATCTAGGAGTCTTAGTCAATTATAAGTTGAACACGAGTCAGCAATGTGATATAACAGCTAAAAAACCTCACTACAATTCTACACTGCATCAACAGGAATATAGTGTCTAGGTCAGGGGAAGTAATAGCACCATTCCATTCTGCTTCTGTCAGACCTCATCAGACTTTGCCCATTTCTGGACACAATAGTTCAGGAAGGATATTGAAAACCTGGAACATGTCCAGAGAAGGGTGACCAAAATGGTAAAAGGCCTTGAAACTATGCCCTATGAAGAATGAGTTAGGAATCTGGATATGTTTAGCCTGGAGAGAAGAAGGTTAAAAGGGAACATGACAGCTATGTTTATATATTTTAAGAGATGAAAGGATGACATATGGAAGATGGACCAAGCTTGTTTTCTGCTGCTCCAGAGACCAGAACACAGAGCAATGGCTTTAAATTTCAGGAAAAGAGATTCCATCTAAACATTAGAAAGAACTTCCTGATGGTAAAAGCAGTTCAACAGTAGAATATTCTGCTTTGGAGTATGCTGGAATCTCCTTCTTTGGAGGTTTTTAAGCAGAGGCCAGATGGCCATCTGTCCCAAATGTTTTGATTGTGTATTCCTACATAGCAAGAAGTTGGATTGTGGTCTCTTCCAGCTCTTATGATTCTGTGGTTAGTGTGTAGATGCTTGCTGACTCAGCCTTCCTCAATTACAGAATTTCAGAAGCACAAGTGCAAGGGTTAGTGAGTTTATAGAACCATAGAGTTGGAAGAGACCACAATGGCCATCAAGTCCAACCTCCTGTCATGCAGGAATACTGTTTAAAAACCTCGAAAGCAGGTGCCTGCATCACACTCTGAGGCAGTATATTCCACTATCAAACAGCTCTTACCTTCAGGAAGTTCTTCCTGATGTTTAGGTGAAATCTGTTTTCCTGGAGTTTGAATCCAACTTTGTGTCCTATGGTTTCCAGACACTCCACCATTGTGTATGCCCTCCTCTGGTCACCCTCCAGCTTGTCAACATTCCCCAGCCTATATCTGTGCATTTCATTCTTTCTTCCTAATGTACCCTACATTTCTCCCTGTTAAAATTCATTTCATTAGTTTTAGCCCAGCTCTCTAATCTGTCAAGGTCATTTTGAATTAGTTATTCCTCTTAATTTGATGTTCTCTGCAAAGTTGATAAGAATGTCCTCTATTCCATCATCAAAACCATTGATAAAAACGCTGAATAGCACTGGATCCAGGACAGAACCCTGTGACACTCCACTAGTCACTTTCTTCCACGAAGGAGACCTTGGTGACCACTCCTGACAGATGACCATCCAGCCTCTGTTTAAAAATTTTGAAAGAAGGAGACTCCGAGGCAGCATATTCTGTTGCCGAACAGCTCTGACTATCAGGAAGTTCTTCCTGAGGTTCAAGTGGAATCTCCTTTCCTGCAGCTTTGCTCCTTGTCCTAGTCTCTGGAGCGGCAGAGAACAAGTCCGCTCCCTCCTCAACATGACATCCCTTCAAATATTTAAACATGGCTATCATGTCCCCTCTTAACTTTCTCTTCTGCAGACTAAACATACCCAGCTCCCTAAGCCACTTCTCATAGGGCAGTAGTACTTCCTTTTATTTTTCCTCAATTTGGCACCATTTAGCTTCCCTGAATGACCCTAAGATCTAATATTATAAGGGAGAACGTTTTTCCTAATCCACTTTTTTGCACCATGTACAATTTTGGATGCACCTCTATTAGTCCCCTTTCAAAAATGCTTTTCTCCACTAATTATTTAAAAACGCTATATTTAATCATATTAGTGAGGAACATTGTCAAAAGTTTTTGGGAAAGTCCACGTAAACAATATCTATCAGGTTACTGATGCCAACTTATTTATTGACATATTCTAAAAGTATAAATCAATTTAACTGTAATAAATGTTAACAAATCAGTAATTTCTTGGATCCCTCTTACAAAACAGGAATCATGTTGGGAATCACAAATAGCTTTGTTAGAAGACCAGCAATTTCATGTTTGCATGAGAACTCTTTGATGAATGCCATCTAAATCAGGTGATTTATATTTGTCTGCTTTTTGTTACTATGTTCTAGAATGCAATCTCATAAATGTTATTTGCCTCAGTTGCTCAGACTCCCATCCTGAATATATCAGTTCAGACAAGGTACTGCCCTACATCTTCTCCAGTGAACACTGAACATAAAGTCACTCAGCTTTGCTCTCTTTTTACTTAACTTTCTTCACCTTTTAACTCTTGTCCCCTAACCCAACGACCTCCTTGGCCAATTTCTTCCTCCTGTTCCAGTGAAATAATTTTTAAACGGTTCTATTAACAATATGCTCTTTTGCCTTTATTATCAGCTTATTCTGCCTTTGCCAAATTTTGTTCTTATCTGAGGAAGGTTCTCAGCTTCTGAAACAAGCCTTCTTTCCTGCAATAGGTTTAGATGTGGTAGAAGTGGAAGAGGATGAGAGACAGCACCAGAGGACCTCCAGAGAGAGTATTTAGAAATGTAGTGATCTGCTGCCTATGGCACCCAACTTACTGTGTATACAGGATACACTGACTCAGATAGGAACTTGGCGGAAAGACTGAACGAATTTAAGACACTGCTTCCTTTTTCTCCTACCTCAGAAAGGAATGCTCTAGCTATTCCAGAACGAACATACACTTAACTGGAAGGAAATATCTTTGAAAAGAACGTTTACTTCCGAGTGGAAAAACGGTGCCAGGTTTTTTAGACACTAAAGCCACTTTAGAGTTTTGTTTTTGTTTTGTTTTTTTAAAAAGTAGGGTAGCCCAGAAATAACCCTAAGCACAAGCAAGGGGGAATCCCTCTCTCTTATGGCTGGGAAAGAAAGCCAGGTGAGCTGAAATCTGGCAAAAGAGAAAAATGAGAGTAACGGGGTAAAAAAAAAGAAGAAGAAGGCCCGCGGAGCAGCGCGAAGGGACTGATGAGCCTGAGCAGAAAGCAAAACAAAGGAGTAGGAAGAAAAAAGGTCGAGGGCTTACGCCCTGCAAGGGAGTTAAATTTGACGCTCCGCCCCGTTAAGCGGCTGCTTCCCACCAACTAACGACTAGACACGGCGCGGGGAAGGGCAATAACGAGGGCACCAGTGGCTAGTGGCTAGTTCCCTTGCCTCAGTTGTCCGGAAAGTCCAGATCCTTCCTAATAGCTTGTTAATTACGGCCAGAAGTACTACGGAAAGGTAACGTAGCGGAAAAGATCGGCAGGTAAAGCTTCTTTAACGGAAAATAAGCTTCTCGGGCCACAAATCCCTCCTGTAGCCTAGACTATCACGAACGTAAAGGAACCCTGTGGCAAAGTTCTCTCTGCTCCCACGCTTACTAAGATTCCGGAGGGAGACCCACAACCAAAGAGGCCCTCATAATCTGCCTCCTTATACGATCAGCAGCCTTAACTCTCCAACGAAAATAATAACGATTAGGGGTCTCCGATTCTTTTCAGAACTCGAGGGCAAACAGCCACCGCGACTGATCGGGTTCCTGTCCTCTTGACACTTACCTGCCCTTGGCGATAGAAGGCCGCTGCACGGGACTCGATAGCAGCGAACGACGCCCGCCATCTTTCCCGGATGGCTAAAAGTAGCTCCACCCCTTGTCAGCCCAGAGCTACGGATATTCATCAGGCCAAACTAGTTCACAAAAGTCCACCGTTTAACCCCTCGCGGAGCCAGCGTTGGTGTAGTGGTTTGAGCCTTGGACTGCTATTCTGGAGATCCCGTGATAGGCTATCAGTAGCGTCGCTATAAGTCAGAGTTTGACAAGCTTGTTGCCATCACGGAAAAACCGAAATCAGTGAAAAATAGTGATGTGATAAGAATACTACTAGAAGTATTTGTCCAGAGCAAAATTGTTGAGAGGTTGTGGTGGGCCAAAGTCACAGGGTTAATTCAATGAGCAAGCAGTGATTTGAGCTGGAACTTTTTACCCTGAGAGATGCCTGGAAATAATTTTCAATCTCTGCATAAAAATTATTTCTATAGTTTATGGTACCTTAGCATGATCAGTTGTAGGTATGATAGTCCAATAATAATTCTTATGCTCTTTTGAGTAGAGAATGATATTATTCTGTGGATCTTTTTATTTTGACCAATTTGTGTGTCTTCAAATCATTTCTGACTTATTGCAACCTATTGCAGGGTTTTTTTTTTTAGCAAGATTTGATCAGAAGGGGTTTGCCTTGGCCATTTTCTTCCTCTGGTGCTGAGAGAAAATTGCCCAGTGTGTTTCCATGACTGGCTGTTCTTCTGAAAGTGGTAGGCCAAGCCTCAAACCACTACACTACACTGAATCCTTAAAAATAGCACAGGAAGGCCAATGAAAGTGATGCCATCTGGTTCCCAGAGTAAGATGCAGGGAAAAGTAAAGACAAATTGCAGGAACTCAAGCGGAGAAGGACAGTCAGATTTCTTTCAGAGATACAGAATAAAAATCTTAGGATAAATAGAAAATAGTGTGCTTTAACAGACATTCACCTATTTGACTTTTCATCAAAATGTACATGCTAAGCAGCTCATCGATGCTAAGTTGTCTGTGGTCTCACCCAAATATTTTTCATTTATACCTGTTAAAGTAATAAGAAATGTTTGTACTTTTTAAATTTCCATTCTCTTGCACTTCACCAATTATGACCTGGTTAATGGGATGGAAGTGGTGGGATCTGTTACTGCAGTTTAGGCCTACTTGGAGATACCCTCAGATATCATTTTGATATCACTAATTTGGCTCTCTTCTACCACCCCTCTCCATGTGTTTGAGAGACCCCCGGACAAGCACAGACTAGGCTCGGCCACTAATTGCTGGACATTCCATTCTCCACCCAGGCAGGCCAGAAATAGCCAGATCCTTGCTTTAGGTGACCTCTCTGCAAACACCTTTATTATGTATGCACACTGTTTAAAAGGACTCCCTGCCCTGAGCAGGCAACCCGGCAAGCTGAATACTCAACTGCCAAGCACTGAGTATTTGCATACTGGCTAACTCTTTTTCAATTTGGACTTAACTCAATCATGCTAAATTCCGACCTTTCCAAAGCTTCGTCCCGCTCCTAAAATGCATTGTTTTCCCCAAGTACGGCATAGCCTGCAGTCACATTTATCCCTATAAAAACCCCTGATTCTGAGACCATCCTAGGATCGCTCCCGAGTTCCAGACCGCCTTGCTGCCGCTTTGCCCAGCGAGCTTCCCCTCAGCTCCATGTGCTGAGCTGCATCACACCCCAGCATCGCTCTCTATCTTCTTTCCAGACTCCGGGAACAGGTTCCATATCACCCTAATCAACTATCCCTCTCAAAAATCCTGCTATCCAACTCATACCTTTATTTCCTTTAGTTATTTGTGTGTGTGTGTTGCTTACATTGTGTGCCTGTATTTAATAAAGATCATTCATTAATTTCCAACATGGTTTGCTTCTTGACTTGACCTGACCCTGTAAACATTGGGTTATAAGATCCTGCTGCGTTACCCTGCCTCTTGTAGTGCCAACCAGTGCTCTTGACTAATTTCCCCCATTTGCGTAATTGTAAGGTTATTTAGGTGTCCCTCCCGGGACCCCCAGAAAACAGGGTAACAGATCCTTGGGTGAGAGTAACCATGCTCTATTGGAATTTGTTATCCAGTGGGAAGGGGAAGCCAAGTGTAGCAAGACATGCATTCTAGACTTTAAGAAAGCTGATTTCTGTAAACTTAGGGAACTACTTGCTGAAATTCCATGGTCAGGAATACTGAAAGAGAAGGGAGTTCATGAGAGATGGGAGTTTGTTAAAAGAGAGATGCTGAAGGCACAATTTAAAACTGTTCCATTAAGGGGGAAAAATGGGTGGTGCCTCATGAAATCAGAATGGGTGACTAAGGAACTCTCAACAGAGCTAAGTGTTAAAAGAAACTTGTACAAGAAATGGAAGAATGGAGAAATCACCAAAGAGGAATTCAAACAAATAGTCAGGACATGTAAGAGGAAGGTCAGAAAAGCAAAAGAATGGGATGAACTCAGGCTTCCCAGAGATGTTAAAAACAATAGAATGGGCTTTTTAGGATATGTCTGCAGCAAAAGGAAAAACAAGGAAAGGTTAGGGTCATTGCATGGAGAAAATGGCCAAGTACTAACAGGGGGTAGACAAAAAACAGAACTACTCAACACCTTTGCCTCAGTTTTCTCCCAAAAGGAAATAAGCACTCACAGAATAGGTAGAGAAATACTACTGTCTACTCTGAATGAAGTCAAGTCTCCAGGGCCAGATGAATTACATCCAAGGATATTAAAAGAACTGACAGAAGTTTTCAGAACCACTGGTGAGAATTCTTGGAGAATAGGTGAACAGGTGAATCCCAATAGACTGCAAGAGGGCAAATGTCCCCATCTTCAAAAAAGGAAAAAAGAGGACACAAACAATTACCAAACAGCCTGACATCAATACCCAGAAAGATTCTAGAACAGATCATTAAACAGACAGTTTGTAATTACTTAGGCCATTTTCACATTACACTGTTTATAGTGTTATTATTCCACTTTTAACATCCTATGGAATCCTGGGGTTTCCAGTTTAGGGAGGGGCATTTAGAATTCTCATCCAGAGAATTCCTCAGTAAACCCTAAACCCCAGAATTCCATAGGATGTTCAAAATGAAATAATAGCACTATAACAGCGTAGTGTGGAAATAGCCTTAGAAAGCAATGCTGTGATCACTAAAAGTCAACATGGCTTTCTCAAAAACTATTCATGCCAGACTAGTCTTATTTCTCATCTCTTTTATGATAGACTTATGAGCTTGATAGATAAAGGGAATGTTGTGGATGTAGCATTTCTTGACCTCAGTAAGGCCTTAGTGGGGTGCAAAAAGGTTCTGTCCTGGGCCCAGTGCTATTGAAAATTTTTATCAATCACTTGGATGAAGGAATAGAGGACATGCTGATAAAATATGGAGATGATGCCAAATTGGAGGGGTTGCTAATACCCCAGAAAATAGGATCAAAATTCAAAATGACCATAACAGATTGGAGAGCTGGACCAAAACTAACAAAATGAATTTCAACAGAGAGAAATGTAACATCTTAAACCTAGGCAGAAAAAAATGAAATGCACAAATATAGGGCAGGAAGACACCTATCTGGACAACAGTACATCTGAAAGGGATCTAGGAATCTTAATAGACCACAAGCTGAACGTTAGCCAGCTGTGTGATGCAGCAGCCAAGAAAGCCAACATGGTTATTGGGTGCATCAGTAGGAATATGGTGTCTAGATCGAGGAAAGTAATTGTCAGGAACCGAATTCACACACACAAATATAACAGTGTGATTACACTGTTTATTAGGAGCAAGATACATAGTACAGGACTTCAGTGAACAATCTGAGGCAGTTTTGCAGAATCCAAACATAGAATCATAGAAATGTAGAGTTGGAAGAGACCACACAGGCCATCCAGTCCAACCCCCTGCCATGCAGGAACACCCTCAAAGCAATCCCGACAGATGGCTATCAAGCCTCTGCTTGATAAGTAGAAAAAGATACTTTCCCACAATAGCAGATATCAAGAAACCTTGAAGCAGCTAAGTCCTGGCTGGTAGTTCTTATCAGAGCTGCATTCCTGGCTTTGTTTACCTAACGGTCTCTGGTTCATTGGTTCTTGTGGGTTTTTCGGGCTTTGAGACCATGTTCTGGTTGTATTTTCTCCTGACGTTTCACCTGCATCTGTGCCTGGCATCTTCATTCCTCTGAAGATGCCAACCAGAGATACAGGTGAAACATCAGGAGAAAATACAACCAGAACACAGTCTCAAAGCCTGAAAAACCCACAAGAAACCAATGGATTCTGGCCGTGAAAGCCTTCAACTCTACATGGTCTCTGGTTCGTTTCCTTGGTTACAAGCAAGCAGCTAATTACTACTACTACTACATGTCCTGTGCTGAAAATATGGAGGGCTACCCGACATCCTGCCCATCCCAAGAAAAAAAAATTAACAGAAGTGTAAGGCTTTGGGAGTCCCCAATATCAGTATGGTTTGGATGGGCACCATGTTGACATACACTGCCTCAGGTGACTGGCCTGAGGGTAGTGAGGAATGAGTTAAGTGGTCTTGTTGCTGTGCTTGCTACCGTAGCAACCCAAGTTGTAAATAACTGTGCTGTTCCCAGCCTGGATCAGCGTAACCTGAAGCTGAGAATCCAGTTGTGTTCCTGTTCTCAAAATATGTTACTTCTGCCAGATTACACAGCTGTGTGTTGTCTTCACATGTTGTTGTGACTGTACTCAAATCTGTTTCACATCAATGTGCAGCTGTGAGCAAGTTACTCATGTGATGTTTATGTATTGCTACAAAAGGGGCTGTCTGAAAAAGGCAACTCTCTGACACTCTGACACTGCTCTGACTGTGTGAGTTTTCTATGCTACTGTGTGACTGTGTCTCTTGCCTGCTAGAGACATGGAAATCACTTTGCTGTCTGTTTTATGCTTTTATGCCTACAATAAAGCTAACTAGTTAATTAGACCCTGGCTGAGTGGCTGATGTTTTTCCTGGCAGCGTAATGGGACTCTGTTGTTTTCCCAAGCCAGCCTATTTGTGGGTCCTGCTAATTTTCAGCATGAACCCCGGTTTTCCTTGACAAGTTATGGACCCAGCATGCTTCCACTGTGCCACTCTGCTGCCAGGACCCAGGTTTTGTTCTCAAGGCAAGTTTTTGATTTATGATGCTAGCTAGCTGGTGTGTTTTTTAAGTTTGTGCTGCTGCCGAGGCTGAATGGAACCAATTACCTCGCCTGTACAGCGAAGATGGAACGATTTTTCCTGGGAGAAGCCATCTGGGGAGCATTCACAGAGTCTTTGGTAAAACAGTCTTTATTTCCGTCGGAGGGTGTTGGATCACCCCCCCCCCATGGTCCCACAGCTGCAGCAGAGAGATCAGGCTTCTCCTTTGGACTGGCTCCCAGTTGGAGTGGCGATTTTTCTTCTTCACCCCCCCCCATGGTACCCGAGGGGTGATAGTCAGGTCCAGGGGTCGTCCCAGTCTCCGGAGCTATCAACCTGTAACTATTTTGCAGAAAACTGGCAAGGTTAATAACCAATGTATGAAGAAAACACAAATTACCGGCTCAGAGCCTAATGGGAGTTCAAGTTGAACCCTGAAATTTTGTTTCACTGTGACCAAAAAGTCAAGAGGGAGTGGAGGTTTAAATATCTCCCAAGAATAGAGCTGTATTGGCCTTAGCATGGCCTATTCAGGTAGTAAGGCTGCTGATCCGGAGCCCGCATCCATCTATGGGGCATCCTTAGGCATGGTTAGCCAGACTCATCCCGGAACGAGGTCGGATTCAGATAACCAAAGTTGTTCCAGAACAAGGTTGGCCTCCAGTTAGCAGACAAAAAGCCAAACACATCCCAGTACAGGATGAGGTCCTACTTGGAAGTTTGTTCGCCGAGGTCCTCCCCCTCGCTCAGAACTAGAGCCTTGCTCCAAGTCTGATGATGTAAACCCAAGGGCTTGGGGCCATTGCTGGTACGGTACCGATGGCTCGATATAGGCTCCGAGTAAGCAACTTCCCTACCTCAGAAAGCTGGACTCCGAGGCAGGCCTGAAGATTGGTCGCCTTCGGATAGGCTTTTGAAACCAAGCGGGACGTCAAAATTTAAAACACCCAACACTATCAATAAACTATTTACACATTATGAGCCTTGGAGTTCTCAATAAAACCGGCCAGCTTGCAGCTGGAAAATCTGTTTCTTGACCCACAGTGCAAGGCCAATTAAGCATAAGGCAAATATGACCTGAAACACGACTAAAATAATTAAAGGGTGCAAGGCAAAGTGGGCAATTGCTTGCCCCGTGGACAATCAAGTGAAGGTGTCCCACCAGGATTGCTGTGATGCGGTTTCCAGATCTTCAGATGATTCAACGATTACCTTGGCTGAGTGGTTAACTGTCAAGGCAATCTGGTAGAAGGAGTGCAAAACCTCCATAACTCTCTGTGCTAGGCAGGTGAGATTCCGTAGCCATGTAGATACAGAAATCTCGTCTTCTAGGTGGAATCCGACTAGTTCAGACTCCATGGGCATGTATGCATTTTCTAAAATATAATCTCTTATCTCCTGCCAGAGATAGAAGTCTTTACCAAAGCAATCCTGGACGTGCTGAGAAGAAAACAAGGGTTTCCGGCAGTGCGGTTGAGCCTTATAGTCGCACCACTAGGCAGTACAGTCACATTTGAACACGAGATTCTTAAACAAAAGCACTCATTGTTATTTTGGGCCATGACTGTGTAATTAACCGGCACTACAATGTAGTTAGAGATGTTACCATAACTAAAACTGTCGATATTGCGAAAGCACTGTACTCAATGGTGTTGAAATAAACAACCGGATAAATCAAATGAGTGTGTACTGTTGGACCAAATTGTACATCTGTTGGGGTAGTAAGGTGGCATTGGCGGCTATTAAGGGGAGTCCTAGATGGGATAATGGATGCAAAACTACCAGATCCAGAATCCTCTTGTGTACGATTTCCACCTTGAGAGTTAGGCTCTCCCAAGTGGCATGTCGTATCTGTGCCAAAGCGGCAGGGTGTTCCAAAGATTCCGGGTAGCGCTCTCTTAGCAGTCTCAGGATCTCCGGGTGCATTAATCCCATGAGGCTGGCCTGAATCACCTGAGCAGCAAAGGTGATTATGTTGCTTTGCAGCTTTGTACACTGAATAGCAACTGACATGTTGTGAGTTGTGGTTTTTAAAATATGACCACGGTCGGATATTATATCTCTCTCAGCGCCAACCCACTGCAGTAATAATTGACTAATCAAATCCATTCCTCTCGCCAGGTTAGTTAAACCAGCGACGGAGGACACACCAATTTCTTTTGTCTTGGAGCCAATCATGCCTAATTTGTTCGCCAATACCTCATTGTCCATTGCATTAAGTGTTGTGCCGCTAAGCCCAATTCCTCCTAAGACGGTCGCTTAGGGCGAGTGTGTGGGTGGGAAAACGACAGCCACCGCTTTCCCCAGTGCTCCCACTGAGTCCATGCTAATTTTAGATATGGCTGGCAGGCAGGGATAACTTTCGAAATATTAACGACAGTGAAATTTAGGACCATTGTGGTGACAATGGGATGGTATTCGAGTAAGCGACCATATCAATATCTTTTTGGACTACAGAGCTACCCACATACATGGCTGAACATACATCTGAACTGATTCTGTTTCTAGGGCGTACCTGAATCTGTGTGAATAATTCAAAGGGGTATCGTTTTTGGAACCATGGAAACAACCAAGACTTGCATAGCAGGGCTTCTGCCTCCGGATACAGATTCCAATGGCATACTGCCTGCACGTTATATTGCCAATCTATATGTGGAATTGCTGGCGTATGCCCAGTGCCTTACACAACTCTTGGGTCACCTCCCCAGTAAAATGGACTCTGATATCCGAGTTCAGGTCATGTGACGCCCCAGTGAGCCCAAACATTGTTCAGCAGCAGCCACACAGCTGTACTGGCTGTATTGTCTCTGCAAGTAAAAGCCTCAACCCATTTGCTAAAGGGATCAATTACTGTCAAACAGTACTTGTTCCCTCTAGGTGTGGAAGGCAAAGGACCTATGAAATCAATTTCGATCCGGGTCCAAGAACCCTCAATCCATTGATGCTGGATGAGAGCTTTGAGTCCAGTGGGGTCAGCATTGACCATGGCGCAAGATGAGCAATTTCAACCCATTGGTTAACATCTTGCTTCATCTGGGGCTACCATCCAGTTTCCCTCACTCTGTCCAACGTGACTCCACGTCCGTGGTGTCCCTGCTCATGGACAAACTGGATTACATCACCTCTCAAGTCTCTGGGCACAATCCAGTGGTGCTGGCCACTGGCATCAACTGCCCAGAACACACCGTCTAACTGTTCTATTTTAAAGCGGCCAGACTCGTCAGAGCCGTTTCTGGCCAGTTCAGCAATTTCAGAGTCACTCTCCTGAAGGGTGCCCAAGTCAAACATTGGAGGGAGCAGCAGCTGCTTTGGGTTGACATTGATGGCGGCAACAGGAGCCCCATCGTCTTCAGAACAGCATCCCTAGCAAGAGCATCGGCTCGGTTAGTCCAAATATAAGAAGCCATGCCTTTCTTTTGGTGCCCTCGGACATGAGTAACCCATGTAGGGGTAGTTCTTTCCTCAATTTGGGCAGCAATCCTAACCCATTTATCCAGATGGGTGATGGGTTTCCCATCTGCAGTTTTCAAGTCATTTTGAATCCAGATTGGAAGCCACACACTGGCTGCTTTTGCAGTCCAATCTGAGTCAGTGTAGATGTTTAATGGACAGTAAAGCGGTTCGTGCTCTAAGATAGCCTTTAGATCTTCTACTTCTGCCGCTTGGCTGTAGTGGGGTCTGGCTTTCCCCTGTAGGGTGAAGGAATCTGTGACTCGGATCGCTCCAAAGCCTGTCCATGGGGTACCGTCCACGTGCATGGAGGAACCGTCACAAAACTAACAAACAAAGCCTTGCAATTGAGCCTCTTCGAGAGAAGCTCCCCACTCAACTGGCCAATTAGTTTTCAATATTGGTGGCAAAGGACACTCATGCGTGACTCCAGTCACATCTAGACCATAGGGAGCTGGTGGATCTTGTGGCTGCTTTTGAAAATCCATCCCACGTGACACCAAGGAAACGGTCCATTTGGCTATCCTGGTGTTGGATACCTGGCCATTCTGGACTTTTCTAGACAGAACGTACTTAAGCGGTGTGTGTGGGGAGGTCTGGACAATCACACAGGCGCCTCCGATCATAAATACCCAGTGTGTTAGAGCCCAAATTAGTGCGAGGCATGTTTTCTTGCAAGGCCTAAATTTGATCTCATGTGGGCTCACATTGCAGTAGGCATACACTATAACATGCTGAATACCATTCAATTGCTGCTATAGAACTGTTCCTATACTCCTATCCAAGGTGGTTAGTTGTATGAGGAACGGTTTGGCCATGTTTGGGTGTGCCAAAGCTGGCGCTTTCATCAGATCTTCCTTAAGCTGGGCAAGTGCCTGCTGCTGTGCAACTCCCCATTCCCACTGGGCATTCTTTTTCAACAGGGCATATAGAGGCTTTGCCTTGGAGGCGAAAGACTCAATAAAATCCCTGGAGAAATTGAAGGTCCCCAGGAGTGAGCGGAGAGAGTGCACGTCCATGGGGGCAGGTAATTTGGAAATTACCTCCACCCTCTGGGCATCAGGCATGCGTCCTTCTGTGCCTAGGCAGAGTCCTAGGTATTTGACCTCCGTGGTCACCAACTGTGCTTTTTCTCTACTGGCCTTGAAACCAGTGTCTCCAAGAATGACCAGTACTTCGTGGGTGATGTCCCTAGTTTTCTCTTCCGAATCAGAATGGATGAGGATGTCATCCACTTAGGACAAAACGTGGGCTTGTGAGGCTGGCTGCAGCCTAGTCCACATTTTGACCACATGCATGTGGCAGATGCTAGGACTCGAATGGAAACCTTGGGACATTCTTTTGAAGATGTACTGTTGCCCTCAGAATGTGAAGGTGAACTTATACCAGCACGCTTCGTGCAGCGGTATTGAATGAAAGGCGTTAGCCAAATCCAACACACTGTAATACTTGGCCCCAGCCGCAATCGCAGACAAGATCTTGTTGTATTTGGCCACAGCTGGCGCAATAGGGGGACTGATGGAGTTCAGGGCTTGAAAGTCCATCATCATTTGCCACATTTTACCGTCGGCCTAAAGCACTGGCCACAAGGGCGCATTGCAGATAGACTGCATAGGAATGACGACGTCCCACTGGACAAGAGCTTCAATCATCTTTCCTATACCTTCCTCCTTTTCTGCAGGATACTTGTACTGCTTTTGTGGTGGGGGGTCCTTGCCCTCGATTAACACACAAGCACCTATCACCTTGCCACACTCAATTTTGTCTCTAATCCAAACTTCAGGAAAAACCTATACCCACGGGTTGCTAGCAACACTCTGCACAGGGGCAGGGGCTTTGATGGCAGCACAGCAGTGTACCGCGGAGATCTCTAAGGGTCCTTGGTCCAATTGCATAAAAACCCGTTCGCATAGTCTACTGTAAGCTTATTTCCCTCGAGGAATCTGATGCCTAAAAGACCTTCATCTTCCCTGTGGTTCTCACAAGTCCACAATTTAAAATGGAACGTGTCTATGGCCATTGGGATGTTCTTCCATGCTTTAGCTAGGTGTCCCCCCCACCATATCCAGACAACTGGACTTTCTCGGGGGTAGGCTCACCGTGTCTCACTAACTTAGGGTGCAACACATTCAGTGCTGCACCAGAATCCACAAGCAGGGTGGCAGGAGTCTTAGAATCATAGAATCATAGAATCATAGAAATGTAGAGTTGGAAGAGACCACAGGGTCCCTCTCGGTCCCAATGCCTGCCTTCACCCAGAACCTTCCCCATTTGTCTGGCTTCAACTTAGCCACAACGTTACTGGGAGGCTTCCTGGATCATAGAATCATAGAATCATAGAATCATAGAAATTCAGAGTTGGAAGAGACCACACAGGCCATCCAGTCCAACCCCCTGCCATGCAGGAACACCCTCAAATCAATCCCGACAGATGGTCATCAAGCCTCTGCTTAAAAACCTCCAAGGAAGGAGCCTCCACTACACTCCGAGGCAGCAGATTCCATTGCCGGACAGCCCTGACTGTCAGGAAGTTCTTCCTGAGGTTCATGTGGAATCTCCTTTCCTGCAGCTTGAATCCATTGCTCCTTGTCCTGGTCTCTGGAGCAGCAGAAAACAAGTCCCCTCCTTCCTCTACGTGGTATCCCTTCAAATATTTAAACATGGCTATCATGTCACCTCTTAACCTCCTCTTCTGCAGACTAAACATACCCAGCTCTCTAAGTCTATCCTCATAGGGCATGGCTTCCAGGCCTCTCACCATTTTGGTCGCCCTCCTCTGGACTTGCTCCAGCTTGTCAATATCCTTCTTGAATTGGGGTGCCCAGAACTGGACACAGTATTCAAGATGGGGTCTAACCAAAGCAGAGTAGAGTGGTACCAGTACCTCCCTCGATCTAGACACCATACTCCTATTGATGCAGCCGAGAATTGCATTGGCTTTCTTGGCTGCCGCATCACACTGCTGACTCATGTTCAGCTTGTGGTCTATGAAGACTCCTAGATCCATTTCACACGTACTGCTATCCAGCCACGTGTCCCCCATCCTATATTTGTGGATTCCATTATTTCTGCCTAAGTGTAGGACCTTACATTTCTCTCTGTTGAATTTCATTTTGTTCGCCCTGGCCCAGCTGTCCAATCTATCCAGGTCATTTTGAATTTTGATCCTGTCCTCTGGCGTATTAGCAACCCCTCCCAATTTGGTGTCATCTGCAAATTTGATGAGCATGCCCTCTATTCCTTCATCCAAGTCATTGATAAAAATATTGAACAGCACTGGGCCTAGGACAGAACCCTGTGGCACCCCGCTAGTCACTTCTCTCCAGGATGAAAAGCAGATCACCCCTATTCCTGCAGGTCCAGGCTAAGATAGTATCCAGCCGGAGGAGGGCCGTTGGTCACGGTGCTGACCGGCTGTTTACCTCCCACCTGAAGCTGCTTTTCCAGAGCTTCCAAAAGCTCAGATGTTGGCCTCTTGTCGAACTGGCTCATGTCTAGTCTGAACTTCCTGAGCATACCTCAGATTCTTCCTCTATCAGAGGAGTACGTCTTGGCTGTAGGGTTGTACCCGCCAGACGTCTCCCTGGGAGAGCTCAAATCTGAGGTCTGTTTTGGGGAAGAGGGTGGCTGAGAGGAGTTCCCTGCCTTGCCAGACTGACTGTGGGAATCCCTAGCCTGCCACTGTCTATTGTCCTGTCTGGGAGGAGAGCGCGAATTCCAATTCCCCCTGGGGATGGAATTCGGAGACGTCTTTCTGTGGTGGGAATGGGGTCCATAGTTGGAGTATGTCACCTCCTGTAGGGCCTCCCAATTCCCGTTGTCATGTCTGTGTTGTTTGGTGGGAGGATTCAGAGAACCAGCCTTGCGGAGCAGGTCAGCGACCCGCTGGAGATTGTTCCCAAATTCCTCCCAGCCTGTCGTTGCAGGGTCCACTAAGCCTGGGGCCATCTTCAGTTCATGATTCAGACCCCCATAAAGGAGAGTCTTGAATTCAACATGATTGAAGTTGTACCCTCCTGGGGCCAAGGGAACCTTCTCCGCTAAGATGGCGAGGAGCTGCTTTCGCGCCACGTAAGCCTCAGGGTTCTCTCGTGGACCCTGTTGCTCCATGAGGTATAACACACTAGCGCTTTTTCCTGGCCACAAAATCCTTATCACCTCCCTCATCCAGTCGTGGGCCTCGAGTCTTGCTAAGCCTCAAGCCGCCATGGCGGATTCCAGTGTAGGGAGTTCTGCAGGTGACATGCAAAGCCTGGCCAGCTATGTTAAGTCCTGGCTGTTGGCTGTTGGGTGAGAATGGATAGCTGCATTTAACCACATGATCCCTGTTTGTTTGTTGAGAGGGCCAAGTTGATCTGCTATCGCCTTGGCCTCGCTGGCTCTCCAGGGGACCCTCGTCTCAGTTTCTTGGGTCTCCCGCACCTCTGCTCTATCTGCACCTCCGTCTCCTGTGGGAGCTATCCTTTTAGTCATTGAGCGGGTCTCTACAGGCTGAACTGGGACCCTGTGGTCGCTTCAGTCTGGGTTGTGAGGAAGGGTGGCCAGAGCATCCTCTGGCAGGGGCTCCTCGTGGGCGAACGAGGGGAGAAGATCAGGCACACCGCAGAGATCAATGCTTTGCGGGTGTGGAGCTGACTCTCCAGTGCCTCTATCTGTCTATGGCAAGCCTCATGACTGACAGCCTCATGCTGTTCCTTCACTTGGCCCACCATAAACTTGGCTGCAGACCTGGCATGAGCAAGCTCAGCCTCTAAGGCGTGAGCCTTTCTCCCATGTCTGAGCCTGCAAGGTGGCACCACTCAGTTTTTGTGAGGTGGCTTGCGTGACAGACCGCAAACGTTACTTTGTCTGCACGCAGAGCCTCCATCTTGGCATGAAGCCTGGCATTTTCCTTCTCTATCTCTTCTAACTTATCTCTAGTCTCAACCAGGGCTTTTGAGGCATCTCTGGCAGTCAGCCAAAGTCCCCAGGTGGCCAAAGCATCCTTTGATGGCCCGAACGGGTTCTTTGACTGGCGTGCCTGAGCATACGCCTCCCTTAGCTTGGCAAAGGGATCTGTCATTTGGAAGCTAGGCTCCTTCCAAGGACATTTCCCTTTGCTGAGGACCCACTTCTCAAGCTTGCCCTTGACCTCCCTCTCTAACATGAGGTCTTTTACGGCAACCTTGCTACTCTCAGACATCTTTAGCCTACTATACAAAGGACCAGGATCTGGAGGGAATGGTAGGATCACCGGGACCCCTGGGGGATTCTAGGGAAACAAACACTGCGGAACTTTGTGAGGGAAGAGGGAAGGGAACCTAACTCCAGCCTGCCTAACAAGGTTCACTTTTGTACACCTAAGCCCCGCCTTCCACCTCGACAGCTTAGGGACAAAAGGACCAGGAAACGGTTCAGGGACAGGGTGAGTCACCTAGACTCCAGGGGAAACCTTCACAAGTACTTTGCCTGCCAATGAAGTGGGGAGACGAACCCAGAGGAACTTACAGCGCCGCCTGGTCAAGCAGCAGGGGGGAAGGGGCAAGGAACCAAAACTGAACTGTCCCTAACAGTTTTTTGGGTGAGCAGTACCTTCCTACACCTTGGGCTAAACCTTATGAAACCCTATGCGAGGTCGGGAATCACCACCCGCACCTACTTCCTTAAGGGTCAGGATGCACACAACATCTAAACATCTGGGATGCACCCACGCTTTCACTACAACAAACGGGACACATCCGCGTTTCAACTCACTAATGAACAGGATGCACCCCTGTTCTACTCTGGGGGGGGATTTCTTCCATAAGTACTATTGCCTTGCCACTAATGTGTTGATTGCGTGTGGACTGTGCCTAATGCCCTAGCACTTTGGATCCCAGCCCATGATAAACCCCAAGTTAGGGATATGATTCCCAGAACAGCTTGTGCACACTCCTTGCTATCGAAGAATGATTCACTGCCCAAGGGCCAGCAGTGACCACGGCGGGGTGGCTGACATACACAAACCAAGCAAGAAAGGGGAGCAGATTTCCAGCCCAGATAGAGTAGCTCCCAGAGCTCAAGCACACAGATATCAAACGCACACACGTGTTCCTGCCTGACAACGTTCTAGTGACTTGACCGGCCGTTCCCTAAGTCTATACCAGCCTGATTTGAGACGGTTCGCAACTCCTACTCAAATTAGGGGTTCAGGGGTTGCCTGCGTTGCCCCACCACTCTGTTACTCTGATTTCTGGGGGTCCCATGAGGGACACCTAAGTGTGCTCCAACTTGTACAAGTTGGGGAAATTCATCAAAGAGCACAAGCTAGCAATACGAGAGGCAGGGCAACAGAGCAAGATCTTTTACCCAATGTCTACGGGGTCAGGCTGAGTCAAGGAGCAAAGAGAAGTGAAATAATAATTGTTATTTTTATTAAAATACAATCAAACAGTGTATGCAGCACACTCACTCAGATAACTATAGAAATAAATGTTGGAGTGGGATAGAGGGATTTTTAGAGAAGGTTGTTGGTATGGGTAATAGTACACCTGTCCTGGAGCCTGGGGAGTCTACAGCAGAGGTTCGTAGAGATGAAGTTTCTCAGTACGTGGGACTGAGGGGAAGGCTCACCAAGCAAAGCAGCAGCAAGGCGGGATGGAAGTCAGGAGCAATCCGAGGAAGCTCTCAAAGTCAGGGGTTTTTATAGAAGAAAATGTGGCCACAGGCTAGTCCCTACTTGGGGAAAACAATGAGTTTCGGGCTGGAGACAAAGCCTCCGAAAGGTCAGAATTTGGCATGATTGAGTTAAGTCCGAATTGTCAATAGAGTAGCCAGTATGCAAATGCAGAGTGCTCGACAGATGAGTATTCGTCTAATCAAGCTGCCTGCTCGGGGCAGGGAGTTCTTTGTAAGTAGCATGCATACATAATAGGGTACTTTCCTTGAGGTCTCCTGAAGCGGCGGGATGGCTATTTCTGGCCTGCCTGTACTTGTGTGGAATATTATAGTTATTAGTGGCTGTGCCTGTCTGTGAGCTTGTCTGGGGGCCTTGCAGCACGTGGAGAGGAATGGGTAAAGAAGGCCGAATTATTGATATCAAAGTGATATCTAATATCCCACAAATCCAGGCTAACAACTGCGGTAACAAGAGTCTTGCACAGAGTTCCAAGTAAAAGTAATTTTTGTAATCCGAGAGTTAAGGGAGGCAGGCTGCACGTTGGGGAGTGTGGTAGGGAAAGAAGGAAAGGGCTTTGGGGTGGCACCTGAGACAATTTCAAAGGGAGTTTTTCCAGTGGAGGAATGCAAAGTGGAGTTGTAAGCAAATTCGGCAAATTGGAGGAGAAGTGCCCAATTATTTTGGTTGGCATTTATAAAGCAGCGTAAATATTGTTCAAGGGTTTGATTGGTGCATTCAATTTGGCCATCAGTTTGTGGATGATAGGTGCTGCTAAGTTTTTGGGAAATACCAAGGGTTTTTAGGGGGGTGTCCAAAATTTGGAGGTGAAAATAGGTTCCCTGTCAGAAATGATAGTGGAGGGAAGTCCATGTAGTCTCCATATATTAGCGATGAAGAGGTTGGCTAATTTTCAGCCGTAGGAACCTTTTTCAGAGGAATGAACTGAGATTGTTTGGAGAAGTGATCAGTGATACCCAAACAGTGTGGAAGCTGCGTGAGTTTGGGAAGCCAACAATAAAGTCCCATGAAATTACATCCCAAGGGGAGGAAGTAATAGGAAGAAGTTGTAGCAGGCCATGTGGTTTAGAAAAAGAGGACTTTGGAGTGTTGCAAATTTAACAGCTTTTTATATAATCCTGTACTTGTTTTGTAAGTTCTGGCCAGTGGAATAGTTTTCTGATGGAGTGCAGAGTTTTTAGAAATCCAAAGTGGCCAGATGGCTTGGAATCATGGTATCTTTGTAGAATTTTGGGATGACAGGGGGGTAGGACATAAATTTTGTTCCTGAAGAAAGCTAAGTCATTAAACCAAGTGATGGAGTCTTTGTGAGATTTAAGCCAGTCGTCAGTTTGGTAAGCAGATTTGAGGGATTGTTGAAAAGCAGAATCAAGGAGGGTAGAAGCAGTTGTACATGCTTTTTGTTGTGCACGGGTAGTTACTTGTAATCCAAAAGTGTCTGGAGAAAATAGAGGTTTATTAGATGACATAGAAGTACAGGAGCGAGGCTCATAGCAGGGTAGTCTTGAAAGAGGATCTGCTAAAGTATTGCTTTTGCCAGGTTTAAAGACAATTTTGAATCAGAAGCACTGGAAAAATTCAGCCCAACGCACTTATTTTGGGGTGAGTTTTTTGGCATTTTTTAGTATTTCAAGATTATGATGGTCAGTCCAGACTTGAAATGGAATACTAGAGCCCTCAAGGAGGTGTCTCTATAGGAGGAGAGGGCAAAATGGATGGCCATGGCCTCTTTTTCCCAGATAGGCCAGTTGCGTTGTTCTTGGAACTTTTTAGAAATAAATGTGCACGGTTTTAGACGGTTGTCAGTGTCTCTTTGTAGGAGAATAGCACCCATAGCAAACTCAGAGGCATTGGTTTGAATTATACATTCTTTGGAAGAATCAGGGAACAAGAGAAGGAGCTCAGAGGTGAATTTTTTCTTGCGACCATCGAATGCCGACTGGCATTTATCAGCCCAATTGATGTGGTTGCTTTTGCTAGCTTTTGGCGTCTTTTGCTTTTTTCAAGAGGTCAGTGAAGGGGAAGGCAATTGTTGCAAAGCCTTCTATGAAGTTACAATAGAAGTTTGCAAAGCCAAGGAATTGTTGGAGATGCTTTCTAGTTTTAGGGACCAGCCATTTAAGTATGGTGTCAATTTTGGCAGGGTCCATGTTTAGGGTGTTGTGGCAAATGCAGTACCCTAAATAATCAAAAGTTTGAGTGTGAAACTTGCATTTGGAGGGTTTAACAACAAGTTCATTCTATGAGTCTTTGTAGTACAGTGTGTATGGGTTTGGTGTGTTGTTCTAGCGTTTCTGAATAGATTAAAATGTCATCTAGGTAAACAACAACACTCTCGTAGAGCAGATCTTGCAGCATAGAATTGAGAAACATTTGGAAAGCAGCAGGGCCAGCTTGTAATCCAAAAGGGAGAACAGTCCATTGGTAGTTTCCCAGTGGGGTTGAAAATGTAGTCAACAGGGAAATCAGACAAAGATATTAACAAGGAGTGGAAGATTGTTTTGGATTTGGGTTGGGTGTTGACAGAAAATAATGCATAATTCATGATAGCAATCATTCTATAAGGTCATATTCAGAGAAATATCATGAAACATGTAAAGTTGAGAAATATAGCAGGCACTAACGACTTAAGTATAGTTACTAACAATTTATTGCGATGTGGTATATAACAAAACATTGGATTAAAATTAATTGTAATCCAGAAAGGAATAGAAGCAGATGTAACATGGCATTTAAATATTACAGAGATAATTATTTGTTTTATTTGTTAAAACTATAATAAAATTATAAAAAAAAGAAAAGAAAATGTGGTCAACCACTCACTCTCGGGATCCATGCAAATTCTGTGGAAAGCTTCTTTGAGGTCTAGCTTTGTAAAGAATTTGCCTTTTATCAATTGATTTAGTACATCCTTTGTTAAAGGAATTGGGTAAAGGTTTGACAGCACTGCCTGATTAATTAAATTATAGTTTATGATAAGCCTGGGTTCATCTCCATCCTTTTTATTACAGAAAAATATCGGACCAGTGGTTGGAGTGGATGAAGGTTTTATAAATCCATGTTGTAAATTTTTGTTCAGGAACTTTTTTAAGGCATCAAGTTCTTGTTTATTCATTGGATATATTTTTGGTTTGGGAATTTTGGCCCTGTCTATTAGTCTGAGTTTGCAGTCAAAGTCTCTATGAGGGGCAATTTGTCTGCTTTGTGGTCTTCAAAAAGCTTTTTGCAAATCTCGGTACTCTAAAGGGATTTTCTGCAACTCCTCAGGGCTTAAAGTGAGTGCCGAGAGGGGGACAATTTCTTCAGGCATCTGGTTTATGTCATGAGCATGCTTGAGCAATCCTTGTGTTCAATCAATTTGGGGGTTGTTTTAGCCAGTCATACCCAAGGACTACTTGAAATCCGATTGTTCTGGGCACTAGGAAACGTATTTTCCCCTGATAGTTTCCTACTTGAACAAGAATGGGTTTAGTTCTTTCCCTTACCGGGCCCCTATTTGAGATAACTTTACAGCTCTTCTTAGGGGTTCAAACTTCACATCAAGTTCTTTTGATTTAATAGGGTGGTTTAATAGGGTGATTTAATAGACTACTTGTACAGCTGGAGTCAATCAAGACCCTGCATATCCTAATTTGCCATGATTTCCCTGGAGAGTTACTGTTACATAAACATGTTTGGTTTTGGTGGTACTTACATTAGCAGACTCTGCAGTGTCCCAATCATCACTCTCTGAATCAGATGTAGTCAGAGGACTGTCCTCACCATTGCAAGTTCCTGCAGTGTTACCTCCAGCTTTGGGGTGTCAGCTTTGCAAGATGGAGGTCTGGTGGAGGAAGTACTTGACTTTCCTTCAGTGAGTTTCTTTGATCCCTGGCATTCGCTGGCAATGTGGCCTTTCTTCCCACATTGGAAACAGGTTCCTTCTTTGAGTTGTTTTTTCTTCTCCTCGCTGTTCAGGAAAGTGGTTTTCCACTGTCCAGGGATGCGGTGGCCAAATTCTTGAGCTTGCCTCTGCCAGGTGAGCTGAACGCTTTCCATAATGCTTTCCACTTCTCCTGCTAGTTTCATCCATCCCAGGGGGCTGGCAGGGTCCTCTTGGGTCAGGCACCGATCAAGGATGATAGGTTCAATTCATCTTGATAAAATTGCTTGAGAATGCCATCTCTTTAGAGTATCTTTAGTGGCTAACCTCCTGAATTCTTGTGAGTACTCTGCCACGGTTCCTTTCCCTTGACGCAATTTTTTCAGTTGCTATCTGACTTTTTCTTGAAAGAATGGATTCTCAAATCTTTCTCTAAGTTGGTGCATGAACAGCTGCAGATCAGCAGTTTCTTCAGCTCGTGAGTCGAACAAGCCAGCGATCCACTCCACTGCTTCTCCTTTGAGATGCTGGCTCAGGTATCTAATTTTGGCAGTGTCATCAGGGAAACTATTCCCCTAGTCGATCATGTAATTAGAGGCCATGTTGAGGAAATATGACAACTTGGTGCCATCGCCATCATAAGTGGTCTTCATCTTCTGGAAAAGTTGGGCCCCAACGGCCAGTGCCGGCATTCCAGGAGGTGCAGGAGCCGGTGCTACAGGGGCAGCAGCAGCTACTGGAGCTTGGGGAGGTGATCATCCAACTTGAGGCGCCAGAAGCCTCCAGTCATGCAGCTGAGCCCTCAGTTGGAAAATTTCTTCTCTCTGTTTTTCTACTTCTTCTTCCCTGGTCAGAAGTTGTTGCATTAGGTTGATCTTGCCAATTGATGTATCCCATCTTGTAGCTTGATGTCTATGGCGCCGTGCAGTTTCTGGTCTCTCCCCCCAGGCCCAAGTATGATCTCTGGTCAGGGTTGTTGCAGGGAGTGAAGGCCATGTCTTGGGTTTTACATCAAAAGTCTGGCTAGGGGCCGTCTCATCTCTTTCAGCGATTTCCTCCCCTGGAACTTCGACAGTTTCCTGGTCTTCTTCACTTATTTGATGCATGTTGTTAATTTTATTGGAGATCGTTCACTCTGTCAGGAACCGAATTCACACACACAAATATAACAGTGCGATTACACTATTTATTAGGAGTGTGATACATAGTACAGGACTTTAGTGAACAATCTGAGGCAGTTTTGCAGGATCCAAACATAAGTAGCAAAAATTACTGTCCCACAATAGCAGATATCAAGAAACCTTGAAGCAGCTAAGTCCTGGCTAGTAGTTCTTATCAGACCTGCATTCCTGGCTTTGTTTACCTAACAGTCTCTGGTTTGTTTCCTTGGTTACAAGTAAGCAGCTAATTACTACTAGTACTACATGTCCTGTGCTGAAAATATGGAGGGCTACCCGACAGTAATAGTACCACCCTGTTCTGCTTTGGTCAGACCTCATCTGGAATACTGTGTCCAGTTCTGGGGCCCCTATTTCAAGAAGGATATTGACAAGTGAGAATGTGTCCAGAGGAGGGCAACCAAAATGGTAAGGATCTGGAAGCCACGTCCTATAAGGAGCATCTTAGGGAGCTGGATATGTTTAGTCTGCAGAAGAGTAGGTTAAGAGGACATATGATAGTCATGTTTAAATGTTTGAAAGGATATCACATGGATAAGGGAACAGGGTTGTTTTCTGCTGCAGCAGAGACTAGGACAAGGAGCAATGTATTCAAATTACAGGAAAAGAGATTCCATCTAAACCTCAGGAAGGACTTCCTGACAGTCAGAGGTGTTTGGCAATGGAATATACTGCCTTGGAATGTGATGAAATCTCATTCTTTGGAGGTTTTAAAACAGAGGCTGAATGGGCATCTGTTGGGAATGCTTTGATGTGTGTTCCTGCATAGCAGGAGGTTGGACTTGATGGCCCCTGTGGTCTCTTCCAACTCTATGATTCTATTGTTCTATATCCTTCCACATCTGCAAACTGAGGCAGATATGAAGTGGGCTGCAGTCCACAAAAGCCTAATGACAAATAAAACTTGTTTGACTTTAAAAGATGAGAAGGTAAAGGTAGATATTAAATCCTGTTGTTTTTACCTAAAAAGGTTAACATAGCTGCCCCCTTCAAAACTTTAAAAGGCAGTCCTTGAGGTATGAGGAAAAAAATAAAAATGATTCCAATCCACTGCGGCACATATGTCCTCCCCAGCACCATGCTTGACCTTTTTCGCACACACGTTCTCAAAATACATACTTGCACCCTCCTCTTTTTGGCAGCTCTTGAGGGATTTAAAGAGGATAATCATGTAACCCCTCAGTTTTCTCTTTTCCAAGCTGAACATGCCCAGCTCCTTCAACCTCATCATGGGTTTCCTTACCCATACCTTTATCATCACTGTTGCTCTGCTCTGAACCCATTCTCAGTTGTCTATATCCTTCTTAAAATGAGATGACTAGAATGGAATGAAGTATTCCAGATGAGACTTGACCAGTGCAAAATATAGGGGAACTATTATTTCCCTTGATGTGAAAACTATACTTCTATTAATGCAACCAAAAATAACATTTGCCTTGCAGCATCACACTGCTGGCTCGTGTTCAACTTATTATCAACAATAATGCCGCAATACTGCTGAGCCAGGTATCCCTCATCCCATACCAGTACATTTGTTTTTTGTGGCCTAAATGTAGAATTTTGAATTTGTCTGTATTGAATTTCATTTTATTAATTTCAGTCCAATTTTTCTAGTTTATCAAAGTCATTTTGAATTTTGTTCCTGTCTTCCAGTCTGCCAGCTACCACTCCCAGTTTTGTATGATCTGCACATTTGATAAGGATTCCCTCCCCACCCTGTAATCTAAACCATTGACAAAAATATTGAAGAATGTTGGCCCTAGGACAGAACCCTATAGCACTCCACTCAAGAATTTCTTCCAATTTGAAGCACAGCCACTAATGACAACTCTTTGAGCCTGGTTTTCCAAGCAGTTATGGATCCGTCTGATGATGTTTCCATCTATACCATATTTAATCAGTTTGCAAACCAAAATACTAAAATACCATGTGCTTTGCTACAATCCAGATGAATGACATCCACAGTATTCCCACCATCTATTAAAACCCTTTCTTGTTGCTTCTTGCTTCCCTAGCCATTCTCAGTTCATTTTGAGCTGTAGTTTTGGTCATGGGCCAGGAGTAAGCTTCTCCAGGTGAACAGCAACCACAAAGGAAGACAAGCAGATGGAAGCCCCTCGGGAAATAGTCAGGGTGGGAAGAGAGCCAACTGGCTCCAGCCTTTTTAAGGAAGGCAAAAGGCAGTGGCCCAATGCCAGAAACAACTATTTGTTTGCCAGCTCTGGTCTTTGTGTGCTAAAGGCTCCCTCTTCACTGTCTGCCTGGATTCTCTGAACCTCAGACTGTCTAACCTTGCTGTCAGCTGGTTTCCTGAACTCTTGGACCAACTCTTGACTATGCTTCTGCTCCGTCCTGAACAAGAAAGCTCTGCTGAACTGCTAAGCTGTCTCAGTTTGTCTGCTGAATGGCCTTCTGCTATCTCTGCACTCAGTGCCTGGCAATGGACAGCTATCACCTATGACAATTTGTTTCCGGTCTCTTTAACCCCTGCTTGCTTGGAACCAATCCACATAGCTGCCAGCTCCCATGGAGCCTGCCACAAACTATGAACAGCTGTTGTCTGAAATAACCCAGTTGGCTCAGCAAATTGCAGACTTAACTGCTCAGCTACAGGTTCAAACTGCTGCTGTGACCACAGCTCCAGCCCCAGTAATACCCCAGTAAAAGTGCCCCCTAGCTTGCTGTGAGAAATTTGATGGAACTCTAGCAAACTTTCCAACTTTTCGGGGGCAATGTACTCTGTTTATGAGCCTGCGGGCTGGGGACTTTCCAACGGACAAATATAGAGTGGAGTTTGTTAGCTTGCTTTCTGGCAGTGCCATTAGTGTGACAGCAGAGCCCCCTATTGGACAACTTTGCTGCCTTTGACCAACGGTGCCAGGCCATGTATACAGACCTTGTCCAGGGCCAGACTGCCAACTGCCAGATACAGGAGCTAAAACAGGGGAGCTGGTCAGTGGTAGAGTATGCAAATGATTTCAAGCTGCTGGCATAAAATCTAGCCTGGAATCAGGCAGCTTTAGTCAATCAATTTCGGGAAGGGCTGTCAGACCCAGTCCTTGATGCTGGCCCTCACTGAGTGCCCAAGGGTCTTGCAAGGGCCTGATTCACTTGTGCCTCAAGATTGATGGTCGCCTGTAACAACATAAAGCCTGAGTCCAGAACCAGCCAGTTAGTTGCAGCCGTTCCACAGCATGTCCTGCCTCCACCCACTCTGGAATTTCTGTCTGCAGGGGAGGCTATGCAAGTAGGGGATGTCAGGCCTTGGTTGACTTTGGTGGAAAAAGTGCAAAGTTGTCAAGAGGGGTTCCTCCAACCAGCAGGGAAATGGAATGATCTGGTTTTAGGAGGGCACTAAACTCGGAACTGGCTTGCACTACTAGTGCATAGACAACACATAGCACTTCCTCCAAACACCTGGTGGTACCTGTCACTCTAACACCTCCAGGGAAACATTCAGTACAATCCTGGGCCATGATAGATTTAGGGGCTACTGCCAATTTTATGGACAGACTACATGAACTGACATGAGATTCCCTGCCCCCCCAATGGTGGAGACCTTTGATGGCTGGCCTCTGGACTGGTGGGTTGAGCAATGGATAAACTGCAGATGTAGATGGAAACTCATAGTGAGGAGGCTCTATCTGGTTTCTGCACCTTGGCTGCCCATTGTTTGATGCCTTGAGTGGTTGGAGGCCCATGATCAGTTGGTCCCAGAGAGAAATTGCTTTCAGGGCTCCAGGCTGCAAGGATCATATGTGTCATGCTCTGGCAACCCTGTAAGCCAGAGTGAAGGTGGGTCTGTTTACTGGCCTGTCCACAAAGTATGCAGAGTTTGCTGATGTCTTCAGTGAAATAGAAGCTGACCAGTTGCCACCTTTTCAGCCTTATGATTGCTCCATTGACCTGATTCCCTGGGCCCAGATTCCAAAGGCTCATATTTACCATCTGTCAGAGCAAAAATTGGCAAAAAACTGAAGAGGGATTTTATACAGCCCTCCTCATTGCCAGTGTGTGCCGCCATGCTCATTGTCAAAAAGAAATCTGGAGGACTGAGGCTTTGCAATGACTACTGCTGGTTAAACCAGATCACAGTCCAGAAATGGTACCCATTGCCACTGATTGCAGAGATTTTGGAGAGGCTGCAAAAGACTAAGATCTTCACCAGGCTAGACACAGGGGGGCCTACAAGCTGGTGTGCATCCAGGAAGGGGACAAATGGAAGACCACATTTTATACACGATAGGGGTGATGCTCTTTGGCTTGACTAATGCTCCCACCATCTTCCAACATTTTATGAATTATGTGTTCCCTGACCTCCTTTATCACTTCACCATCATCTATTTGGATGCCATCTTGATTTATTTTGGCTCCACTGCTGGCCATGAAAGGCATGTGTGCACTGTGCTCCAGAAATTGCAGGAGCATTGTCTCTTTGCCACACTCACTAAGTGTGAGTTTGACAAGTCTACAATAATTTTCTGGGTCACTGCATCTCAGCTGATGGCATTGCCATGGACTGCAGCAGGTGGAGGCTATTCTGTCCTGGAAACTTCCACACAACCCCAGGGATGTGAAGTGCCTATTGGGGTTTGTGAATTACTATCATTCTTTCATCCCTCAGTTTGCCTAGGTGATGACATCCCAGATTGCCCTGCTGCAGAAGGTAGTCTTTGCTTGGGATGCAAAGGCCCAGGAGGTTTTGGACATGCTGATGGCCATGTTTACCTCCCAGCCCATCCTTTGGAAACCAGACCCAGCCTGTCAGTTCATTGTGGAGACAGACACTTGTGATGCTGCCATAGGGGTTGTATTGCTGCAGGCAGACCCACAGTCCTCAACACTCTTCCCCTGTGGGTACTATTCCCATAAACTCAAACCATTGGAAAAAAATTATGGCATTTAGAATAAAGAGCTCTTGGCCATCTAGGTAGCCTTTGAAACCTGGCAATTAATTGCTTCAAGGAGCCCGACACCCAGTTGAAGTCCAGACTGACCATCAGAACCTGGAATATCTTCAGTCAGCCAAGAAACTGAACCAGAGGCAGATCTGATAGTCCCGATTCCAACTTCAAGATCATATACATCCCCCACAGCCAGGACAAATGAGCAGATGTGCTGTTCCAGGAGCTGGAGTACACATGGCTTGACCCTGATTCCCATGGTCTTGCTCCATGAGAGCTTTGCTGCCACCTAGATTCCAGGGACTTCTTGCAGGAGCTGTGCAACCAAGAAGGGCAGGGTCCCTATGGACAGCACTAGCAGCAGGAACTGGAGGATGTGCCTGGACATACACTGCATCATGGGACAATGCATCAGGACCTACTGCACTTCCAGGACTGTTCCTGGACTTATGTGGGGGGTCGTTTTATGACTGTGCCATGACAGTCTTCTAGCAGGGCATTTGTCTGTTTCAAGACTCTTCATTTGGTTGTCAGCAGCCTCATCTCAGGGCCAAGGTGGAGCAGGATGTGGCCTCTTGCACAGACTGTTGCCAGGCAAAGGACATTCCAGGCAAGCCAGTGGAGTACCTCTGTTACCCTGTTCTCTGGGGGTCCCGGGAAGGGCGCCCAAATAACCAAAACACACTAACGCAAAGGTGGGGAAATTAGCTGGAGCACTCACTAAAGCTAGCGAGAGGCAGGATAACTTAGCAGGGATTTTGCAACCCAATGTCTACGGGGTCAGGTCAGTCAAGCAGTCAGACAGTTTTAAAATAGCAAAAATGATGTTTTTATTAAAAGACAAACAAACAGTAAAGACACCACAACCACACAGCTAACGGAAGAACTAGAAGTAAGGATTTTGGGGGGAAATGGGTGATACGACACCTTTTCTTGTAGTCCTGAAGAAAGTTGAAGACGGTGGGGAAGAAAGCTCAGTGCGATTTGCTGAGGGGAGCTCACCAGACAAAACGGCAGCAAGGCAGTATGGAACTTGGGAGCGATCCAAACAGGGCAAGCGATCCGAGGTGCTCTCAGAATCAGGGGGTTTATATAGGGTGAATTGTGACTGCAGGCCATGCCATACTCGGTGAGAACAATGCGAGTTTGGAGTGGGACAAAGCTTTGGGAAAGGTCAAGTTTAACTTAGCGCAGAATCAACAGTAGTGTAGCCAGTATGCAAATGCAAGGTGCTTAGCTTGGCTTTGTAAGACTATCGGCTCAGAGCCAGGCGCCTTTGTTAGTGTCACGCTTAAACAAAAAGGTGTTTGCAGGGAGGTCCCTGAAGCAATGGAGTGGCTTTGTTTTGCCTGCCTAGGTGGTGAATGGAATGTCCGGCCACTCCTGTCTACGTGCTTGTCTGGAGGCCTCGCAAACACGTGGAGCGGGGTGGCAGAGGAAGGCCGAATTATTTTGTTATCGAAAGAGATATCTAGTGCTATCACCGGGTAGGCCTGGGCCGAAGTAACACCTCATCTTGTCAGAGTCCATTTCCCTACCTGTGCCTCTCTGCCAGCAAAGAAGAGGAGGCAAAGGTGCTTGGCCTAGGAGGAAGAGGAGGCAGTGGAGAAACAAACAACTAGTGGAAATGCTGAGCCAAGCCAAGTCAAGGTCTAATCCAAAAGGTCTAGGAAGCTGAAAGTCTGTCCAGAGAAATCAAGGGAGCTGGAGCACAAGGGTTACTTCTCTAGTAATTTGCTACAAGCAAACAGCAAGCCACGCTGACAGACTTAAATAGCCATTGAAAACAGGTGTTACTTGTCATCATTTCCTTAATCTAGCCAATGCAGCTTCTTTCTGAGCTGTCCATTTCAGCCTGGGGGCTGAGGGGCACAGGTGACTGTAATTCCTCCAAATCACTGCTGGTTTCTTCTCCATCTGGAGCTGGCTGGGGCAACTCTACCTCCACTTATCTTTCAACTGATGGGAATGTTTGCAAGCTGGTTTGGTCAATCACTGTCTCTGTTCCTTGCACAATCAGTTGCTCATCGACCTCAGAACCATCATCTATCATAGTCCCTTTGCCAACTCCCAAGCATCCTTGGCAAGCCATGTCACTGGACTTTATAATGGAACTGTCCCCATCCCAGGGGGCAACAACCATCTTTGTTGTTGTAGACAACCTCATGAAAATGACACACTTTGTTCCCTGCACAGGTCTGCCCATAGCCCGTGAGACCACCAACCTTTTCCTGAGTGATATGTTCCATCTACATGGATTATTCAAGCATCAGATAAAGGGATACAATTCGCTTCTCGCTTTTGGCTGGTGCTCCTTAAGGGTCTGGGGAATGCAACTCCATTTCTCCTCTGCCTACATTCCCAGTTGGATAGCCAGATGAAGTGGGTGAACAGGATACTGGAACAATATTTGCGGTGTTTCATTAACTTTCACCTGGGTGACTGGATCATGGTCCTCACTGCAGCATAATTTACTTATAAAAATGCCCCCCCCGCTGCTCGATGCAACTGATCCCATTTTTCCTCCACTTCTTCTCTTTGCGTTTACCTTCTTCTGCTCGCAAACCAGTTCTTGAAGGAGTTGCAGGTTGTCCATTGGGTCCTCTGAGAGCAACTCCAACAGGTGAAGGATGATTATAAACATTGGGTAGCCCAATGCCAGCAAGCAGGAATTCCTTTGGCAATGGGGGTCTTGGTCTGGATCTCCACCTGGCACCTGCTGGTCCAGGGTCCTTTGCAGAAACTAGGTCCATGGTGTCTCAGTCCTTTCCCGTTGGAAGCAGTGATCAACCCAGTTGTCTACTGGGTCAAGCTGCTAGCTTCCTTCAGGGTGCATCCAGTCTTCCATTGCTTCTTGCTGGTCCCTGCCAATCTGCACTAGCAGGATGTCCCACCTCTGCCACCTTTTCTGGTGGCTGGTGAGCCAGAATATGAAGTGGTACAAATCTGGAGCTTTTGTTGGTGGGTTCGCTGGTTGTGTTATCCTGTATGTTGGGGGTCCCAGGAGGGGCGCCCAAATTGTCTAATAAAAACACAAATTGGAGGAAGTTAGCTGGAGCACTCTCTCGGCTAAACGAGAGGCAGGGTAACTTTAGCAAGGATCTTTAACCCTATGTATACAGCGGTGGGTCAGAGAGCGGCTGGACAAGGTTTTCAAACTAACAAACAATATTTTATTAAAGACAAGAAACACGCAAGACAAGACATAAACTAACTAGCTGGGAAATAGAAACGGGGAGCTTTTCGGGAAAGACAATACAACACCTTGTCTCGTAATCCTGGAGAGAAGCGGGGTCCGGGAAAGAAACCTCAGCGTGGTTAGCTGAGAGGAGTTTCCTTAGATAACTGGCAGCAAGGTGGGATGGAAGTCCAAAGTAGTCCGAAGACCGTTTGGAAATGAGGGGTTTTTATAGGGGAGTTTGTGCCTACCGGCTATGACAAGCCAGGTGAGAACAAAGGGAGTTTTAGCGCTGGACAAAGGATTTGGAAAAAGTCAAGTTTGCATGATTGGATTTGCTCTTGATGACAATAGCGTGGCCCAACATAAAGGAATGGCTTGGCTCAGAGCCGTGCAGCTATTGTGAGGTTTGCAGTTGGAAGTTCCCTGAAGCTACGAGCGAGGCTTGAGTTGCTGGCCTCAATAGGGTCTGGAATGTAAAACCATTAGTGGCCGCACTCTGTCCATGCTTGTCCGGAGAACCTCGCAAACACGTGGAGTGGGGTGGCTGGAAAAAGTCAAGCTAAGGCCGAATTGTTTGATATCAAAATGATATCTGGGGTCCTCACCAACAGTGCCATAGCTGGAGTAATAGTTGCAGTACCTGGTGGACTGGCAGGGCTATGGGCCTGACAGACATTCCTGAGAGGAAGCCTCACATGTCCATGTCCCCCAGTTGGTCCAGTAAATCCACTGCTGGTTTCCCTGGAAACTGGCACCCTGTCTAGCAGGTGGGGGTGCCTTGGAGTGGGGGGTAGTGTCATGGTGTCAGCTTCTCCATGTTAACAGCAGCCTAAAAGGAAGACAACAGATGCAAGTGCACTGGGAGCTAGTCAGGCTGGAATTAGACTGAGCTGGCCCCAGCCTTTTTAAGGAAGGCAAAAGGCAGTGGCCCCATACTGGATACAATTTGTGTGTTTGCCAGCCTTGCTTTTGTGTTCTATGGACTCCTCTTCACTATTTGTCTAGATTCTCTGACCCTCGGACTGTCTGACTTTGCTGCCCGCTGGATTCCTGAATTCTTGGACTGACACTTCTGCTCCACCCTGAACAGGCAAGCTCTGCTGAACTGCTAAGTCATCTCAGTTTGTCTGCTGAATGGCCTTCTGCTGTCTCTGCACTCTGTTGCCTGGCAATGGACAGCCAGTGCCTACCACAGTTTTCCTTATGCTGTTCCTGCAAACTTGGCAATACATCTGTATTCTTCCTTGGTGATTCATCTTTCCCTGGTGATTCATCCTTCCATGCTGTTTTCTCTTTCTAGTTTTTCTCAAGCTTACTGTGTAGCCACATTGGCTTTTTCAGATGTTTCTCAATTTTCTTCTTCCACTACTTGCACAGTTTGGCCACTTATTTCTTTCATTTATCCTGTTCTCTCCTTACCTCATAGAGTGTGTCTCTCTTATTTCATGTGCACTGACACTTGCACTGCTGGCTGTCCCATCTCTCCTATTCCTCCCACACCTCACCACATACCCTTGCTTGCTTCTTGTACTCTGCACTCACATTGCTGGCTCTCCTATCTCTCATACTTAGCTATTTTAGATCTGATCCTAAACAATACAATACAAATACAAATGAAGTAGTGGTTGGGGTGCAATTTGCATGATTGTTGTGTGGAAGTAACACTGCCCTCTTGGAATTTGTTAAATAGAGGAAAGTGAACAGGATAGATAGTCAGACATGGACTCTAGGCTTCAAGAAAGCCAGTTTCAATAGGCTCAGGGAAATATTGGGTGAGATCTCATCATCAGAAATTCTCAAAGGGAAGGGAGTTCATTCATCATTTCTTAAAGGTGGGTTTCAAACAATTCTAATGATAAAGAAAAGTAGGCAATGGCTAAAGAAGCCAGGATAGATAAACAAAGAACTTTCAAGGGGCTGAGATTTAAAAGAGACAAATATAAAAAATGGAATAAAATGGATATCACCAAAGAGGAATTCAAATATATAGCCAATACCTGTACAGGGAAAGTCAGAAAAGTTAAAGCTCAGAATGAGCTCAGGCTTGCTAAAGTGGTTAAAACATAGTAAAAAGAGATTTTTTTATGCCAAACCTTACCTCTCTTTTTGTTAGAGTTACAAGCTTGGCAGATCAGGGGAGTCCTGTGGATGTAGCATATCTTCATTTCAGTAAAGCTTTAGACCAAATTCCCCATTCTTGCAGGTGAACTGTTGAAATGTGGGCTAGATTGTTAGGTTAATTTGTAATTGGTTGACCAGATCAAATATCAGCATAGTATCTAGGTCAAGGGAATTACTAGTGTCACTTTATTCTGGTTTGGTAAACCTCACCTGGACTGTGTCCAGTTCTGGATACCACAGATCAAGAAGAGTATTGACAAGCTGGCATGTGTCCAGAGAAGGTCAACTAAGATGATCAAAGGTCTGGAAAGCAAGCCTTATGAGGAATGACTAGGGACCTGGGTGTGTTTAGTTTGTAGAAGAAAAGACTGAGAGGTTGTTACCCCTAAAGGTGGGTGACTCAGGGGTCTACCCACAATACCAGTGCCTCCATGGAACAGTGGGAGATTATCAGGTCAATAGAGAGTACTACAAGAGTTGGGTAACCTTACAGGAGATGTTCTACCTGTATATACCAATGCTAACTGAGAGATAACTGTTGGGAGTTGAAGCAAAATGTTTTTATTTGTGGAAAATTTACAATCATACATAATACTCAAGCAGTCTCACATCCATAAAAGACTGATTGAAAGGGAGGAACAGTTGGGTAGTAAAAACATTTGTGTTGAAGTATATGATGTATACCAGTGGGTGTATTCAGAGAAAAGATACAAAGCAATGTAGCTCAGACTGAGTCTGAAGGTAGTAATATGAACACGAATTTGGGCAACATAGTGACAGGATGCCAGAATAGTACTACACATTGTCTGGCTCATGGCTGGGATTTATATACTCCTTTTCTGCCCTGAGGGAGCGAGCATTAATGGCTGTCTCAGAAAGTAGACAGTGGGGTCCAGAATGAGTTAATGGCATTAGCATTACATGTCAAAGGACTGATGGGAATTGTGAAAGCTCTCTAATGGTGGGACAGGTGAGAGGACAAAAGGGGAATTTCGATGGACAGGAAAAAGATCAAAGACAACCAGTAGCTGTGGGAGACAGTCTTGAGTACCATTGTTTCTAAAGGTCGAGCTGTTGAGGAACATTTGCAAATCCATTATTACTGGAGCTTCCCTGACATGCTTTGAGGTCCCATCTGACCTACTTTTGTGTTGCACTTGTTCAGCCTGTCCTCTCTCGCCAGCATGGTGTTGCAGCCATAGCAGTGTTTAATTTATGTCTTATGCTAATTAAATGATAAACCATATTATGGAGTGGGGGTGTAAGGCCTATAACAATCCCCCCCAAAAATGGAACTTCTGAGGTAAAGCCACACAGTTTCATTTTTCCAGGCAGATACCATATGCCTATGATTGGTTAGCTTGGAGGAAAGGGGACACAGGGTAAGGGTGAGGAGCTTCCAACAATTTTGTCAGCTAATTGTCTGGTTGTGGGGAAAACCTAACAGAAATGTACGCTTCTTCAAAATGGAAGAGGGAGAGAAAGGGAGAGAAAGGGGCATTCAATACCTTACATACCTATATATAGCATACACAATGTAGAACTACCATTTCAACAATTGGAATTAAAAGAACAAATACAACAACATTCAAATAATTGAAGATAGAGCAATCTCCAAATAGGCAGCTGTTAAACGCGAAAAAGCACCGCCTGTCAGTGCCTCCAAGTGCACTGGCATCAAAATCTTAGTATTTCCCTACTAATTACCCACACAGTTACCTCAGGAAATACTACTTTATTCTTTTGCTTTAACCACCTTGACAGTTTCTTAGAGAGAGAGATTACAGAATGTGTGCCTTTTATTCTTAGAACTGAGAAATTTTCTCTTGGGTGTTCCACAGATTCCCTTACTATGTACCTTCAAACTGTTACCTCAGGGAATCTTGCCTGCCAAATCCCATTGGATTATTTCAATCAGATCCCACCAAATTTTTTTGTTCAGATCTCTACAAATTTTATGGTCTGATTCCACCAATTTTTTGGTCAGATTCCACCGCTTTGACACCACTCTTTGTTAAAATGCACAGACAGAAAAAAACCCCACCTCCTGTCAGTGCCGCCAAGTGCGAAAGGCTCACCCAGGCCTCACACTCAAGGCCTGCCCAGGCTGACACCTCTTTGTGATCAGAACTGAACAACCAGGGAGATCTCTGAATCAAGCCAGGGCCAGGACAAACAGGTCTACCTCAGTTTCCCCTCTCTGAGAATGCAGTCTCTTCTTCACTCTTGTCCCTTCTTGGTTTCTTCCCTTTAAGATTCTCCCACTTTACTGCCTTCCCTAAATCTGTCCTTCTCCCAGATGTAAGGATCAGCAGTGATTTATATTTTCTAAGACTGTGGTACTGTCGCCACTAAGGTCAAGATGATATTATTGGTAGCGTGTATATTCCAGGATTCAAAATAAGACTATGTGACACTGTTTCAAGGAACACAGAACTTCAAACAGTTATTGTAACACTGTTGCTTAAATTTGTTTTGTATCTCAATGTTTACAAACAGCACACCATTCTTCTCTCTCTCAATTCATTCACTATCTTTCGTACACCCAATTTCTCAGCTCTCTCCCACAGAGCTCTTCAAATCTCCAACCTTCCCTAAACACACCACAAATCATGCTCCCCTTCAAACACACTCCAGACAGTTAAAATCTGTAATTTTTCCTCTTTCCACCAGCCCCTCCACTGGGCTATCCAAGGTTCCATTTCACCAGCCAATCAGCTTAAACACTCTCAGTTGTCAAGGAGGATCTATTGTCAAAACCCCCTCCCATGAGGTTCACCACAGCAGCACTCCATCAATAGAAGCAGCAAAGCAGGGAAGTCCTACGTGGTCAGATCATGGTGCAGTTTGGGTGACTCTTTGGACCCTTTGAATTTATTTTTAATTATTTTTATTAGTTTTAAACAAAACAAACAATCCAGACAAACAAAATTATAAAAATCAAGTGAAAGGAATAAATGATTACAGGGTTGCTAAATTATGATAATAAGAACAAATGTTTAAGAAAAACTTAGAATTGAAAACCAACCCATAACCAATACGCTTTATCTTCTTCAGTACCTTAATATTTCTTATCTTATTCATATTTCCTTTACCTTTTCCTCTATTTTTTCCTTTACCTTCTCCTTTCACTGATCCCTCCCCAACCCCCTCTTTGAATTTAAAGAGTCCAATGTATCAGTTGAAGAAGAGGTTCTTCCCACCAAGTCCAAAAGAGTTTGTGGAAGATGGCCTGTTGCATATTTGGAGAGGTGGAGTGAGGGTTCTGCTCTCTGTGTCCAAACAATTAGGTGCAGTCAAGAGAGTAAAGCAGTGGTCTTTGGCCTTTCATGGCTTTCCAAGCTCGGTGGTCTCCTTGCATGCTGAGGCTGCATACAGCAGTGGCAAGTGATTCTTGAGTGCACAGTAGACCGGGCCAATATCTTTTTGACTGGCTCGTGTCTGATAGTTCCAAAGTGGGGTAGATTGGATTCCTGAATCCAATCGAATCCAAGGAGATGTAGGGAGAAGGTCAGAAAAGCTGAAAGCACAGGATGAACTCAGGCTTGCCAGAGACATTAAAAACAATAAAAAGGGCTTTTTAAGATATGTCTGCAGCAAAAGGAAAAACAAAGAAATGATAGGGTCACTGCTCGGAGAAGATGACCAATTACTAACAGGAGGAAGAGAGAAGGCAGAGCTACTCAACACCTTCTTTGCCTCAGTTTTCTCCCAAAAGGATAGAAGTACTCAACCTGGGCGGTGAGGAACGGGTGAGGAAGGAGGGGAAATGCAGCACAGAATAGGTAAAGGTACAGGAATATCTGGCTAAACTAGATGAATTCAAGTCTCCAGGGCCAGATGAATTACATCCAAGAATATTAAAAGAACTGGCAGAAGTCATTTCTGAACCACTCGCAATAATCTTTGATAACTGTTGGAGAACAGGAGAAGTCACAGCAGACTGAAGGAAGGTAAATGTCATCCCCCTCCTCAAGAAGGGAAAAAAAAGAGGAACCAAACAATTATTGCTTGGTCAGCCTGACATCAATACCAGGAAAGATTCTACAGCAGATCATTAAACAGTCAGTTTGTAATTACTTAGAAAGCAATGCCATAATCACTAAAAGTCAACATGGATTTCTCAGAAATAAGTCATGCTAGACTAATCTTATCTTTTTTTACGATAGAGTTACAAGCTTGAAAGATGAAGGGAATGTTGTAGACATAGCATATCTTGATTTCAGTAAGGCCTTTGACAAAGTTCCCCATGACATTCTTGCAAAGAAACTAGTAAAGTACGGGCTGGGCAGGGCTACTGTTAGGTGGATTTGTAATTGTTTGACCGACCGAACCCAAAGAGTGCTCATCAATGGCTGCTTTTCACCCTGGAGAGAAATGACTAGTGGGGTGCCTCAGGGTTCTGTCTTGGGCCCCATGCTATTCAACATCTTAATCAATGACATGGATGAAGGAGTGGAGGGCATGCTGATCAAATTTGCAGGTGACACCAAATTGGGAGGGGTTGCTAATACCCCAGAGGACAGGGTCAAAATTCAAAATGCCCTTGACAGATTGGAGATCTGGGCCAAAGCTAACAAAATGAATTTCAACAAAGAGAAATGTAAGTTCCTGCACCTAGGCAGAAAAAATGGAATGCACAAATATAGGATGGGGGACACATGGCTGGATAGCAGCATGTGTGAAAGGGATCTAGGAATCTTGGTAGATCACAGGCTGAACATGAGTCTGCAGTGTGATGTGGCAGCCAAGAAAGCCAATGCAATTCTTGGTTGCATCAATAAGAGTATAGCATCTAGATCAAGGGAGGTAATGGTATCATTCTATTCTGCATTGTTTAGACCTAATCTGGAATACTGTGTCCAGTTCTGGGCACTTCCATTCAAGAAAGATATCGACAAACTGGAATGTGTCCAGAGGAGGGCAATCAAAATGGTGAAAGATCTGGAAGCCATGCTCTATGAGGAACAGCTTAGGGAGCTGGGTATGTTTAGTCTGCAGAAGAGAAGATTAAGAGGGGATATGATAGCCATGTTTAAATATTTGAAGGGATGTCATGTTGAGGAGCGAGCAGGCTTGTTTCCCACTGCTCCAGTGACTGGGACAAGGAGCAATAGATTCAAACTGCAGGAAAGGAGATTCCACTTGAATCTCAGGAAGAACTTCCTGATGGTCAGAGCTGTCCGGCAGTAGAATATGCTGCCTCGGAGTGTAGTAGAGTCTCTTTCTTTGGAGGTTTTTAAGCAGAGGCTGGATGGCCATCTATTGGAAATGCTTTGATGTGTGTTCCTGCATGGCAGTGGGTTGAACTGGATGGCCCCTGTGGTTTCTTTCAATTCTATGAATCTATGTGTCTCTGGGAGTTACCTTGCTGAGTTAATATACAAGAGGGATTTGGGCTTTCCTACCTGCCCTAACAAACTATAAAAGGTACACAGACCTGGAAGTGGCACACAGCCCACAGAAAATGGAGATTGGGAGGACTTACTCTTTACCTTCTTCCACAACCATAAAATCTCCTGACTTTGGTGTGTGTGTTTTCCTAATCATGTGTTGTTGTAACACTTCAGATCCCACACCACTAGACCCAAGATAAGGAGCAATTCCTAGGATAGTCACATGCAAGGTCCTTAAGATCTACTGTGGCTCTACTGTGTCCTAGTGTCTGGAGCAGTGGAAAATGAGCCTGCTCCCTCCTCGACATGACATCCCTTCAAATATTTAAACATGGCTATCATGTCACCTCTTAACCTTCTCTTCTGCAGACTAAACATACCCAGCTCCCTAAGCTACTCCTCATAGGGCATGGCTTCCAGACCCTTCACCATCTAGATCACCCTCCTCTGGACACGCTCCAGCTTGTCAATATCTTTCTTGAAATGGGACTTCCGGTTCTGCAATGGCGAAGAGTAGGTGACTCTCTCCGGCTCCGGAGAGAATTCACCGCATTCCATGATTTGGGGGGGGGGTCAGCGAAATAGCAGATACCTCCGAATAGTTCTCTGGAATGTAGAGAACTCGAATGGGGCTGCGGAGACCTGTTTCCTTTCTCGTCCAAGTGTGAAGATATCATCATATCACCTTGTTCGAGAGAGAGGAGGTCGGATGGCAGCCATCATCGTGGAATGTAGCTGTACTTTTGTACAGCCTGTCTTGGTCGCGGAGTTTTAAAAGCCACTTGATCAACCTGTCTGTGGGAGATCCACTTGGATCGGGAAAGGTATTGTTTATTTCTGCAAATAAGAGTTATTATGTATTTTTTATCCATTTTTTCTTGTTTTTTTTTTTGACTTGGTGCTGGCGTGATTTCAAACGGAACTTTTTTGATTAGTGTAAGCCGGGATATTGAGAGGAAAGGAGACTGGCAACTAACTTTGGAAGATTGCTCTTTCTCTCTGTTCAAGTGAAGAGGACGGTTTCCCTCCTCCTCTTTTCTTTTAGAATTTGGATTTTCCAAGTGAAGGGATATTCTTTGCTTTTTTCGTGCATGTGGAGATGATTTTTTTCTTTTTTCTCCGAGTTATGAGGGAATGTTAAAATGGCTACCGGAGATTAAAGGAGAGGTGGAGCTTGATCAGGAGAAGAGAAGCATTCGGACTGGATATTCCCCTCTTCCTTTTTTTCTTTTTAGAAAGCGAGGCAGAAATTAAGTCTTAGTGCCTTGATCTAAATTTGGAGAGAGTCATATCAAGGAGATCGACGCTCGCAGAGGGGATTTAGCCGGAACTTTATTTTTTGTGTGTGATTTTTAGAAGAATTCGGCGGGAAGACGAACTTCACTGAAGGATTTTTTAATCCTAGAGGAAGGCCCTGAGTCCGCTCTGTGGGTGTGTTGGAGTAAATTCGGCTCACAGACTGGTACGTGGGGTTGGATCGGCGCTCCAGTCTGTGAGCAGAGAAGGCTCGTTGGAGGTGGTGAGTGGTGAGATCACGGTGAGACTCTGGTGGGGTGGACTCGGCGTACGGGCCGGTGCATGGGGTCTGGCGCGGCGCACAGGCCGGTGCACGGAGCAGGATCGGTGCACCAGTCTGTGCGCAAAGAGGGATCTCTGTGCAGAGAAGGATCGTTGGAGGCGAGCGGTGAGTGTCCGGTGAGGGTTGATTCAGCGCACGGACCGGTGCGCGGGGCCAAAGTGGCGCACAGGTCGGTGCGCGGGGAGGAGTCGGCGTGCGGATCGGTGTGGGGGGAAGGAAACTTGGATGTTGAGAATACAGCATTGGCTATAGTGAAGAGGTTGGAAAAAAGCTAGAATTGAGGTGAAACTGGAGTGAAACTAAATAAAACTAAATAAGCTGAAGTTGAAATTAACTGATCCGAGTTAAGAATAAACAAAGTGGATTAAATTCTGAAGATTTGAACTGAATTTAAATGAAGTTTAAAAATATAATTAAAATTGGCATCTTCATCACTATCCCTTAGAGGTATATCAGTACTGGTATTTGGCTGTATATTTAATTTCATTAATATTTGTAGTATAAATTTGTTATAAGAGAAAAAAGAGAAAGGAAGAGGGGTAAGAAGGGGAAGGGGAAATATATTTCTTTCTTTTTTTTAAAAAAAATTCTTTCTTGGTTGAATTAGAAAATTTTATATAAATACACATAAATATATATCTACACCTACTAACTAACTAATAATTATAGGTATTTAGGACTTGCAGGAAGGGCCCAGGGACTTAAGTGTCTCTACACTAATGCAAGGAGTATGGGAAACAAGCAGGATGAGCTTGTACTCCTAGTACAAGAAAATAAATACGATTTGATAGACATCACTGAGACCTGGTAGGATGAGTCTCATGATTGGAATATAGGAATAGAGGGGTATAGCCTATTTTGTAAAAATAGACCAAACAAGAAAGGAGGAGGAGTAGCCTTGTATGTCAAGGATGTTTTCACCTGTGAAGAGATCCAGGACTTAAACCCAGAAAGCCAGGTCGAGAGCATTTGGTAAAGAATTAAGGCAACGAGAAACAATAGGATATTCTGGTGGGGGTTTACTACAGACCTCCAACCCAGGCTGAGGACTTGGATGACGCCTTCCTCAACTAAATGACTGCACATTCGAAGAGGAGAGATACAGTAATAATAGGAGATTTCAATTACCCAGATATATGCTGGCAGACAAACTCTGCCAAGACAGCAAGGTCCAGCAAGTTTCTTGCTTGTCTTGCAGACAACTTCATGGTCCAGAAGGCGGAAGAGGCCACAAGGGGATCAAATATTCTAGATCTGGTCTTGACCAACAGGGATGACCTTGTTAATGAGGTAGAAGTGGTTGGATCTTTAGGGGGGAGTGACCATGCCCTGTTGGAATTTAGCATTCAGTGGGAAGGAGAAGATAAGTGTAGCCAGACACTCATCTTAGATTTTAAAAAAGCGGACTTCTGTAAACTTAGGGAGCTGCTGGCTGGAATTCCGTGGTCAGGAATAGTGAAAGGGAAAGGAGTTCAGGAGGCATGGGAGTTCCTTAAAAAGGAGATACTGAAGGCACAGTCTAAAACTATGCCAATAAGGAAGAAAAATGGAAGGCATCTGAAGAAACCAGAATGGTTGACTAAAGAACTCTCAGCTGAGCTAAGAGTCAAGAGAAACATGTATAGGAAATGGAAGAAGGGGGAAACCACCAAAGAAGAATTTAAGCAAGTAGCCAGGAGATGTAGGGAGGAAGTCAGAAAGGCTAAAGCACAGAACGAACTTAGGCTGGCCAGAGACATTAAAAACAATAAAAAGGTTTTTTTTAAAATATGTCCACAGCAAAAGGAAAAAGAAGGAGACAGTAGGGTCGCTGCGCAGAGAAGATGGCGAACTACTCACAGGGGGCAGAGAAAAGGCAGAACTACTTAACACCTTCTTTGCCTCAGTTTTTTCCAGAAGGATACAAGCACTCAACCTGGCGGTTGGGGAGCAGGTGAGGAAGCAGAGGAAATGAGGCACATAATAAGTAGAGAGGTGGTACAGGAATACCTGGCCACATTGGATGAATTCAAGTCTCCAGGGCCAGATGAATTGCATCCCAGGATATTAAAAGAGCTGGCAGAGGTCATTTCGGAACCACTTGCTATAATTTTTGAGAAATCTTGGAGGACAGGAGAAGTTCCAGCAGACTGGAAGAGAGCAAATGTTATCCCCATCTTCAAGAAGGGAAAAAAAGAGGACCCAAATAATTATCGCCCAGACAGCCTGACATCAGTACCCGGAAAGATCCTGGAGCAGATCATTAAGCAGTCAGTTTCTAATCATTTAGAAAGCAACGCGGTAATCATGGGAAGTCAACATGGATTTCTCAAAAATAAGTCATGCCAGACTAATCTTATCTCTTTTTATGATAGAGTTACTAGCTTGATAGATGAAGGGAATGCTATGGATGTAGCATACCTTGATTTCAGTAAGGCCTTTGACAAAGTTCCCCATGACATTCTTGCAAAGAAGCTAGTAAAATGTGGGCTGGACAGGGCTACTGTTAGTTGGATTTGTAATTGGTTGACCGACCGAACCCAAAGGGTGATCACGAATGGCTGCTTTTCATCCTGGAGAGAAGTGACTAGTGGGGTGCCACAGGGTTCTGTCCTGGGCCCAGTGCTGTTCAATATTTTTATCAATGACTTGGATGAAGGAATAGAGGGCATGCTCATCAAATTTGCAGATGACACCAAATTGGGAGGGGTTGCTAATACGCCAGAGGACAGGATCAAGATCAAAATTCAAAATGACCTGGATAGATTGGAGAGCTGGGCCAGGGCGAACAAAATGAAATTCAACAGAGAGAAATGTAAGGTCCTACACTTAGGTAGAAAAAATGGAATACAGAAATATAGGATGGGGGACAAGTGGCTGGATAGCAGTACGTGTGAAAGGGATCTAGGAGTCTTCATAGACCACAAGCTGAACATGAGTCAGCAGTGTGATGCGGCAGCCAAGAAAGCCAATGCAATTCTCGGCTGCATCAATAGGAGTATGGTGTCTAGATCGAGGGAGGTACTGGTACCACTCTACACTGCTTTGGTTAGACCCCATCTTGAATACTGTGTCCAGTTCTGGGCACCCCAATTCAAGAAGGATATTGACAAGCTGGAGCAAGTCCAGAGGAGGGCGACCAAAATGGTGAGAGGCCTGGAAGACATGCCCTATGAGGATAGACTTAGAGAGCTGGGTATGTTTAGTCTGTAGAAGAGAAGGTTGAGAGGGGACATGATAGCCATGTTTAAATATTTGAAGGGATGCCACGTAGAGGAAGGAGGGGGCTTGTTTTCTGCTGCTCCAGAGACCAGGACAAGGAGCAATGGATTCAAGCTGCAGGAAAGGAGATTCCACCTGAACCTCAGGAAGAACTTCCTGACAGTCAGGGCTGTCCGGCAATGGAATCTGCTGCCTCGGAGTGTAGTGGAGTCTCCTTCCTTGGAGGTTTTTAAGCAGAGGCTTGATGGCCATCTGTCGCGATTGATTTGAGGGTGTTCCTGCATGACAGGGGGTTGGACTGGATGGCCTGTGTGGTTTCTTCCAACTCTACATTTCTATGATTCTGTGATTCTATGATTAGAATTTATATTGTGGTACGTGTAAGAAAAAAGTTTGGATTTATAAACCGATATAAGGATAATATGAAATTTTGAATTTATTAATGTGTCAAGTCAAAGAAGGAAATAATTGAGGTCTGTATGAATGGATACAAGATCAAAAAATGGCGAAACAATCAAGAGGAACTCCAATTGATGTAAGACAATCAATCTTAACAGTATCTACAACACCCAAACAGACTGAACAAAGTCTAATATTGGAAGAAATTAGATCGATGCGAGCAGAACAGACTCAAATGAGAAAGGAACAGTCAGAATTGAAGTCAGAATGGAGAAAAGATATGAAAGATTTGCGTAGTGAGATCAAATCTGATTTTAAGAGAGAGTTTAAGGAAATAAAAGAGACAATTAATACTTTATCTGAAGAGATCAAAGGAACAACGTGTCGTGTGGACAAGATGGAGGAAGAATTGAAATTAATCCAGGAAAAATGTTCCACGTTAACATGGGAGCATGAAAAAGCTTTGAATGAAAGAGCCTTGCTTGAACTCAAGATGAGAGAAAATTCCTTTAAAATTCGTGGATTAAAGGAGAAGAGTTCAGAGAATCTTCGGCAGACTTTAATTCCAGAGTTAGCCAACTTGATTGAAATGGACCCTCAAATACTGGATTCTGAAATAGATAGAATCTTCAGGATTGGCTCTCTAAGAAATATGAGAGAAGAGCTTCCAAGAGATGTGTTGATCTCCTGTGTTAGGAAATCAACAAGGGATTTGATTCTTCAGGCAAATGCTAAAATAGGATTTGAAATAAAAGGTCAAAAATTACAAATATATAAAGATATACCGACAAGGATCCTCCAGAAAAGACGAGAATATAATTTTTTAACTTCCAAACTTCGTCGGAATGGAATTCAATACAGATGGGCCAGATTAGAGGGAGTGACATTCCGCTATAAGAAAAAACTTATTGTGATTTCTTCAATTCAAGAAGCTAAAGATTTTTTGACAAGATATGGAAGAAATTTATCAGAAAAGATGCAAGGAATAGAGGAAGAAGGATCAGGTGCAGAAGGTGGTGTATTCTCAGAAGTTGAAGAAGGTGAAAAAGAAGCTTTGATCTCCTCGCAAGAAAGTTTAGTAGGAGAGACACAAAATGGAAAACAAAAGGAAAAACTAGAAGAAGATCCCATGCAACAAATGAGTCTTATGACACTGACCTCAGCGTCGATAGACAGAAATGACTCAAGCGCATAAAACCATAACAATGACTGATTTAAAAATTTGGTCATGGAACATAAAAGGGGTATGTACACCGGAGAAAAGACGTAAGATTTTTCACTACCTGGGCAAACAAAAAATTGATGTGATTTGTTTACAGGAAATTAAAATAAGGCGGAATAAAGAACATTTGTTAGGAAATAGAAAATTTGGGAAAGAATATGTATCGCTATCGGAAGAGAAGAAACGGGGAGTAGTACTGTATGTCAATGAAAGAATCCCATCAAAAGAAGTTTTTCGGGATGATCAGGGGCATTATGTAGCCGTTGAAATTGATTGGCAAGCACAAAAGTTACTTCTAGTGGGGATATACGGGCCGCATAATGGAAAGGAGAAATTTTATAAGGAACTTCAAACCCAAATCATAGAGAATATGACAAAATGATACTGATGGGAGATTGGAATGGGGTGGTTTGTCCATCTCTTGATAGGAAATCAGATAAGAAAGTAAAGAGTCAAGGCAAGCTTCCGGCGGCCTTTGATAAATTGATACAAGAAACAGAAACAATTGATCTTTGGAGATTCCTTTATGGGAAATCACAAGCATATACTTTCTATTCTGAATCTCATATGTCTTTTTCACGTTTAGATATGTTCTTTGTTTCGAAATCTCTGTGCCCACGAGTAAAATCAATGGCAATTCAGCCCAGTACATTCTCTGACCACAATGCCATTGTTATGGAATTTAAAAAAAGGAAAACTGAATATAGATAGTGACTCAACGACTTCCTGCTGAGGGATGAGAAGATCGTGGCTAAAATAAAGGAAGCTCTGCATAACTACTTTTTGGAGAATGATGTAGGAGAGACCACTCTACAAATGACATGGGATGCCAGCAAAGCTGTTATTAGAGGCATATTTATTCAGCAAGATGCATTATTAAGGAAAAAAAGAAAAGAGAAGATACAACAGATAAAAGCTGAAATTCAGATAAAGGAGTTGGAATTACAATCAAACCCCTCACAGAAAAAGATTAAGGAAGAAATAAAGTTATTGCAAAAACAATTGGAGTTGATGATGGCAGAAGAAATAAGCAAGAGGATGAAGACTTGGAAGCAGAAAATTTTTGAATGGGCGAATAAACCCGGAAAATGGCTAGCTTTGAGATTGAGATATAAGAAGCGAAATCCACCTGAGAATAAGCGATGGGAAGAACATCTATCACAAGACAGAAAGGATAAAAAAAGTATTTGTGCAATTCTACCGTGACTTGTATCGGAGAAGAGAGATCCGAGAGGAAGAGACTGAAAATTTATCTCTTCGGTGAAAATGAAAGAATTCTCAGAAGAACAGAGAAACAAGCTGAATGCATCTATCTCGATGATGGAGTTGGTAGAAGCAATAAAATCTCAGAAAAAAAATAAAGCCCCCGGCCCTGATGGACTGCCTTTTGAATATTACGAGGTATTACAAGACGAATTGATCTTATATCTTCAGGCGGTGATGAACGAGGTCAAGGAGGGCAAGATACCAGATTCCTGGAAGCAAGCATATATAACTTTGATACCGAAAGAAGAGCAAGATACTACACTTCCGAAGAATTATCGCCCGATTTCGCTCTTAAATACGGACTATAAACTCTATATGTGGATAATGGCAAACAGACTGAAAAAATTGTTGAAAGATATAATATCTGAAGACCAAGCAGGCTTTTTGCCTAATAGACAAATAAAACGTAATATGAGGTTCATATTGGATATAATTGAAGTTTTTGACAAACAACCAAGTAGAAAATTGGCTATGTTATTCCTGGATATAGAAAAAGCTTTCAATACTGTAAATTGGCAATACATGTTTAAGATGATGACCAAGCTCAAAATGGGGGAAAACTTTACAATGGCTATTAAAACGATTTATAGGAATCAGTACGCTCGAATTTTGATAAATGGAGAGCAATCAGAAGCATTTAAAATTGAAAGAGGCACCAGACAAGGCTGCCCGATATCTCCTTTACTGTTCCTTATCTGTATGGAAACTTTGATACTGAAGCTTAATGAAGATAAGGAGGTGAAGGGAGTACGGATACGAGGCCTGGATTATAAGATAAGAGCCTTTGTGGATGATGTGGTTTTGACCATTGAAGATCCCCTGGAAAATATAGATAGATTTAAAACTACGTTGGATTTATTTTCTACTGCTTCAGGCTTTTAAGCGAAGGGAAAACTTATTTCCTGATCAAAAACTTACTGAAAAACGAGAGCAAATATCTGGAAGAAAAGACAGGCTTTATAATTAAACAGAAGGTGAAATATTTGGGAATATATCTGACGAATAAAAACTCTGACTTGTTCAAGAATAATTATGAAAAAACCTGGAATAAGATAAAGGAGGACTTTAGGAGTTGGGAGAACAAAAGTCTTTCTTTGCTGGGCAGAATATCAGCGTCTAAGATGATGGCATTGCCAAAAATGCTCTTTTTATTTCAGAACATACCGATTATAAACAATGACTCGATATTTAAACTATGGCAAAAGGATCTTACTAAGTTTATCTGAAATGGGAAGAAACCCCGTATCAGATTTAAAATTATCTGTGATGAAAAGAAACGAAGAGGATTGGCTCTCCCTAACTTGACTCTATATTTTCAGGCTTGTTGTTTAGATTGGCTTCGGGAATGGATTAAATTAGAAGATCATAGACTTTTGACTCTTGAGGGGGTGCAATTGGCTTTTGGCTGGCATGCATATTTGGGGTTTCTTAAAGGTATGCCACTACAAGACTTTAATATCCATTTTGTAAGAAGATCCATACTTAAAACATGGAATAAATACAAATTCAGAATATATCCAAAAACACCGTTTTGGGTATCTCCCCACGAAGCCTATTATAAGCGTGAGAATATATTTTTTGATAAATGGTTGACATATGGGGATATATCAATTGTAAAAGGTACAGAAATAAAAGTAAAAACAATTGAGGAATTACGAGAAGAAAATTTGAATTGTCACTGGTTACTTTATCGACAAATTTGTGAAAAGTTTAAGATTGAAAAGAAACTGAATGGATTTCAAGTAGAAAAGAATTGGTTCGATTCGGTGATGTTCGAGAAGACAAAAGGATCGATTTCTATAATTTACCAGCACTTATTGGAGTGGTTTACAGAAGAGGAAGTTGTGAAGGAGCCGATGATAAGATGGGCTCAGAATGTGGGAAGAGAGATAAGTTTGGAACAGTGGCAAAAAACTTTGCAAAGAAGGCTGAAATATACTGCCTGCCAAAATCTGCATGAGAATGTTTGTAAAATGCATTTAAGATGGTATCTCTCACCTGAAAGACTGGCTAAGATGTATAAATGTAATGATAAATGCTGGAAATGCCAAACAGAGAAAGGTACTTTCTATCACCAATGGTGGACATGTAGGTGCGTGCAAAGATACTGGAAACATGTTCATGAGACTATGGAGAAAATTTTGGGAATTAAATATCCAATGACTCCAGAAATGTATTTATTAAATATTGTAAGTGATGAAATAGAGAAAAAACATGGAAAGATCCTTTTCTATATGACAGTTTGTGCTAGAATAACACTGGCAAAATATTGGAAATCCCAGGAAATTCCTTTGGAAGATGAATGGGAGAAAGCATTGTGGGACATGATGGTTATGGATAAACTAACTATTTTTTTAAGTAATAAAAAAGTCGAGGAGTCTGAGAAAACTTGGGAACCACTTATACTTTTTTTTAAAAGAAAAATGGAAAGATAAAGTATTTGCTATTGGTTGTTTTGAATGAATAAGAATAGAATTATGAACATATATATGGTGTGTAATTAGAAAAATTTAGCCTTTTCCCAAGGAAAACATTTGTACTGTACAAATCTCTAAGAATTAAGAAGATATATATAGACAGATGAAATGGGGTATAATTTGGGTCCTGAAAGAAAAATATGGTACTTTAAAAACAGGATTGTTCAAGTGGATACTGTTTGAGTTTGTTGATATATGTTGTTAAGTGTTGTATTGTGATAATGTTTATGTTTAATGTATTTTAATGTTTGGAAAATAAAAAATTAATTAAAAAAAATCTTTCTTGAAATGAGGTGCCCAGAACTGGACACAGTATTCTAGATGAGGTCTAACCAAAGCAAAATAGAGTGGCACTATTACTTTATTCTGCTTTGGTTAGACCTCATAATATCAATAGTCATAGTAACAATGGACAGGTGAAGGGACAATGAGGGGGAGTGTCAATGGGCTAGGAAGCAGGGCTGAACAATCAGTGGTTTGGTGGGAACTTCCTGTCGCTATTGTATTTTTCACTTCTTTTGCCTCCCCACCTTTCCTATGCATTTTCAGGCAAAACCACAGGAAGGAGGGATGAAAGGGGCACTAGCACCAGTGCTCCTTTTGCCCCCTTCTGTTCCAATACATTTTGTCTTGGTAGGGAGTTCTCCCCACTCAGGCAAGACAGAAGGGAAAGGGCTGGGGAAAACCCTGTTAAGGCAAAACAAAAAGGAGGGGGTGGGTTGGGGAAACCTCGTGCAACCCCTCCTTTCATTCCCCCTCCCTCTCCTATGCATTTTGCATCAGTCAGGTACTAAGAAAAAAATCCTAAAAAATATGGTCTGAAAATGGGGTGCATCTTATATGCCAGCAGATATGGTACACTGTAAATTCAAAATCCCAAAATCATCAACTCACCCTCATTTTCTCTTAAGTAATCAGTTAAGAATTTCCAGTCTTTAAGAAAATCTTCATTTATTAAACCCTTTAGTCTAGCTGTAAGTTTATCCATTTCCATTACTGCCATCAATTTGTTAAACCATTCATTCATAGATGGCATTTCCATTTTCTTATGATCTTTTACATTAACTATTCTCACTGCCAGTAAAATATATTGAAGTAATTTCTGTATCTGCTTATCAAAGCTGGTGTCTTCTCAACAGATTCCTGGTGGAAATAGTTCAGGAGATTTACTAATCTGACATTTCAATTTTTTTTGAATTGTATTCTGTATCATCCTTCAAAATTGTTTTGAGTTATCACAAGTATATCACGTATTATATAAAGATCCCATATGGTTTTGGCACTTCCAGCAATTATTATTCATTTCTTTATGTATCTATGGCAGTTTTTCTGGTGTAACATACCAGCATAGCATCATTTGACAATAGTTTTCTTGCAAATCATAGCAAAGTGTGTTTTTAATTTCTTTTGTCCATAAGTCCTCCCCAACAATTTATGGATATTGTGTATCCAAAATTCTTTTCCCAGATGATCATATATTCTTTCATTTGTTCTTCCATCTCCATTTTCAACAAGAATTTATATAATTTGGCAATCAAATGTTCATGATTATCAAACAATGATTCAAAGTCTGATTTCTTCTTTTCAAAATCTTTATTCCTTTTATCTGCCATAAAGCTTAAGTAGAATTGTCTATGTGTAAGCCATTGTATTTTATGAACTTCTTCATGATGTTGCTGTATTGGTTTCAGTTCAGTTGATTTCTCAATAATCCTATTTTTTTTCTGAATGTCCACATTCTTCAGAGAGGAATTCCTCCTCTTGCATTCTAATCTCATCAAAGATTTTCTGCATTTTCTCCATTTGTTTTTGTCTAAATTCTCTGTTAACTTGAATAAAGTGGTCTCTCATGTAAGCTTTATTTGCATCCAAAACAGATCTAACGTTTATTTATTTATATTTCACTCAAAAAAGTTCTGTAATGGACTTCCGGCTTGGCTAGAGACAAGCAAAGATGACAGCGAGAGAGCTGTTGTGCTCTCCTGTCAATACTGTAGTGCTGAAACGACAGATTGTCAATCTAGATCAGCAAGAAGGTGCCCAGGAACTAGGAGCACCTCTAGAACCCTGGTAGAGTTGAAAACACTCCCTGGTTTGCTGCTGCCTGGCATAAAATGGCAGTGCTGAGGACATCAGCTCAGGAAGCGGAGCAGCCACATTGGTAAACAGGCGGGGGAATTCCCCCCTCCTTGCACTGCGACTGTCTCATCAAGCCTCTTGAAACAGATGAAAGAGAGGTGATTTAGATGTGAAATCAAGATCTACTTAACTGCTGGGAACCCTCCTTGAATTCTCTGTGACTTTTTTTATTCACTTCTCTTTTTGAGGCTTTTTTTTTTTTTTTTTTTTGAGGTGAGCATTGTAAATAAGTCTCTGGATGAGATCACTTTGCTGAACTAACTACTTTAACTCTATGCTCCTTTGCCTAGTCTGTAAAGGGGGTTAAGAGAGTACAGGCTGTTGCCTAAATAATTTGAATGTGAATGTACAACCTGTCAGGATCTGGATGATGTTCTGGCACTTAAACATGAAGGTTTCCCATACCCACTTAGGGCGGCACTCGTCCATGTCAAAGGTGACTGTGACCAGTGCTTCCTGTTGGATATTGCTCTGGATTACCGTTACGGTTGTAGGAGCGGCGTCGGTTGACACATCTACATACAAGGTCATGTTGTGGTTGGCAACAGCCATGGTTAGGCCTGCGCCAAGCCAGTCATTGGAATACACTCTCAGGTGCGTGAATAACTGAAATGGAAATCACTTCTGGTACCAGGGGTATAGGTTGGATTTACGTAGCATGGCTTCTGTCTCGGGGTAGGGGTTCCAATGGCATACCGCCTGCACATTGTACTGCCCATCTGTATGAATGTAACTGAACACTGGGGGAACTCCTATTCCAAAGATGCATCTGGACAAAGAAAACAGCACAGCAATCCATAGTAACGGGCCCATTCTGTCTCCCTGTAGGGAACACAGAGATGTAGTCTCCGTTATTACTAAACTCAAGCTACAAGGGGACTATTTACAAGGAGAAGGGAGAGAGAAGGCCTAAACTGCCATCTCTTCAAGGGGGCTGCCAACCCATGAAGGGAGGCAATGCCCAGTCTGTGCTGAGCCGAGCTATTGAAAGGGTTTTCCCCTTCCAGTCCTTAGTGAGGGTCTCCAGAACTGCCTGCAGAAGCTCCCACACTTGCATTGCCCGCAGGAACAACAATACTTGTTCCTGGTTTGGGACCCTTTTACACAATCCAGTGTAGAGGTCGGAGATAGGCCTGTGGACCTCCAGTACAACAGCCTTGCCAGGTAGGACGGCGATCATCAGGAGACCACAAACTGTCTTGCCCCAGCTAACAAGTATCCAAGTCACAATCAAAGTACCGCCGGGGCCCTTAAAGGCAAAGCGGCAACAAAACACATGCATGGAGGGGCTGGCGGTAGCCACAATCATCTCCATGTACGGGTACACAGTCTGTTCCAGGACTGAAGGGACTGTAGTGGGGACCTCAATGGCGGTACTGCAGTGCACAGCCGGAACTACCTTGGGTCCCTGAACTGATGGCCGTGACATCCAGAAAGCCGGACACGCTCGGGCATGGGTTCACAGTGGTTAACTGGTTTGGGGTGCAGCACACTCAGTGCTACACCGGGGTCAGCTAACGGGGTGGCAGGAGGTTTCCCCCTCGGTCTCGGTGCCTGCCTGCACCTGAAGTTTCTGCCTCCAGTTGGGACGCAGCTTCGTCCCGGCCCTGTGGGGAAACTTTTTGGCCAAGGGCATCCCTAATCCTGCTGCAAGTCCAAGGTCGGATAGTATCCAGCCAGGGGTGGGCCGTTCATCATGGCCTGGACCGGCAGGGCACCACTCACTGTAAGCTGTTTCTCGAGAGCTTCTAAAAGCTCCGTCGTGGGCCGCTTGTCGAATTGGGACATGTCCAATCCGCACTTGTGTAACAAACTCCAAATTCTAGCCCTAGCTGAGGGGAGCATCTGGACCGTGGGATCTTCCTGCCAGAAGCCTCTCCAGGAGGACTGGACTCAAAGGGCTGTTTGGGGGCAGTGGGCTGCTGTGGGGGACTCCTTGCCTTGCCTGCCTGGCTGTGGGTGTCTCTTCCCTGCCACTACCTATCCTGTCTGGGAGCGGGGCGCGAGTTCCAATTCGCTCTGGGAACGGAATTCAGCGCAGACTTCCTGTGCTGGGAATGGGGCCCATAGTTCAAGTAAGTTACCTCGGCTATAGGTTCCCAGTTCCCTGCGTCTCTTCTCTGGGCCTTAATGGGGGATCTGAGGGAGCCAGCCTCTCACAATAGATCAGCGACCCTGCTGAGGTTGTTCCCAAATTCCTCCCATGGTGTCGTGGCCGGATCCACCAGACCGAGGGCCATCTTCATTTCGTGGTTCAAGCCTCCATATAATAGAGTCTTGAACTCCACGGTGTTGAAGCTGTACCCGCGGGCAGTAAGGGGGACCTTCTCAGCCAGAATTGCCAGCAGCTGCTTCCGCGCCACGTAAGCCTCAGGGTTCTCATGAGGACCCTGTTGCTCCATAATGTAGAGCATGCTTGCACTCTGACCGAGCCAAAGAATCTTCACTACCTCCCTCATCCAGTCGTGCGCCTCGAGCCTAACCAGGCTGTGAGCTGCCACAGCTGATTCAAGGGTAGGGAGCTCAGACGGGGACATAGAAGGGCGGGCCAATTGGGTCAGGTCCTGGCCATTGGCTGTCGGGTGAGAATGTATCACCGCATTTAACCACATGATCCCGGTGGACCGAGTTAGGGGACCCAATTGGTCGGCAATAGCTTTTGCCTCGGTGGCACGCCAGGGGACCCTAGTCTTGGTGACCTGTGTCTCCTGTGTCTCTGCTCTCTCAGAGCTGCCTTCTCTGGTGGGATGGTCCTGTGCATCTGGGTGGACGCTTGCGCAACGGACACGAAAGCTACTTTGTCTGCCCGCAGTGTCTCAATTTCGACCTGAAGCCGGGTGTTCTCCTTTTCTACTGCTGCCAGCCTACCCCGGGTCTCAACTAGGGCGCAGCTAGCATCTCTAGCCGCAAGCCAAAGTCCCCAAGTGTCCAGCACATCCTTCGCTGGTCCGAACAGGTTCTTGGACTTACGCGCTAGGGTGTAAGCTTCTCGGAGGCAAGTAAAGGGATCTGCCATCTGGAAGACAGAGTCCTTCCAGGGGCATTTTCCTTTACTCAATACCCATTTCTCTAATTTCCCATGGACCTCTTCCTCACACATGAGGTCCTTTACTGCCACTGGGCTCTCCTCAGCCATTCCTAACAGAACTAACTCTGCACAAAACTGAGGGACCAGGATCTGGAGTGACGGGTAGGACCACCTAGGCCCCTTGGGGGAACTCGGGAAACAAACTCTCTGGAACTTATTCCTAGGAAAGAGGGATGGGAACCAATCTCCAGCCTGCCCAAATAAAGTCACTCTGGTACACCCAGGTCTGGTTTTACACCTCGACAGCACAGGGGACGAGAGGAGGAGGAAATGGTTGGCGGATGGAAGGGGGGTCGCCTAGACCCAGGGGTACTGCAGGAGTACTCGCCTGCCTGCGGTGGGGGGGTAACGAACTCAACGGAACTTGCAATGCTACCTGGCCTAGCAGCGAGGGAAGAGGGACAAGGAACCAAAACCAAACTGTCCCTAACTGGTTTTCTGGGTGAGGGGGTCCTTTCTACACCACGGGCTAAACCGCTAAACCCCAAGACTAAGTCAGGACTCATCACCCAATCCTAGTCAGCTAGCCAAATCGGGATTCTCGCCCACAGTTTCTGAGAAGCCGGGACTCACACCCGCGTCTCCTTCAATACAAACGGAACCAAGACCAAAACTCAAGGGGGCAATTCCAAAAGGGCGAAGGAAGGAGTGAGGATATCTCCTTTCCAAAGTGCTTTCGTGTGCCTTGCTGCTATGGTGTTGGTTGTGTGTGGACTGTTCCTAACGTATCCACTAGCACTAGGATCCCAGCCCATGATAGACCCAAGATGGGGAGGTGATTCCCAGGACAAGACAAGAAGATGGGGACAGATTACCACCCAATAGAGCTATCACACACAGACAGAAAACACATGCACTAACCTGCCTAACTGCGTTCTAACACTGCTCAACTGACCGTTCGCTAGGTCGGTACTGCCTGCTCTGGGAAGGTTCCAGATACCTTCTCAGATTAGGGGTACCGGGGCTGCCTGTGTGGCTCCACCACTCTGTTACCTTGTATTGTGGGGGTCCCGGGAGGGACGCCCAAATAACCAAACAAAAACACAAGATGGGGGAAATTAGACTCAAGCACTCTCTTAAGCTAGCGAGAGGCACGGTAACTTTGGCTGGAATCTTTAACCCTATGTCTACAGCGTCAGGTCAGAGAAAGACAAGTTTTCAAAGCAACAAATAATATTTTATTGAGGACAAACAGCACGAAAGACATGACATACACTAACTAACTGAGAAATAGAAATGAAGAGTTTCGGGGAATGGGTAATACGACACCTTTTCCTGTATTCCTGGAGAGAAGTGGAGGTTGCAGGGAAGAAAGCTCAGCGCGGTTGGCTGAGGGGGCGACGCGCTGGACAATAATTATTTGAACTCTTTAGCTTTGCAATGTTTTAGCCCAGCCATCAATATACTGTGTCCTTGTTAAAGTATTCAGGCTACTAATCAGACTGTCAAACATCAGCTTCAAGGACAACTTAATGAAAACAACTGTAGCAAGTACTCCTTTCTGCCAGCATTTACCAGCCACCTGGCTGGTAGCATTTTCAAGGATACTTTCAAAATGAGAAACCTCCAGTATCTGGTAGCACCTGTTGGCACAAATAAGAAAAGGGACTCAAAATACTATTACTTAGATTTTTCTGCCACAGTAAAACAATCCACAAAAGATAGCCAAATAGCAAAAAATATCAAGCCAATATCTCAATCACAGCTGTCAGAACACTACAGCAGTTCCAGTTCTGGGGAGGGGGGGCAATCAAAAATATAATCAAAAGGGGGAAAAAAAGCAACAATCTATATGTCAGCCCCTATCTCCCTCACTCCATTTCTCTTACACTGGAAAACCTCTTATCTCTTTTGCCATACCAAAAAACAAAAACAAAACAAAACAAAACCCAAGATGATGATGATGAAGAAGAAGAAGAAGAAGAAGAAAACTGGAACATTTCCAAGAGGAGCTCCACTTTGTAAAGAACAATTCCAACAAAGAGCAAAGCTGGGAAAGATTATCCAATCGTTACTTAGTACCAAATCACAAAATCAACAGGATTGGGAGTAATTACCAATGTCAAAAAAAGCTTCCTTCTTTCCCAAACACCTTCTTAAACTCCTTGCTTTTGGAAGTTCGGTGGCTTGCGAGTTAAGCAGGCAGCTTCAGAAGTGAAGTCACCTGGCTTCAGAGAGAGTGGCTCCCAACCATGTGCCAACTATTGCTGCTGTCACTTCACTTTCTTTTAAGTGCCAGCCACAAAAGTCACCGAGATGAAGGACACCTTTTTCTAGTGTCCCTTCTGAGGTTTGATCTAATTTTAAACCCCCAAAAGCCACATCTCTTGTCTCTTCAAAGCTCATATGGATCTCTGAAGTGACTCTTCTTGTGCCTTCCGAAAAAGGAAGTCCATCTTGTTGCTTGTTTTTGAAGTCGAAATTTTAAAATTTGGTAGATGAGTGGTCATATTAGTTCAGAAATGTGATTATTTCCTTATTACAAATGAGCAGTGTTAAGTATATATTTGTACTGTGAAGTACGATAATTGTGATATGATAAATGAAATAATGGTTATAAAACAAACTTACAAACTTTTCCCATCCATGTAATGATAGTGTTTTTTGTTTACACTTGAAAGTAGGCAAATGTCTGTTTTCCTCAAGAGTGTGAAAATTGCAGGTAAACAAGCTGAGTGAGATTTATAAGGCCTTTACTATAGAACATATATATAAGTTACTATAGAACATACATAGAAGAAATAGAATCAGGGTAATTATATAATTAGATAAATAAATCCACAAACTCATTATTCCATTTATATAATTACAGTACTTTTCATTGGAACTTAAAGGTAGGATAAATGTTGGTTTTGTTCAAGATGAGTGTTGAATTTGTAAGTAACTAAACTGAATGAAGATTTAAAGGGTATTTCCTGTAGAAAATACATTTATTTTACTATAGAACATTTATTCTAGAATTTCATAGGAGTAATAGAATCATGAGACTCATAAAAAACAAGCCCACATACCTATTGATTATTTCATCTATATAATTACAGTACTTTTCATTGGAGCCTAGAAATGGAATAAATTCTGTTTTACTCAGGAGGGGATTGAAATTGTAAGTAACCAAACTGAGTAATAATCAAAAGATTTTTCCTATGGAACATACATTCATTATATGGCTTATATCCATTAGTATAGATACAGCTGCCACTACAAGCAGTCTTTGGGACTGAATAAGAAAGGAGGATCCATAGCACATACATGCAGGTAAACTCACAAGCTGAAGAAGACCAATCTGGTCAAAAAGTCTCACTTAAAGATCCTGGGAACTGAAGTGTAATCAACATCCACTATCATTATCAATCAATTTATTAATGCGTAGACCAAAGGCCATTTGCATAAAGAATATTAAAATGCAACACAATACATCATGTGGTAAGTTGCATAATAGTCGTATGTGAGAAAAAATTAGACTTTGGTTTGGTTAAAACATAGACAATAAAACTATAATTAGGTAAGCTCGTCTCCAGAAGAATCAGCTACGACATTGGCAACATATGTGGCCCAGATCTTCATAGCTGTCAGAGTGAAAAGAGAGACCTTACGAGTTACCATGGAATCAATATCAGAAAGCAGATAGAAGATCTTTTCTAAGACAGTATTAGATTCCAAATGATGCAAAATTGAGCCCAAAAATTTAGTTCTTGGATCAGAATATAATGGACATGAAAACAAATAGTGAGGCAAATCCTCTATTTTAGGGGCCCCACAAATGCATAAGCGGAGGGCCAAAGGGATATGTGAGTATCTGCCGTCAATCACAGCAGTAGGCATACACTGAAAACAAAGGGCGGTGAAAGCTTGCCTAAGCTTTGGGAAGGTAAGCTTTGTCAAATAAATGGCCCTTTGATGGTCAAGTTTGTAGAATTTGTACCATTTAGAGAAATTAGAATTGTTGATAGCCTGTCTTTCTGATTGAGCGGCATGATCAAAGAAATAATCCTGGAGCTTCTCTTTGGAATTCAAGATGAGAAAGTTGTCAGATAGGCTAGGATACCATTCGAGCAACTTATGGTATCTTGACTTCCATACTTTACATTTAGATAACTGCTTGAAACATAACTTGGGAAAAGCTCTAACTGAGGAATCTTTAACTATTCTCCAATAATTAAATAGAGCCAAATGAATACGGGCTATGATGGATGGAAACCCGACCTCCACCCGAACCAAAGCTGCTGGGGTACCCAGGGGGAGTCTTAGCAATTTCTTTAAAAAAGTATTCTGGATGGATTCCAGTTTAGATATGTGAGAATCGTCCCATCCCCATACAGCAGCACCATAGAGAATCTGAGCAATAACTTTGCTTTGGAATATTTTTAGTGCTGGCACAACAAGGTGACCCCCAGCAGTATTATAGAATCTGAGAATTGCCCCAATAGATCTCAAGGCTACTGCTTTGGTGGCTTCTATATGGGGCTTCCATGAGACATTTTCTGTGAAATGAACACCAAGATATTTGAATTCTCGGCATTGTTCAATTTGGTGGCCATTAATAGACCATTGGAAAGGAAAATGTCTTTTCCCAAACACCATCACCTTTGTTTTAGAGTTATAATATAATATTATATTATTTGTCTAAATTGTTTTTTGTGCTACATTGTCCATTGATTGCCTATTACCAATAATAGTTCTTTGTATAACATTATGGTCCCAGAGACTTATATGTAAGTTCTTTTTGTACATGTTCATGGCTGTTATGTAGTTTTCCCTCTTAGCATTTTATCTTCTTTTCCACATAGTGGTCCTACCATTTCTTTGTTCTTCCTTTTGCTATAGACATAACAAAAAAGCCCTTTTCATTTTGTATTTAACCTCTCCAGCAAGCCTGAGTTCATTCTGTGCTTTAGCTTTTCTAACGTTCTGCCTACACACTCTGGTTATTTGTTTGAATTCCTCTTTGGTTATTTCCCCCTTTTCTCATTTCTTCTACATGTCCTTTTTTAAATCTTAGCTCAGTTGAAACTTCTTTAGACATCCATCTGAAATTCTTTAGACACTTACATTTGGTAAGATTCAGATCTAAAATAGCTGATTATCTTGTTGCCTCTTCCACCTTCTGAACAATGGATTTGTCTGCAGGGGAAGTGAGGAATTTGGTGGGCCTTTATATTCTTGGTAGAGTTTGACTTTCAGCAAATACTAGGATGGTTGAAATCTCCCATAACTACTACATCTCTCCTCTCTGAATGCTTCATCATCTGTTGCAGAAAGGAATCATTCAAGTCCTCAGTCTGGCTCGGTGGTCTGTACTAGCCCACCACAATGATATCACTGTTCTTTCTCTCCCCCTTAATTTTTATCCAAATGCTCCTAACCTGGCTTCCTGGATCTCTTCACAAGTGTAGACATCCTTGACATTTAGTGCTACACCTCCTCCTTTCCTGCTTGGTCTATTTCTCTGAAATAGATTGTATCCCTCTCTTGCTACATTCCAATCATTAGACTCATCCCACCAGGTTTCAGTGATGCTTATTTCATGATATTTTCTTTGCTGTGTTAAGACTTTCAGTTCACCTTATTTCCCATGCTGTGTGCATTAGTGTAGAGACATCTAAGATCATGGGTCATTCCCCTGGCTGCATATTTTCCCTCTCCCATTTTTGGGTTCTTGTACCATTCAACTGGTTCTCCTTACAAAATTAGGCTGTTATCCCCAGCACTTGATGAGCTCCTGACGACAGGTCTCTCTACCTGACATAATTCAGTTTAACACCCCACGCACACCATCAAGTTTGAGAGACTCTTAGCAAAAATGTTCCTGTTACCCTGTATGTTGGGGGTCCCAGGAGGGATGCCCAAATAACCAAACAGCAATACAAGATGGGGAAATTAGTCTCGAGCACTCTCTTAAGCAAACGAGAGGCAGGGTAACTTTAGCTGAGATCTTTAACCCTATGTATACAGCGCCAGGTCAGAGAGCGACTAGACAAGTTGTAAAGCAACAAATAATATTTTTATTATGGACACACAACACGAAAGACACGACATACACTAACTGAGAAATAGAAATAGAGAGTTTTGGGAGAATGGGTAATACGATACCTGGTCTTGTAGTCCTGGAGAGAAGAGGAAGTTGCAGGGGAAGAAACTCAGCGCGGTTTGCCGAGGGGAGCTCACTGGGCAAACCGACAGCAAGGCGGGATGGAAGTCCAAAGTAGTCCAAGGAGGACTAGAAAATGGGGACCTTTTATAGGGTGGATCTTACCTACAGGCCATGCCATGCTCGGCGAGAACAAAGGAAATTTAGAGCGGGACAAAGGCATTGGAAAAGGTCAGGTTTTGCATGATGAGCTTAGCGCTTGATGACAATACTATGGCCAGTGTGCAAATGGCCTAACATAAAGGAATGGCTCGGCACTCGGCTGTGCATCTTTGTGTAGAGTCACGCTGAGCAAGGCTGGTTTGCAAGAAGGTGTTCCCTGAAGCATCGGAGAGGCTTAAGCTGCCTGCCTAAGTGAGGTTTGGAATTTACAACCATTAACGGCCGCGCCTAATATGTGCTTGTCTGGTGGACCTCTGCAAACACGTGGAGTAGGGTGGCAGAGAAAGGTCAAGTAAAGGCCAAATTAGTTTGATATCAAAAGGATATCTAGTGCTCTCACCAAACATATCATAACCGTGGTAACATTCCTGCCAGCTGCTGTAAGGTGCACCCTCCCACTTACCAGAAGTGGAAATGCATACCATGGTCCAAGAAACCACACTGTTCCTTTGGTACCATCTTTGGAGTTGGAGGTGTGCCAGCCAGTTCTGGACAGGATTACACTGACCCTGAAAGACTGTGTTCATAGCTTGGGCGTGCTCCTGGATTGGTCCCTCCAAATGTCAACTCAGATAGATGCAATGGTCAGGAGTGCTTATCAGCTTCAGCTGATACACCAACTGCACCCCTTCCTAGAATAGGAAGACCTAAAGATGGTAGCACATGCACTGGTAACCTCAAGGTTGGACTTCTGTAATGTGCTGTACATTGGGCTACCTTTGTACCAAGTTTGGAAACTCCAACTGGTCCAAAATATGGCAGCCAGACTGATTACAGGTACACCAAGGAGTGAACATATCATACCAATATTCAAATCACTCCACTGGCTGCCAACAATTAGTTTCAAGGCAAAGTACAAAGTGTTTATTATTTCCTTTAAAGCCCTACATGGTTTGGGTCCAAGTTATCTGCAGGATCTTCTCCTCCTATACAATAAGCCCTGTGCACTCAGGTCTTCTGGGGGCCATTTACTTAAATAAGCCAGGACTAGACTGGCAACAGTCACCCAGAGGACTTTCCCATTGGCTGCCCCTAGACTGTGGAATGACCTGCCAGAAGAGATTTAACAGCAAAATATGCTGTCTGAATCCAAAGAAGTGCTAAAGGTTTTTCTTTTCCAGCAAACCTACCCAGTCTATTTTTAATTATACTTCTAATTGTATTTTTGATTGTACTTTTAATTGTACTTTTAATTATGAGTATTTTAATAAGTATTCTAAATGGTTTTGTGTTTTTAGTGTATTTTAGCCATAATTTGTTTGTTGTATCCCATCTCGAGTCTTGGGGAGAGGCAGGTAACAAATAAAAATATATCATCATCGTCTGCTACTTTTTTCTCCCTTCAACTGTGAGAAGAGATGAAGTGATCACCTGGTGTTAAGGTCCTTCAGCTTCCTACCAGAGCCTTGTAATCCCTTATGATCTTTTGAAGGCTGTTCCTTGCAGTGTTGTCGTTTCCCATGAACGAAAAGGAAGGGGCAATGGTGGGTGAGCTTGATGGGTTTTGTCAGCCACCATGTTACATCACAGATCTTTCACCCAGGAAGACAGCACACCTCTCAAGACATACTGTAAGGTCTACAAACCACTGCTTCTATTACCCTCAACAAGGAATCCTCTGTCACTACCACACACATCCTCTGGGGATTAGCAGAATCATTCCATGTACTGCATCTTCCAAGGTCACCTGCATGTCCTCTAAAGACTGACACTGTTGCTTTTGTTCCTGTTTCTTGTCCTCATTGGTAGAGAGAGAGCTTCAAATTGATTCTGTAGCTCCAAACTCACAGAAAGATCCCTGGTCTTTCTACTTCTATCTGTCATATTCCTCCAAAGGTCTGCTTGCTGTGTTTGGGAATTGACTTCCTCCTCAGAGACATCCTCTGGGTGCTCCTCATCCAGAAGTGGAAAAGCCTATACACTAATAAATATAGAATTGAATATAAAGTAATTTTACTCCAATACTAACAATTACAAAGTGATAATATACAAATGGATTCCTCATGCAGGATGCTCTGCTCTGCTCTGCTCTGTCCAAGCAAACTCTATGCACCCTAATATGCTGAAGAAAAGATACACAGGCCTCAAGTTGCTGGATCTTTTCTTCCAACAGCACAACCAACTTGCTCCAGCTGTAGTTACCCATATCCTCTGACAAGAACATAAACATACAACAACTGATTTAAGGTAACTATAGCAGTTCTCTCACCATTTATATTCTATTATCCTAACTAGGCACTGAAAGACAACTCTGGGCTTTCCCCTCAAATCTTACCTATTAAAAGCCAAAACACCTGTTGGCCTTGCTGCCTATTAGCTGAGCTTCTCTTCACTGAGCATTAGGAACTGGGGCTGCAGTTATATAGACAGCTAGTGGCTACTAGTTCCTCCCTAAACCAAGTCTCTGACTCACTTCCTCTGGGCCTACACACAACAGTACAATAGAGCCCTTATGAGCACATAAGCAAGCCTGCCTCAGGTCACACAAACAATCCGTTTTACTCCAACAGACACAAGCTCATCAAAACAAAATATAACAACAAAGCTCTAATGGCACGCGAGCAAGTGAGCAAACCTCCTTCCAGCTCACACAAACAAGGAGCCTATTACCCTGTTTTCTGGGGATCCTGGGAGGGACACCTAAATGTGCTCTCAATTATATAAGTTGGGGAAATTAGTCATAGACCACAAGCTAACAATATGAGAGGCAGGGCAACAGAGTGGAATCTTTTACCCAATGTCTACGGGGTCAGGCCCAGTCAAGGAGCAAACAGAATTGGAATAATAATTGTGATCTTTATTAAAATACAGTCAAACAGTGTATGCAGCACACTCACACAGATAACTATAGAAATAAAGGTTGGAGTGGGAAATTTTAAGAGGAGTTGTTGGTTTGGGTAATACTACACATGTCCTGAAGCCCAGGTAGTCTGCACAGAAGTTTGGAGATATGGAGTCTCAGTACGTGGGACTGAGGGGAAGGCTCACCAAGCAAAGTGGCAGCAAAGCTGGATGGAAGTCAGGAGTGATCTGAAGAAGCTCTCAAAATCAGGGGTTTATATAGGGGAAAATGTGGCCGTAGGCTAGTCTGTACTTGGGGAAAACAATGAGTTTTGGGCTGGAGACAAAGCCTCCAAAAGGTCAAAATTTAGCAGGATTGAGTTAAGTCCGAATTGACAATAGAGTAGACAGTATGCTAACGCAGAGTGCTTGACAGATGAGGATTCTTCTAATCAAGCTGCCTGCTCAGGGCAGGGAGTTCTTTGTAAGTAGCGTGCATACATAATAGAATACTTGCCTTTGAGGTCTCCAGAAGCGGCGGGACGGCTATTTCTGGCCAGCCTGTATTGTTTACAGCGATTAGTGGCCATGCCTGTCTGTGAGCTTGTCCAGGGGACCTCACAGCACGTGGAGAGGAATGGGTAAAGAAGACCAAATTATTGATATCAAAGTGATATCTAATATCCCCACAAGTTCGGGCTAGAAACTACAGTAACAAGCCTCAACCCAACAAACTCTCCACAACTAAGGAGGTTTAATCCAGCAAACAGCAGTTCACCTTATGTTGTCTCTTCCATCACTCCCCATGCAAAACACCTGTTGGCCTTACTGTCTGTTAGCTGCTAGCTCCATCCCCAACCAAGTCAGCACCTCAGCAAAAGCCCCGCTCCCTTAGACCATGTGCTCAGGAAAAGCACACAGACAGAAACAAACAAAAGCACCCACACAAGCCTCCAAACAGTGCAGGCAATCAACCATATCTTACCTCTAAAACTCAGCTGACCTTCTGCTTTCTTTTCAGAGATTCCCTCTTACAGAGTATTTCAGAAATACTCTTCAGAGATTCCCTCTTACAGAGTATTTCCCTAAGTTTATAGAAATCAGTGTTTTTGAAATTCAGAGTGTCTATGTTTGGCCTTCTCTTTCCTCTGTATAACAAATCCCAATAAAACATGGGGCCTTTCTGCACTATACTGTTATGGTGCTATTATTCCACTTTCAACATCCTACGGAATCCTGGGGTTTGTAGTTTAGAGAGGGGTATTTAGAATTCTCAGCCAGAGAGCTCTTTGGTCTCAGTAAACTACAAACCCCAGAATTCCACAGGATGTTGAGAGTGGAACAGTTGCACTATAAATGTGTAGTGCAGAAAGGCTCATGGTCACTGTCATCCAAAGATCCATAGTTTTCACCCTGTTGATTAGTTTATGTCTATTGCTGAGGTAAAATAGATACCTGGAAGCACAAGCTCTTTTCTGTTTCTTTTCAACCAGCTCTTTCTGCTTCTCTCTCTCCATTCCAGGATATCTTGCATACATCTATCCCCTCAGCTGCATGTGAGTGGTGGTGATGGTAGTGGAGATGGCCTCCTGGAAGTCTACTTTGTGTGTTAGCTATTAATTGTTGACATAATAAAAGATATGAACACATTCTATTTATTATGAGCTTTTTACTTATGTGATCAATCCATTAAATTGGGAGTGAATAGCAATACTTCTGCATGCTAATGTCATTTCAAACAATGCTCTTAGCAGTAGCATTCATTTAAGCATGCCTGAATGATATATGACAGAATGCACTTTATCTGTCAAGCAAGCTTGGTAGCTCACTCAATGGATTTATAAGCCTCAGACTTTTGTTGTCAATATTGGCTTCACAACATTGGGTGGGGATTTCCAAGCTAGTTGGTGGGTTGTTTTTAGTTTCATAGGTCAAAGGTTCTGCAGGGTGGATTACTATGTGGTTTATCTTTAGGATATTTCATTTTACACTATAGTCATATTGTTATCCTTGAGAAGAAGAAGAAACTAGAACTGCAAAATCCATAAGACATCACTGTATTTCAATTATTGCCTTATTTGACCTGCTGAGGCTGTTGCTTGTTGTCATGGAAACACCAGTGCCTTCTGGTGCTTTGTGATGTAAGGCTACATTCTGGAAAGTGAAGAGTTAAGAGTGGAGGTTACATGTTGGCAGGTGAGAGAAGGAATTTTGCTTTTTGATGGGGAATCCTTGGCAGGTCCTCACGTTGATCCTGTAAAAGTAGGCCAAGTAACTTGATTCTCTATTCAACATTATTGTTGTTATTGACTATCAAATCAACTTACAGAAACACTATGAATGAGTGAGCTGCTTGGTTATCAACTGTTTTGCTCAGCTCTTGCAAACTTAGCTTCCTTGGTTAACTCAATCTCCCTGTAGTGCAATCTTCCTTTTTTTTCCCCCCTCACTGTCTTTCACTTTACCAACCATTATTACCAACCATTATCTTATGATACGTTCAAAGTATGAAAATGTCTGTTTAGTCATCTTTGCTTCTAGTGAGAAATGGCTTGATTTGAGCTGAACTAAGACCCATCCGTTTGTCTAACCATCCACAGCATCTGTAGGACCCTTCTCCTGTCCCACATTTCAAATGAATTGATTTTGTTCCTGTCAGATTTCTTCATTGTCCAGCTTTCACAATGATACATAGAAACTGGAAATACTGCAACATGGATGATCCTGACTTCAGTATTTAATGATACATTATTATATGTGATGATTTTATCTAGTTCCTTCATGGCTTCCTTTCCAAATCTTGGTCTTCTACTGATTTCTTTACTGCAATCTTCATTTTGGTTAATGTCTGAGCCAAGGTATACGACTTATTTAAGTATTTCAATACCTTTTCTTCCCAGTTTAAAGTTATGTAAGTCATCTGTGGTCATTATTTGTCTTCCTAGTTAGAGGGCCAGCATGCTGTAGTGGCATGGGCATTGTACTATAACCTTTGAGTACAGGGTTTGAGTCCCTGCTTAGCCATGGAAACCCACTGGGTGACCTTGAGAATGTCACACACTCTCAGCCCCAGAAAACCCTGTGATAAGCTCACCTTAGGGTTGCTATAAGTTGGAAATGATTTGAAGGGACACAACAACAATAAAAAATATTCAATTGTAAACCTGTAAACCTAATTTTCATCAGCAATCACTCCAAGTCTTTGCTATTTTCTGCAGTTAATATGGCATCTTCTGGAAATCTCAGATTTTTGTGTTTCTTCCTCGCATTTTTATGCCAGCTTCTTCTGAGTCTAATCTTGCTTTCTGTATGATATGTTCCCCATATAAATTAAAGAGAAAGGGTCATAAAATGCATCCTTCTCTGACCCCCTTGACAATGGGAAACCATTTTGTTTCTCTACATTTTGTCCCGATAGTGACCTATTGTCCAGAACATGGGTTACTCTTCGGGCCAATCAGATACTGTGGCATTCTTGTTACTTTCAGAGTGAACCATAATTTCACCTGATCTACACAACGAAAGGCTTTATTATAGATTTTAAACACAGGCTGATCTTTTTCTGAAATGTTGGTGTGTTCTAGTGTATGTTTGTAATATATTCCATAGTGCTTCTTCCTTTTCTGAAACCAGCTTGGACATCTGCTCTATATATGGGAAAAGATTTTGTTGTAAAACTTTCATGAGGGATCTGTGCAACAGTTTATGGTTACTACAATCCTTATGCCTCCTTTCTTGAGGACTGGGATGTATATCAAACATCTCCAGTCTGTGGGCCATTGTTCTGTTTACCACATTTGTTGACAGATTTTTGTTAGAATTTTGAATAAATTCTGTTTCTACAACTTAAAACAGCTCTATTGGTATGCCATCTGATTTATTTTTCTCAAGTGCTTTGAGAATCTTTTCCACTTTGCTTTAAAAACTTGTGGGTTCATCTTCCTTGAAGGAATGTCCTCATTTCATCTCTTTTATATAAGTCCTCAGTGTACTGCTTCCATTTAATTTTTTATTTTGTCTTGATCATTTCATGTTTCCTTGTAGGTCATACAACATCCCTGTTGTTGGTTTGAATTTCTATTTAATTTCATGGATCTTGAGGAAGAGGTATCTTGGTCTCTTTTTTTTAATCTTCTATTTCTTTGCATTGATTATTATACTACTCTTTATCCCTACATACAAGTTGCTGAGCAGTTGCTTTTTATGTATTCTTAACTATCTGCAAAGTTTCACCTGTCAACCAGTGAGGCTTTTATTTCTTTTTGTCTGCAATGAATGCCTTTTGCATCCTTTCCTGACAATGGCCATTTCCGCACTACAGTATTAAAGTGCTGCTATTCCACTTTCAATGCCCTGTGGAATTCTGGGGTTTGTAGTTTACTGAGACCAAAGAGCTCTTTGGCTGAGAATTCAAAGTGCCCTTCCCTAAACTACAAACCCCAGAATTCCATAGGAGGTTGATAGTGGAATAACACCACTTTAACACTGTAGTGCGGAAATGGTAAATGTCCCTGGTTTCAGTTCAGTTTTCCTGCTTCTCTGTCCGTTAGGCTTAGTAGTGTACTTTAATTCTACAGGCATGTTCTTTAGGTTATCTTTTGGTTATGATGATGGACTTAGTGCACTTCTTTAGCTGTATCCTAATTTTTGATTTTAGCGGTTCATATTGTGTGCCACAATCTGCTCCTATTCTTGATTTTGCGGGGAGGGTGCAGCTTCTCCATCTTTTACTACCAATTATACAGTCAATTTTCTATATTGGCCATCTGGTGACATCTATGTGTATAGTTGTCTCTTTGATTGCCTAAAGAAAATGTTTGCAAGAAAAAATTTCTGGCCTCACAAAATTTAATAAGTCACTTTCATGCTTCATTTCTTGATCCTATGCCAAATTTTCCTACAATATTTGGTTAGCCTCTGTTTCCTACTTTTCTATTCCAATTGTTCCAATTGTTCACATCAAAACAGGACATGCTCCTGTTTTGATGTGTGATCAATTTCCTTCTGGACACCTATGTAGAATCTTTCAATTTTTTTCTTATCTGCCTCTGTTGGTAGAGCATAAATGTGTATCACAATTATATTGATAGATTTTCCCCTGGGGACTTATCATTTGGTTCAATTTCATGATAGAAGTGATAGAAGTAGTAGATTATTTGCAATTCCACAGAAGGGACACCATTGAGGGAAGAAACTGGCAAGTTCCTATTGCCTTTCTTCTCTGTTTCAGGTCAGCTGTTACTTTATTTGCACCTGAATAATAGTAACTGATTCTGTACACTGAAAGGAATTGTTTATTAGGGAGGCATGCCAAAGATACCATGTTGATAATATTGCAGTAATTTTTAAAAAATAAATTTTATTGAAGATTTTCAAAATACATACAGACAAAACTAAAAGAAACAACAAATTACACAAAGAAAAAGGGGAAAATACTAAGTAATTAGTATTAAGAAGGAATGAAGAAAGTAAAAAATACTGAGGAATACTGATAAGGGGAAAAAAAACACATTGATTTCCAACTTTCCTAATGCAGACTATATATGGCTCGATAAAAAATATCTTCTCTACTTACAAATGCCACTCAAATGTTTTAACCATTAGTTTCCCAAATATACTAATGAACAAAATCCATAATCAACAAGAGCCTATTAAAGGTTTCCAGTGTTTTGAAAACATTACCACTAATTTTCTTCTCAACAACATTGTTAATTTATATGTTTCAGCTAGGTCCATTATCAACCAATCCTCTTTCATTAGAATTTCTATATTCCTCCACTTCTCTGTGTATAATGCTGCTGTGGTCATATATCATAGTATCTTTCTGTACTTCTTGCCAAGTTGATCTTCTGCTAATCCCAACAAATATAATTCTGGCTTCAATTGAGCATTAATTTTCAGACTTTTATATACCCTAGAATGTATCTGATTCCAGCAATGTATTGCTTTTTGGCCTTGCAGCTAAGATCAAGTGTAATACCTGTTTTTATTAGTTTAATCTGTCTGCACATGGAGATACTTGCATGACTTCAGAGGCCCCTGTTGCAAGCACAGGCATTGCTCAAGACCCAGGAGAAGCCTTAGTGGAGAACACCAGCTGGATACTATATGAGTTAGCCCCAGCCAGTGTCCCCTTTCTAATTCTGCCTAACCACAGAAGGTGTGGCTCTGACAGAAGAGCCCATCTGTGGAAAAAATACCAGCCAAAAGGAGTCCCCTATGCAGGATGGCTCCCCTAAAGAGAAAACCCTGGGAAAGGATTCCACCAACTCCACCTCACTAACAAAAGATGCTTCACAAAAGAGGACAGCAGCTGCTTGAGATGAGTAACCCTAAGTAACAAATACCATATGAAAAGCCACTTTCAGCTCTTCCCAGAAGGGTATCTCTCAGAGAACACCAGGGGAAACTTCCCCCAACTCATAACCTTAGTGCTCCTTAGGAATACCCTATAGATAAGAAAACCACTTCTGACAAAGCAAACAGCATTCCTGAAAAAGATGGTGCAGTTGTATAAAAACTCCAAGCAGCAGACATGCCCAAGCAGGTGACTAGCCACCCAGCACTTGGGAGAAGATATAAGAGTGGGTTATTGCTCAAGAAGAGAGATAAGGAAGCAACCTTCTGCCATGCAGGAATACACAATCAAAACATTCCTGACTGATTACCATCAAGCCTCTGTTTAAAAACATCCAAAGAAGGTAACTTCACCACACTCCAAAGTCCGTATTCTGCTGTCAAACTGCTCTCACCATCAGGAAGTTCTTCCTAATATTTAGATGGAGACTCTTTTCTTGTAGCTTGAAATCATTGCTCCGTGTCCTAGTCTTTGGAGTAGCAGAAAACAACCTTGTACCATCTTCCATGTGACATCCCTTCAAATATTTAAACTTGACTATCATGTCATCTGTTAACCTTATCTTCTCCAGGCCAAGCATACATAACTCCCTAACCCACTCCTTATAGTGCAGTGTTTCCAGGCCTTTTATCATTTTGGTAATCCTCCTCTGAATTTGTTTCATCTTGTCAATATCCTTCTTGACTTATGGTGCCCAGAAATGGTAACAGTATTCCAGGCGAGGTCTGACCAGAGCAGAATAGAGTGGTACTGTTACTTCCCTTGGTCTGGACACTATACTATTAATCACACCTAGAATCACAATGGCTTTTTAAGCTACAGCATCACACTGCTGACTCATGTTCAGCTTGTGGTCCACTAAAACCCTGAGATCTTTCAAATGTATTTTGGTCAAGCCAGGTGCCACCCATCTTATATCTGTACATTTTTTCTGCCTATGTGTAGTATTTTTCATTTCTGTGTGTTGAAATTCATTTTGTCAATTTCACCCAGCTCTCAAATCTCATTTCTAATCTATAGTCATTTTGAATTTCGATCTGGTCCTTTTGGGTATTAGCTACTCCTCCTAATTTGATGTCATCTGCAAATTTGATAAGAATGTCCTCTATTCCATCATCCAAGTCAGTGAAAAGATTGTAAATATCACTTGTCCCAAGACAGAATCTTGTGGCACTCCACTAGTAACTTCTTTCCATTGGTGAGCATCTTTTGCACTTGGCCAGTCAACAAATTACAAATCCACCTAACAGTAGGATTATCCAGTCCACATTTTACTACCTTGTTTGTGAGAATATCATGGGAACTCTGCCAAAGGCTTTATGAAGTCAAGATATGCTACCTTCACAACATTCCTTTCATCTACCAAGCTTGTAACTCTGTCAAAAAAGAGATCAATTTAGACTGGCATGATTGTTTTTGAGAGATCCATGTTGATTTTTAGTGATCACAGCATTCCTTTATAAAACAGACTACCTGTTTCATGATCTGCCCTAGGACCTTTCCTTGTATTGATGTCAGCCTGACTAGGGGATAATTGTTTGAGTCCCCCTTCCCCCCCTTTTGAAGATGGGGACAACATTTGGCCTCCTCCAGTCTGCTGATAACTTCTCCCGATCTTTGGGAACTCTCAAGGATTATTGAGAATTCTGGTTCTGAAATTACTTCTACCAGTTCTTTTAATATCTTTGGATATAGTTCATCTGGCTCTAGAGACTTGAATTCATTTAGAGTAGCCACATATTCCTGTACTACCTCTTTACTTATACTGTACTGCATTTCCCTTGCTGTATCCTCTGCCTCATTTTCCTCTAGTTGAGCACTGTTTTCCTCTTAGGAGAAGAGGGAGACAAAAGACATGTTGAGTAGTTCTGCCTTCTCTTTGTCCCCTGTAGCATTTCACCATCTTCTCCACATAGTGGCCCTACCTTTTCCTTGTTCTTCCTTTTGCTATGGACATAACCAAAAAAAAAAAAAAGGCCCTTTTATTGTTTTTAACCTCTCTAGCAAGCCTGAGGAAATTCTGTACTTCAGCTTTTCTGATTTTCTCCCTACATGCTCTGGCTGTTGTCTAGATTTCTCTATGGTGATTTCCCCTCCTTGTACATGTCCCTTTTAAGACCATTTCCGCACAATCCTGTTCTAGCACTATGATTCCACTTTCAACATCCTATAGAATCCTGGGGTTTGCAGTTTCAGGAGGGGCCAGCCAGCTCCTCCTGAAACTGCAAACCTCAGGATTCTATAGGATGTTGAAAGTGGAATCATAGCGCTAGAACAGGATCGTGCTGAAATGGCCTAAATCTTAGCTCAGTTGAAAGTTCTTTAGACATCCATCTTGAATGTTTTATACACCTCCTATTTTTCCTCCTTACTGAAATTGTTTGAAACTGTATCTTCCATATCGTACTTTTAAGAAACTCCCATCCATCATGAAATTGCTTCTATTGTAGTATTCGTGACCATGGGATCAGTACTTCCCTAAGTTTACTGAATATTTCCCTAAGTTTACTGAAATTAATTCTCTTAAAGTCGAGAGTGTGTGTGACTATGCTTGGCTTCTGCTTTCTGCTATGTAACAAACTCCAGGAGAACATGGTCTCTCCCACTTAAGGATCCCACCACTTCCACCCCATTAACCACGTCAGCATCATTGGTCAGGATCAAATCTAAAATAGCTGATCTCTTTGTTGCCTTTTCCACCTTCTGGATAATGGAATTGTCTGCAAGACAAATGAGGAATTTGTTGGACTTTATATGCTTGGCACATTTTTGCTCCCAACAAATATCACGATTGAAATCTCCCATTACTACTACATCTCTCCATTCTGAATGTTTGGCCATCAATTCCAGGAAGGCATCATCCAAGTCCTTAGTCTGCTTTGGTAGGGGGTCTGTAGAAGGGGCCTGGGGGAGTCATCTACCCTGTTACCTGGCTGCCACTGCTGAAAGACAGCTAAGATCCATCCATCCAATTCTTTAAAAGATGTATAAAGAAACTACATTGATTTAAAAAACTCCTTAGAGATGGAAAAGACTGAACTTTAACAACTGAGTTATACAAAGGGATGTTAGTACATGATTGTTATTCTAAGCCTAAAACCTAAAAATAACCTTGCCAGGACTGCAGCTATGGCAACGGCTGAATCAGAGATCACAACTTAAAGAGACAATATACTGAAATACATAACAGCATAAAGAAATATCATTTTCTGAAAAGTAAGTTTAAAAAGCCTACCATGGAAAATTGACAAGATCAAGGACACATTGGAAAATACAATAACACGAAATGAACCTTAATTGAACTCTAACAGAATTGTGTCGAATCTTCCAGCAGAATGAAAGAGCTAGAAAGAAGGCTTGATGAGGAATGCTGACATATAGTAGTGGAAAGGGAAATAATTACCAAGAATATACTGACAGAAGTCAAATTACTGAACTAGACTTAAAAACCATAGAAAAACTGCAGAGGTAGTCAAGGGAGCTCTGACAGCAGGGAAAGCTCAAAGAAGACCTTTGGTCAATCAACCTAGGGAGATGGATTCAACTCAGATGATGCTGGAGAAGATGCAAAAAATGAGAGAGAAATTTTCCTAGTTGAGAACTGATGTTAAAGTTGATGTGAAAGAAGATAAGAGTTTCAGTGGCTCAGATAAAACTGAGAAGAAGCAGATGAATGACAGAATGAACGCCATGGAAAAAAGATTCAAAAATTAGAAGAAACTGAGTTTACCAAGAAAAATCTGGATGCAATGTGCTTGTTGGAAATGAGAGAACGAGAAAAAGATTCGAGAAAAAGGAGTGTACCAGAGAAGCAGAATGATAATATTTGTGCAAGAATATATGAAGTGTTGGAAGATTTTTCGAAGGTGAGGAGGAAACGATTTGCTGCAGAACTAAAGGATTGACAAATTGCTAAACAAGGAATTTGTGAAGAAATGTGATTGTATATTTTGTGAGAAGATGTACGAGTAATCAAGTGTTGCACTTCAGTAAAGGAAACCAGAATGGCTGACTAAAGAAATCTCAGCTGATCTAAGTGTTAAAGGAAGTGTGTGCAAGAAATAGAAGAATGGAGAAATCACCAAAGAATTCAAAAAAATAGCCAGGATATGTAGGGAGAAGGTCAGAAAAGCTAAAGCACAAAATGAACTCAAGCTTACCAGAGAGATTTAAAACAATAAAAAAGGGGCTTTTTAAAGATATGTCCACAGGAAAAGGAAAAACAAGTAAATGATAGGGTTACTGCATGGAGAAGATGGCCAAGTACTAATAGGGGGAAGAGAAAAGGCAGAACTACTCAAAACCTTCTTTGCCTCTGTTTTCTCCCAAAAGGAAAGAAATACTCAACCTGCAGGATGGAGAACAGGTGGAGAAGTGGGAGACATGCAGTATGGAATAGACAGAGAAGTAGTACGGGGATATTTGGTTACTCTAGATGAATTCAGGTCTCCAGGGCCAGATGAATTACATCCAAGGATATTAAAAGAACTGCAGAAATAATTTCAGAACCACTCACAATAATCTTATAGAATTCTTGGAGAACAGGAGAAGTCCCAGCAGACTGGAGGAGGTCAAATGTTGTCCCCATCATCAAAAAGGGGAAAAAAAAAGAGGACCTAAGTAATTATCACCCACTCAGCCTGACATCCAGAAAGATTCTAGAGCAGATCATTAAACAGACAGTCATGCCTACTCCTCGTGTTTTCTAGAAATGAAAAGAATGTCTGAAAAGGGGTTCAAAAACATATTTCCCAAGTGTCAAGAAAAACTCTAGACTCACAGGAATATTTGTACTTCAGGACTTATCCTGTGAAAAAAATTCACTTTTTGTTTGTGCAGAAGGCAACTTTTTCTGTGAAGGGAACGATGTTTTCTGTTCCCTACACAGAAAGTACTTCTTTCTGTGGAAAAATAAACACATGCAAATTTTGCATAGAATAACTCCCAAACTGCAAATAGTCTTCAAAAATGGCAGGTTTTGAAAATTTGTTGCAGTGAGAACAAGATTTCTAACATTACTTGTTGCTTGCTTCAAAAATGAAATTAGCAAAGAATTACATCACTAGTGTTTTCAAAATAAAATTCTTCAGTAAAATCTCAACATGTTAGCTGACTTCCTTAATTTTTGTGTTTGCAAATAAAACTTGGTTTTAATTCTTCTTCTTTCTCTCTATTGGAAGAGAGACTTGTTATATATTTCTTAGCCTCAAAATCTAGAGCACTTTAAATCCAATTCTGATCCTAGGTTTGCACCTTTTAAGTAAGGACTTGTCCAAGGATATTTAGTACATGGTTGCTCAGCAGGTCCCCCACTGATGTCTGGGCTCTACATGCTGGCATCCAGTATGGAATTAACAGTACAGTCCTAAACATTATACATGTAGCTGCCAAATTTGCCCACTCCTGTTACAGATGCTTGATCATTTTACTTTTATTTTAAATATGTTATCCTTTTCTGCAACAAAATTATGCTTGTGCCCAAAGAGTGGAAGTAATATACCTACACCCTTAAGTTAGACAAATAGATGATCAGGCTTGGAAAACAATTTTTTTCCTTGTTTGTTTGCACTACCATTAGGAAAGTAGAAACAGCTACAAACTGTGGAGTAGTGGGAGGAGATGGAAGATAATTTTTTGATTATCTCCTTTATAACTGAACTAATTCACATGACTGTTTGGAGATGAAAGTGAGTACTCTCATTACATCCAGAATCTAAAATTTCCTTGCTGCATCACCAAGCAAGGCTGTTGCATCATGTGCTTTAACATCATGCTATATGACTGAAAGGGTTTGTTTATTTCCCTTTCCAGGTTTTGATAGTATGTATACAGTTGACAAAGTAGGATGAAGAAAGAGTTTATTTGACAGCCCATGGCATATTTTCCATGTTTACAAATGTTCTTTTCAATGTAATGGAATAATATTGGAGTCTACTAGTAGGTGATGTCTCCTGCAGCAAACTCTCAAAATAATCATATTATTTAGATCAACACTTTAAAGTTCTTTAAAAATCATAGCTTTGTTTATACTCAGACATGTTATCTTAGGCCACATATTTTCTACACAAATATTGCATGCTTAAAACATATACTTCTTTCTGGTTATTTGAATTAAATTAGGCTGCAATCCTATACATACTATGCTGAGGTAGTCCACTTGAATGAAATATAGTCATGTTTATGAATTATGCACGTTTAGGACTGTAAATTTTTTTTGCTGGATTAAACAAAAAAGATCATGTATTTTATTCCAGAAAAAAAAATCAATGTGAGGGGAAAAAAATTTCAGATTAGCGAGAAATGGAAAGTAAATCAAAGAATCATAGAATCATAGAGTTGGAAGAGACCACAGGGGCCACCCAGTCCAAACCCCTGCTATGCAGGAACACACTTCAAAGCATACCCAACAAATGGCCATCCAGCCTCTGTTTAAAAACCTCCAAAGTAGGAGATTCTACCACACTCCAAGGCAGCATATTTCACTGCCGGATAGCTCTGACCATCAGGAAGTTGTGCCTGAGGTTCAGGTGGAATCTCTTTCCCTGCAGCTTGAATCCATTGCTCCTTGTCCTAGTCTCTGGCACAGCAGAAAACAAGCCCGTTCCCTCTTTGACATGACATCCCTTCAAATATTTAAACATGGCTATCATGTCCCCTCTTAACCATCTCTTCTGCAGACTAAACATACCCAGTTCCCTAAGCTTTTCCTCATAGGGCATGGCTTCCAGACCCTCCACCATTTTGGTCGCTCTCCTCTGGACATGTTCCAGCTTGTTGATATCCTTCTTGAATTGAAGTGCCCAGAACTAGACACAGTATTCCAAATGAAGCCTAACCAATGCAGAATAGAGTGATACCATTACTTCCCTTGATCTAGACACCATTATCCTGTTGATGCAACCAGCAATTGTGTTGGCTTTCTTGGCTGCTGCATCACACTGCTGACTCATGTTCAGCTTGTGATCTACCAAGACTCCTAGATTCCTTTCACACAGCCTTGCGTCCCCCATCCTATATTTGTGCATTCCATTTTTTCTGCCTAAGTGTAGTACCTTACATTTTTCTATGTTGAAATTCATTTTGTTAGCTTTGGTCCAGCTCTCTAATCTGTCAAGGTCATTTTGAAATTTGATCCTGTCCTCTGCGGTATTAGCAACCCCTCTCAATTTGGTGTCATCTGCAAATTTGATCAGCATGCCCTCTGCTCCTTCATCCAAGTTATTGATGAACATGTTGAATAGCACTGGGCCCTGGATGGAACCCTGGAGCACCCCACTAGTCACTTCTCTCCAGGATGAAAAGCAGCCATTGGTGAGCACCCTTTGGTTTCGGTTGGTCAACCAGTTACAAATCCACCTAAAAGTGGCCCTGCCCAGCCTGCATTTTACTAGCTCCTTTGCAAGAATATCATGGGGAACTTTGTCAAAGGCCTTATTGAAGTCAAGATATGCCACGTCTACAGCATTCCCTTCATCTGTCAAGCTTGTAGCACTATTATAAAAAGAGATTAGTTTGGCATGACTTGTTTCTGAGAAATCCATGTTGACTTTTAAATGTAAAGTAAAATATGTAAGTTTAGAAAAGATGGCATTTCTGCTGCATAACATTTTCATTTTCAAAACATTGGTACCAAGAAGTTCTCATACAAAAGTTACCCGCAAAGTAGGCCCTTTCCCACTGCATGAACAGCCGATAATCTGCACACAAGGCGGGTGATCCCGATTTCATTTGCTTCAGCAAAAGGGGCATGTGGGAATAATTTCTACAAAGTAGGCACACAAACAAATGAATTCTCAACTACCTATACATTTCTACATATTAATAAGCAAGCTTGCAAAATTACTTCAGTTCTATTTAAAATCTGCTGGGCATCAAGTGTATTGGGCCAGTCATGTACTCTACATCCCATAATATTTGGGGCGATTTGCTTTGTTATGTTCTCCTTCCTGAACCTGGTAATGTATTTGTCATTCCTGGCTATCTATACAATCAATTCCATTCTCTCTTTGTCAGCTCTACCCCAGGACAGGAAGTAACAAATCAAGACTATTAGGCTTGAGGCCTCAGGCACCAGATATCTAGGGTAACAGGCATATTTTACAAACAGTTTTTCCGTAAAACAAGCCTTCAGCTTTTAGAAACTTGGTTAATTTATTCATTTGACATGACTCTTGACATAACTTCCATCACTCCTACTATCTCCTAACATAAGCTCTATTACAGTAAGTGGAAGTTATATAATAGCACATTGATTTCTTTTTACTGAATTGGTGAAGGAGAATTTTCTGCTGGGTTTGGTCCTTAGTTTGCAGGAAGCAATTTGAAATTTGGTCCTTGGTGTGTGGGCAGCAATTTGACTTGAAAAGAAGATACTACACCTCACTGAAGAGGTATCAACAACACTTGTTTTGATCTTCTCTTGCAGATTGTTTTCCTATATGGCAGCCTATGGAAGCCATTATTGGAAATTGTGAGCATCAGTTACAGCTTTGCACAGCTAGGCTTTGCGTACACAAAATATATGACCAAGAATGGTGAGTTGCTGTTTCATAAAGAAAAGGAAAATAATAACTAGCAAGTATATAAGGGACTGCAAAACTGTCATTGGGAAACATGAAAACACAAATAGATTTGATATTTCATACATGCTGTGTGTTATTCTGACTTATGTGTCACTGAAATTAACTAAAACAATCCAAAATAGCCTAGTTTTCTATGGATATTTTATCAATTTCAATATGTTATTGAAAGGCTGTGCTGTATTATTTAACTATTTTGACAAGTTAATATGAATGTAATTTACTGAATTTGTTGCTATTTTTGATACTGTGGTACTTGAGCTTGTTGTTATGTTACCCTGACTTCTGGGGGTCCTGTGGGGGACACCTTGATTTGTTCCAAGTTATAAAAGTTGGGGAAATTAGCAGAGCATGGGCATTATCAAAATGAGGGGCAGGGTAACCCAGCAGGATCTCTTACCCAATTTATGGGGTCAGGCCAAGCAAAAAGCCAGACAAATGTACCAAATAAATGAATGTTATTAAATGAATATATTATCACGCACCAACACACTCACTCATGCACACTAGTCCTATTGAGAAGGAAAAGAGGTGAAAAATGGATAGGGGATATAGCACAGAGAATGTAGAGGTGGTGATACTGCACCAATCTTGAAGTCTTCAGTTTGGGAAGTGGCGAGAAGAACGGAGCTCAGCGAAGAGACAGCTGAGGGGATCACTCAACTAATGGAGTTCCGGTCTGCTAGCGTGGTGGGGAGTTCTCCAAAGAAACTCTCAAAAACTAGTACTACTTATAGGGCAGAATGTACCTCAAGGGCAGACCCTCTCCTGGGAAGAACAATGGACAAAACAAAGGAAGGAATGCCATACAATGGCAAGTGGGTTGCAGTATTGTTTCAAGTAGGGTTGCAGTATTGGTTTATATAGATGGACCTCGCCTTATAGGATTTTTCCAGAGTCAAATTTGATCAACCAGGGGAAAACATGCTAATCCTCTCAAGTTGGCTATTCTTGGTTGAGGATCCTTTATTTATGTGGATATGTGTAGCCAGAGGTCTCCTTGGCCTACGTGACTGGGGATTTTTCTGATCTTGACCTGGTTTTGGTTGTTCAGCCTCTTTGCCTACATGCCCATCCAGCATAGTGGGCATATTTGATATAAAATTTATATCTCCCCGGGAAGGGGTATGCCAGTGGAGTAACAGTTAAGTCACCTTGGGCTCTCCACAGATAGGACAAGTGGGTTATAAATACTGCTATAAAACAGACCATGTTGGTCTATGTTGGTGACTTTTGTATCATTCTTGGCTGGCTTTTTACATTTACTCATGCATTCATTTTATATGCCATGTTCATATTGGTACTAGAGCCAATATAGATTTTTCAAGGAACAGTTAAATTCCTTATAATAAAAAAATTAAAAGCCATTAAACAAGCAAGTTGTTAAAAAACACTGCTGCAAAGCAGTCTGAAACACACTCAGGGCTCATTCATAAGAAGGCAAAGTCGCTGGATGTACTGAGAGTTTTCAGTTCTTTTTATTTTAATTTTCTTGCATATTCCCAGGTTTGCATCAAAACTCTTTCTTGAAATAACACAGGTTTTCCTCACTCCCCCATCCTTTGTGTTCTTCCCCCAACCACTGCTTCCAGTCATGCAACATTTCAGAAACAGATTTTCACTAAATTCCACTCAGCCTCCTTTATTTCTTTTCATGAGTTGTAGTCAAAGTGCTTTAACAATATCACACTAGTTGAACATTAGGATCATTTTGTTTGGTATAAACATTCCTTTTTCCATCTTTGATCTCTGTTGAATCTGTGTCCAGAAAACAATAGCTGTGTTTACTGGCGCTGGTCATTTTAGCTAGTTCCAAGATAATAGAAACAGACAACCAAGTTGAAATACATTTCATTTCAGAAAATACTATGTTAATTTAAACAGACCTGAGGAGCAGAAATGAATAGTCCTAAGATCAGTTCATATGAGACCAAAACTTGGAACTTTCAGAGGCTTTTTCCTCCTTTGGAGGGGCTCTTAATCATAGTAAAGAAGATAAAAGTACACCACACTCCTTTGAAAGACCTTCTGCAACAAGCCACTAACAGCCAAAGGCTTGTCTACATAAAAAGTTCTTTTACATGGCCACAGTTGCTGCTGTATAATATTTGCTTACATTGCATTGTTAGAGCCAGTTAGGGGTGCCATGTGAAATAAAGCACAGGACAGATCCCCCTCTTATTGTTGTGGTGAAGATGAAATTTCAGCAGGTGAATGTTGACAAGAAAAGCCTGCTGAATTCCCTCTTTTACCCAGATATTAAAGAGAGAGGAGTACTATCCCGTGTTTCATATGACAAGCCTGCCAACCAATCTTAAATATTTCATAGATGGTGTAACAATTTATACTAATTCAGATCCTGATTATAAACTGATGTTTATCTACAAATATGCTTATAAAATACAGAGGAGCAAACCCTGGGGGTTCACCCAATCACACTACATAATTTTAACATTATGATTTAACTTTAACTGTCATGGTTGTATCCTGTGGAATCCTGGGAATTACAGTTTGCTGAGGCATTAGAACTTTTGGGTGACAATTCTCCCTAACCTTCAGATCTCAGGATTGCATAGGATGAAACCATGACTATTAAAGTGGAATCATAGCACTGTGTGAATTACACATTGTTTAGTGTAAAATGGCCCATAATGTGAACATCACAGATCAATGTAAGGAAAGTATGGAGTAGAACTTGGAAAGTCACATTTTAAACATAATTAGGCTCGGTTCTCTGAGAAAGCAGGTAGCTAACAATTACAATTGCAAACACAGTGACTTGCTAATTCAGTTGTGATTCTTGGGATGACAGGAAGATCAATCCACTACATATGGTTTGTGATCCTCATGCCAGCCAATGCAGGAGCTGTCCTCATGCCAACAGAAAACGTTTAACCACTCCAGTCCCTCTCCAGTCAATTTATTTTTCTCCTGCGAACCAGCTAGGTGCATTTTTGTCCCTCTCTGGTACGGCAGGTTAGGTTTACTGAAACGAGCAGGTTAAATGTAATAAAATGTCTACAGAAAAGAATGTAAGCGGTCATGGAGTGGCTGCTGATGTTTCAGTCCAGAGTACCGCTGAACAGCTGGGCTTGGACAAAGAGAAACAGATTTCCATCCAGAAAACCGCTATGCAGTGGGTCACGGACAATGGTAATGGAGGCTCTGCCCACAGACCCAAAGCACAGTGGGTCTTGGAAAAGGAACACATGGCAAACTTAAGGAAAATATTCTTAAGCTGCAGTGAAAGTGAGGTGGAAGAGGTAAAAACAGCAGGGGTCGAACAACAAGCCCCAGACAGTAAAAAGCCTCCAGTTAAGGAGAAAGGCACAGTGAAGAAAAAGGTAAAGAAAGCTGACAAGTCCGGGAGCAGTAAAAAGCTCCCGAAAATGGCAGCGGTGGCGCAGAAACTTACAGCAGAGAGTTCCAGCCGCCATCTTGAAAATGGCCATTCCAAGGCGGTGCTGCATGCTCCCAACAGGCCCTCGGAGGCTGCTGACAGAGCCGCAGGAGGCAGAGCCTCACCACACTGATGCTGACCCAATCACAGAATGTGTCATGGCATCAGAAAGGGCGGCAAAGTCCGCCATTATGGAGCCGCGTCCGACTGAGTTCACTCAATCCATCTATGACCAGATAAGGTTAAACCCAGAGTTTAAACACTTTCTAACAGGCTGGGTACAAAGTGAGTTGGTTCGGAGACGCGCAGCAGATACTAAGGCATGTGAGTCACAGTTGGAGACACAAGGTGGGCCACTGCAGAACTCCAGAGATGAATTTAAGGGGGAAATAAATCAACTAATAAAAGAAGCTGTGCATGCACAAGTACAAGCACTATTTAATACTCCACTGCTACCAATTAATTTTAATTCTTGTGATTTTCAACAACAACTAGCAATGCATAATATGATGAATTTATTTAAAACCTCAAATTTACAAAATCAATTCAGTATTTTTAATGAAATGAATTTACAAAAGCAAACTAATCTAAATGAATTTGAAAATGCTGGAAATGATAATAAATTACCAGCTGCAAAAAGAAGGAGAGTGGAACAAGAGGAAAGACCAACTGTAAGCAATTTAAGGGACAAAGGCAATAAGGAAAAGCTATCAAATAGCAAAGGGAAACGCAATATGACAAGGAATGACATAGGGGAGCAGAGAAACCTTATGAAAGCAATGCAGCAAGAAGGAGAGGAGAGTGATGAGGAGAATGAAGTCCAGGAGGAAATCTTAGATATGGAGGAAAAGGATTTCGTGTACACAGATGATGATGATGAGGAAAATATGGACTCTGATAGGATGTTTGAAACAGAGGCCTTCCGCGGTACTCTGCAGAGAGTTCTGCAAACATTAGGATTGGACAATTATAAAGATCAGGATGTGGTCAATAGCAATAAAGAAAGTAAGCTAGCTTCTGTAATTAGGAAGAAAGAAACTAGAGGCATGGAAATTCCAATGCCAGATTTCTTCAAGGATGTGATAACGAGAGAGTGGTCATCTCAGGGGGGATCTAAGAAATTTTTAACTTATAGTCAGAAGTTATATTCATTTGTTAAGGCAGAGGTAGAATTTTTCAAAGTGGCCCCAGTGATGCCCTGATTGCAGGATTGGTTTTGGGGGCAATTGTCCCCAGGGAGGGGGACACCCAACTAAAAGAGGTAGATGAGAGAAGGGCAGAAACATCTGTGAGAAAAGCACATGAGGCAGCATCTTTAGCAATTAGAGCTTCAGTAGCTGCTTCCATGTTTGCAAGAGTGGGAGTTCTATGGTCTCAGGACATTTTAGATTCTCAAGATCTCAGCATGCAGGAACTGATAAGGGCAGTGGAAAGAATCCAGAGAGTTCTGAAGTATGTGGCAGATGCTAGCCATGACTCTGCTGCATTTGCGGCAAGAAATGTAAACTTGTTAACAATAGAGAGACGCTCTCTGTGGTTAAGGCACTGGGAGGCAGATCAAAAATCTTGCAATAACTTGGCCTTCGTTCCTTATCAGGGTGAATTACTATTTGGAAGTCACGCATTAGAAAAGGTCTTAGTGGAGATGAAAGAGAAAAATCAGGTAATGCCAACTTTGCAAAAGAAAAAAGTAGATAGGAGAAGTGTTCGGAGCTCTAACTACTCTTTTCATGGGAGAAGATCATATGGTTACTCTGGAAGAGGCTCCAAGTTTAGATCTGGCAGATATCAATGGAATAGACAGAGACCACAATTTAATAGACAATTCCAATACTCTAGACAAGGACAAGAGAAGCTTGGAAATACTTCCAAGTGAGGAAAACCTTAGTATTGACAACCAACAGCAAGTAGTGGGGGAAGAATTCTGTCTTTCAGACACAGATGGTCTCAGATAACATCAGACCGCTGGGTGTTAATAGCAGTAACTCAGGGATACAAGATATTGTTTCCATACGAGACCGAGAGACAGATTTCTTCCATCCCCAGTGTCAAAAGACAAAATCAAGCAATGAATTGTTCATCAGCAAATTGCTCACTTACTACAGGTAGGTGCGATAGAGAGGGTTCCAGAACATCAGGAGTGTATTCAATATTTTTTGTGGTTCCCAAACCCAATGGCAAGTACAGACTGGTGCTGAATCTGAAGTATCTCAACAATTTTGTGGAATACCGCAAATTCAAAATGGAAACTCTGCAGACAATCAAAGAAAAATTGTATGCGGGGGATTACGTGGTGTCCATAGACCTCAAGGAGGCATACTTACATGTCCTCATGAGGAAGGAAGATAGGAGATACCTGAGATTTCAATACCAGGACTGCCACTACCAGTTCAAAGCCCTACCTTTCTGGTTGGCATCAGAACCTCAGGTGTTCACAAAGGTACTGATTCCACTGATAGCCTTTCTCCGAGTACAAGGTTGTACAAAGTTGTACCCATATTCAGAGGATATCTTGCTGAAGGCAGACTCAGAGGTCAAGTTGAGGAAGGATATAGAATTGACAATCCGAACACTAACGGATTACGGCTTCCTTCTCAACTTCGAGAAGAACATGTTAAAGCCAACTATGGTCTTGATGCATTTAGGGGCGAGGACAGACACTGTGAAAGGGTAAATGTACCTTTCCCAGGACAGGTTAGTGAAACTGAGGCAGGAAATATGGAAAGTTCGGCAGGGCAAGTCAACAGATCTGATGCAACTGGCAAAAGTTTTGGGTATATTCATATCCGTAACTCAGTTGGTCCAGTGGAGAAGTTTGCACATGAAACCTCTACAGAGACTATTAAAGTATCCAGGGGTCACGCTGTACTCCATGCAACTTCAAAGGGAGAAACATGACCCACATGATTGAGGGCAGCTACACAACTTCAGGACTTCAGGTCAGGCAAATAACAAACCAGCAGAGTCAAAAGAACAGAGTCCAGTCCAAAAACATATTGTCAAAAACTAATCTATCGTTTATTGCATACAGCATAGTTATGCACGTGTAGCATACTGGTATCAGCAAAGCAGAACAAAATATCCATTAGACATCTCTGTGCCCAGAGAAGGCACATAGAAAAAGCAGGCTGTACAAAGCACGCTGGGGGGAGAGAAGAAGAAGAAGAGAGAGCAAAGAATCTGTTACTGTAATTATAGGCTCTGTGTGTGACCGCTTAACCAAAACATTTTCAGTATTCCGACAGAGAAGCCAGGTGTTTTCTTATCAGCTATCTGGGTCACAGTGCCTTTTTCCCAGTTCCCAGTTCCCAGTTCCCAGTTCCCAGACCACTACGCAGCGCAGAGACAAGACAATCAACACATACAACTCTTTAGACAAAGGACCCAAAGGCCTAAAATCTTAACAGAGACTGCTGATGAAACACCAATTTGCAATATCGGTGAAGAGACATTACAAGGTGACAATACCACAGCAAGTTCAGAAAGAGCTTACTTGGTGCTTGAAAGAAAAGAATGTTGCTTCAGGAGTCCCCATTCGCATTCAGCATCTGCTTCATGTGACAACGGATGCCAGTCTCCGTGGATGGGGAGCTCACTGCGAAGATTACTCAATGCAAGGCATTTGGACTCCTACAGACAAGCAGTACAATATAAACTACCTAGAGTTGAAAGCAGTATGGCTAGTGCTGCAGATTTTTCTGTGGCTGGTGAAAAATCAACACGTGAAAGTTTTCATGGACAATATGACAGTCAAGGCATACATTTGCAAACAGGGTGGACTACACTCAGTGCCACTGTTAAAGGAGTCAACACGGCTATTCCAATGGGCTGAGAACCATGTGAAATCAATCATATAAAGGGGGAGTCAAATGTACAAGCAGATTACTTAAGCCACGACTGGCTACATCTGGGAAAGTGGTCTCTCAACGCGGAGGTATTCCGCTGTCTGATAAGTATTTTTGAACCCTTATAAGTGGACTTGTTTGCTTCTGGTGGAAATACCAAGTTAAAAAGGTATTTTTCAATTGATGGAAGCAATGGAGCAGAAGCACACGACACTCTGTCGGCAGTGTGGCCTACGGGGATGCACTATGCTTTTCCACCAATTCAAATTGTTCAGAGAGTTCTGTCAAAAATCTGCTTAGAAAAAGCATCCGTGATACTGATAGCACCATAGGAGACCTTGGTTTTCAATGCTGCTGCAGATGGCTCAAGCACCACTGTGGAGGCTGCTGTTGAGATAAGACTTGCTCACCCAGGGACCGGTGTGTCATCCGGACCCAAGCTGGTTGAGTCTGGCAGCATGGAAACTGAGCAGAGATTTCTAGTGCAACATGGATATGCGGACAATGTAGTTAAAACTATATTGGGGTCCCGCAGAGAGGCCACCCAGAGGACAGATGATAGAACTTGGAAAACCTTCCAGAGTTGGTACAAAACTAAAAAGGTTGCTGCGGCGGAAGTGAATGTTCCACACATTCCTGCAAGACGGTTTGGATAAAGGTTTGTGTCCAAACACCTTGAAAAGACAAGTGGCAGCACTGTCGGCGATCCTGAATTTGGAAGGTGAATCTTACTCAAAACATTATTAGAAGATTTCTGAGGGGTGCAACTTTGACTTTGTTTCCAACCGTACATAGGTTCCCCTCATGGGATTTGAACCAGGTGCTGAATGCTTTGACGGCGGCACCATTTGAGCCACTGAGAGAATCATCTCTGAGACTGCTATCTTTCAAAACTGTTTTTCTACTGGCGATCACTTCAGCTCGGAGGGTGTCAGAGTTAGCAGCACTATCCGTGAATGAGGATATGTGCAAGTTTGGGCAGGACAAGTTAACCCTGGGCTTCGATCCTTCCTTCTTGCCTAAGTGTGTGACTTCAACATCTAGGCTGGAAGAGATTCATTTGCCAACTTTTTGTCCAAAACCAGTACATTCATTGGAGAAAAAGTGGCACATCTGGATGTGAGAAGAGTAGTGAAGGCCTACATTAAAAGGACAAAGGAGTTTAGGCAGTCAGATGCTTTGCTGGTATCCTTTCAACCAAAGACTTTTGGACAGCGGGCCAGTTAATCAGTCATTGCAGGCTGGATCAAAGCTTGCATATTTCTTTGTTATGATTACGCAAAGAAGCCGCGACTGAAGAATGTGTGGCCACATTCCACAAGATCAATGGCCACGTCGGTGGCATTTGCCTCATCGTGTTCTTTGGAGGATGTCTGTGGTGCAGCTGGGTGGAAGGAGTCAACAACTTTTATTAAGCGTTACAAGTTAGACAAATACAAGACTGCACTGGTGGCTTTTGGGCGGCGTGTTCTGCAGGCAGTGTTATAGTTTTTGGCCTACCCAGGGTACAGCTTGGGAAGGTCCCATATGTAGTGGATTGATCCTCCTGTCCTCCCGAGAATGAAGAGTTGCTACTTACATGAACAGTCATTCTGGGATGACTGGAAGAGCAATCCATACCCACCGCTAAGTTAATAGGAAGGTATAGAGACCAGTGGTGGTAAAAATAGGATGTATCTGATATGATAAGGAAAAGAACTGACTGGAGAGTGACTGGAGCAGTTGAACGTTTTCTGTTGGCACGAGGATGGCTCCTGCATCAGCTGGCACGAGGATCACAACCCTTATGTAGTGGATTGCTCCTCCTGTCATCCCAGAATGACTGTTCACGTAAGTACCAACTTTTCATTATTATTTTTTAAAAAAGTATGCTACTGCCTAGTGGATTTTGGTCTAAAATACTATTAAGTAGTTAGGCCATACAAACATAAAATAATAGAAATTGGAAGAGACCCAGGGGCCATCCAGTCCAACCCCCTTCCATGCAGGAACACATATCAAAGGACTCTCAACAGATGGGCATCCAGCCTCTGCTTAATAACCTCTGAAGAAGGAGACTCCACCACACTCCAAGGCAGCATATTCCACTGCTGGAAAGCTCTAACCACCAGGAAGTTCGTCCTGAGTTTCAAGTGGAATCTCCTTTCCTGCAGCTTGAATCCATTGCTCCTTGTCCTAGTCTCTGGAGCAGCAGAAAACAAGCCCACTCCCTCCTCGACATGACATCCCTTCAGATAGCTATCATGTCCCCTCTTAACCTTCTCTTCTTCAGACTAAATATACCCAGCTCCATAAGCTGTTCCTCATAGGGCATGGCTTCTAGACCCTTCACCATTTTGCTCACCTTCTCTGGACACACTCCTGCTTGTCGATATTCTTCTTGAATTGAGGTGCCCAGAACTGGACACTGTATTCCAGATGAGGTCTAACCAATGCAGAATACAGTGGTACCATTACCTTCCTCAATCTAGACACCGTATTCCTGATGATGTAATAAAAGATTGTGTTGGCTTTCTTGGCTGCCACATCACATTGCTAATGCATGTTCAGCTTGTGATCTACCAAGACTCCTGGATCCCTTTCACACATACTGTTATCCAGCCACATGTCCCCCCATCCTATAGTTATACATTCAATTTTTTCTGCCTAAGTGTAGGACCTTAGATTTCTCTCTGCTGAAATTCATTTTCTTGGCTTTGGCCCAGTTCTCCAATCTTTCAAAGTCATTTTGAATTTTGACTCTGTCCTCTGGGGTAGTAGCAACCCCTCCCAATTTGGTGTCATCTGCAAATTTGATCAGCATGCCCTCTACTCCTTCATCCAAGTCATTGACAAAGATGTTGAACATCACAGGCCCAAGACAGAACCCTGTGGCACCCCACAATTTCTCTTCTCTCCAGGATGAAGAGAAGCCTTTGGTGAGCACCCCTTGGATTCGGTCAGTCAACCAATTACAAATTCACCCAACAGTAGTGCTGTCCAGTCAGCATTTTACTAGCTTCTTTGCAAGAATGTCATGGGGAACTTTGTCAAGATATGCTACATCCACAGTATTCCCTTCATCTATCATGCATTTAACTCTATCTTAAAAATAGATAAGATTAGTCTGATACGACTTGTTTTTGACAAATCCATGTTGTCTTTTAGTGATCATAGCATTGCTTTCTTTTTTCTCTCAGTATTTTTATTAAAATGTAAATCATAAATGAACAGTAACTTCCACTCCATACATCAATACTTCATCTTTAAACATCAAATACATTAAATTTACTTATATACGTATATTTTCCATAATTTTATCTAAATGTTTAAATATTTCTTGCTCCTGTTTTCAATTATTTCAAAAATCTCAATACAAAATTAATTTCTCTTAAACTAAAAAAACCCTACAAAAGAAAAAAAAAGAAAAAAAAAAAAAAAAACTCCCGAAAGCCTGAACCCATATCCTTGTTGTCCATTAAATTAAAAGTAACAGCCTGTTTTTTCTTTCACTTCATTATATTTTTCTTGGCTTTTCTCTGTATTTATAATACTGTTCCTAGTAAATATTATATATGCTCTGTATGTGCCAAACCCCATTTGCTCCTTAGGAACTTTCTTACCGGGTCTCATTCTCACAGAACCTCATCAGATTTCTCTTTAATTCTTATAGTAAGCTGGTTGTTTTCTTTCATTACTATTATTTTAACCACCCATTGCTCTATGGATGGGGGTTCTTTATTTTCCATCCTTTAGCTATAAGGATTCTGGCAGCTGTAATTAGGTATAGTAGGATCCTCCAATATTTCTTAAAAATTTTCGAATCTATCATTTGGACCATATTTAATAGGTATATCTCTGGTTTCAAAGAAATTTGAATTTTAAATATTTCCATCAGATGCTTATTCACCCCTTTCCAAAAACTACTGATTTTTATACATTTCCACCACATGTGCATAAATGACCCAGCTCTCTCCTCCAACATTGATTTTGTGATGTATGGTACATTTTTTGACTTTTAACCGGTGTCATATACCACTTATAAAACATCTTTGTATAGTTTTCCTTAAGATCTTGGGCTATCGTAAATTTTTGTGTTAATTTCCATGCTATCTCCCACTGATCCAATTCAACCACATGGTCTATCATCTTCGCTCAAGATATCATGGTTTCTTTGATTGTTTGGTCCTCTAATTCATACCCTAACAAATATCCATATAATTTGGCTGTAATATGATCTGATTGATCAAATATAATTTTTTCAAATTCATTTTTTATCTGTCTTATGTCAAATCCTTCTAATTTAACATCTATTCTGAATCTTTCATATAATTGTCTATAAGGAAACCAAGCCAACTTGTATCCCATCTTTTCTAATTTTTCCCTAGATGTTATCTGAGGGGTTAAGGATTCCGTTGTGCTTTCTAACAAATCTTTGTATGTTAACCAATTCGTTTGTGTACTGCCCATCTTCGTTGAAATGCTTCCTGTGGTGATATCCATATTGGGATTCTATTATATAATTTCTTCTTTATCTGTATCCATACCTTCAATAGTGATCCTCTTATAAAGTGATTTGTGAATTCTTTATCAATGTTAGCTTTACTATACCACAAGTAGGCGTGCCAGCCCATCCTGTTGTCTGCCCCTTCTAATGTTAATGTTCTCACATTTTTTAGCTTAATCCAATCTATAATCCAATTTAGACATGCCGCCTGATAGTATAATTTAAGATCAGGAAGGCTGCACCTGCCTCTTTCTTTTCGATCTATAAGATATTTCCACGCAATTCTTGACTTTTTGCCCTGCCATATAAAATTTGTAATCTCCCTCTGCCATAGTTTAAATGGTTTCTCATTCTTAATTATTGGTATATTTTGGAATAGAAAGTTCATTTGGGGTAAAACTCTTTACCACTGCTATTCTTCCTAGTAATGATAGATGCAGTTTATTCCAATTCTGTAGGTCCTTCTTTATCTCTGTCCAAACTTTTTTATAGTTGTTGTTAAACAATACTGTGTTCTGTTTGGTAATCCATATGCCAAGATATTTGATTTTCTTTTGAATCTGAAATTTAGACTTTTTAGTTAGTTGTTCTTCTTTCTTCATAAACATATTTTTTGTTATAATTCCTGTTTTTTCTTTATTAATTCTAAATCCTGATGTTTCCCCAAATTCATCAATGACCTTAAGTAGCTTATCTATACCTTCTAGTGGGTCTTGTAAGAATATCACCAAGTCATCGGCATATGCCTGAAGTTTATATATTTGGTCTTGGATTTTTATGCCTTTTATTTCTGAATCCTCTCTAATCCTGTTATTTAATATTTCCAGCACTAGGATAAATAGAAGAGGGGGAGAGGGCACCCCTGTCTGGTTCCCTTCTCTATTTTTATTTCCCTTGTTCTCTCCCCGTTAACTATCACTCTATCTGTTTGATGTGAGTATATTTCTTGTATCAATTTCACAAAATTGGTACCAAATTGCATTTTTTTTAGAACCATTATCATAAACTTCCATCTCACCTTATCAAACGCTTTTTCAGTGTCTAAGAATATCATAGCGAGTTCTTTATCATTGTGTCTTTCAAAGTATTCTATTATGTTTATCACAGTTCTTACATTATTTCTCAGTAATCTTCTTGGCATAAACCCGTTTTGGTCTTCACGTATGATGTTTTGCATGACTTTCTTCAGTCTAGCCGCTAATATACTGGCAAATATTTTATAATTGGTGTTTAGTAATGAGATGGGTCTATAATTACTGGATGATGTTTAGTCTCTTCCCTCCTTTGGGATTAATGTGATGTTCGCTTCAGTCCAAGTTTGGGGTACTCCCTCCTTTAGTATTTGATTAAATGTCTCGTAGAGTGGTTGAAGTAACTCTTCCTCAAAAACTTTAAAATATTTTGCGGTATACCCATCAGGTCGTGGTGCTTTTGCATTTTTTAGATTTTTAATGGCCGTAGAGATTTCCTCTTTTGTGATTGATTGATTTAACATTTGTTTTTGATCTTCTGTTAGACTTATTTTGATCTGCTGTTCTAAATATGAATGCAAGGTTGATTCTTCCTCTTCCTCTTTCTTATTCTTTTTATATAAATCAGTGTAATATTTGTAAAATATCTATTTAATAGAATCTTGATTTGTGTAAATTTTACCTGCTGATTTCAGTTGTAGTATATACTTTTTCTCTCTACTTTTTCTTAATTTATAAGCAAGCCATTTGCCTGGTTTATTGGCATTTTCAAAGAAATTCAGTTTGCTATCCTTTATCTTCTTTTCCATCTCCTGCAAGTGCATTCTCCTTAGCTGGTTCCGAATCACTTTTATTTCCTCTATTAATTTTTCATCTTTAATATCATTCTCCAATTCTCTTTCTTTTAATACAAATTCATTATAGATCTTCATCATCTTATTTGCCTCCTTCTTTTTGTTTATATGTCCTATTTTAATAAAGTGGCCCCTCATGACTGCTTTGCTAGCATCCCATATGATTTTAGCTTTTAGTTCTTCCTAGTTATTTTCCTCAAAATACATTTTCAAAGTCTTTCTTATATCTTCAACATATCCGGGGTTTGTCAGTAATGAATCATTAAGTCTCCAAGTGTATTCTCTTTGTCTTGTCCTTAAATTCAATTTTATTAAACTGTGATCAGAATATGTTCTTGGTTGGACTTCCATTTCATTTATTTCTGTATGTAGATTTTTAGAAATAAATTGATTCTTGAAAACGATTGGTGCCTGTCTGAGTAAAATGTATAATTTCTCTGTTCAGGATATTTGAATTTCCAGACATCTATTAATGCTAAATTGTCTGTTAACTCAAAGAAACTCTTTGGCAGTTCCCTTGATTCTTCTTTATTTGTTTTGTGGATTTTTGATCTTGTAAGGGCTTTATTACCGCGTTCATATCACCCATGATTAGTATGTTATTCTGACTTCTTTCCATTTGGTACTTGTTTAATTTTTTCTGCAATTCATAGAAAAAGTTCTCTTTATTTTCCTGTGGTGCATAAACCCCAACTACCAGTAGTTTATAATTTGGTAGTTTAATTTCCAATCCTATGTAATGTCCATTTATGTCTGTAAATATTTTTTCCATGTCATATATTGATTTTACATATAGTACAACCCCCCTCTTTTTCTTTGAGTATGCTGTCGTAAAGCAGCTTCCCAATTTGGGGTTTCTTAAATATTTATTGTCTTTTTCTCTGATTCTTGTCTCTTGTAATGTGATTATGTCAGCTTTCATTTTTTCCAAACAATGAAATATTTGTCGACGTTTGTACTCAGAGTTTAAACCTTTCACGTTCCAGGATAGTATTTTTAATGCCATTCCCCCTCCCCCCGCTTTTCTCTCTCTTTTTTTGCCTTTCTAATTTTCCTCTATTTCTTCTTCTTGCTCTTCTTGGTCCTCTTGTTCCTTATCGTCGCCTTCATCGTCTCTATCGCTTATGTCCTCTTCTACCTGACCTCCTCCTCCTCCTCTTCCTCCTCCTCCTCCTCCTCCTTCTTCTTCTTCGTTTTTGCCTTGTTCAATCTCTGGTATTGTTTCCCTTCATTTTTCTTGCCCAGTAATTTTCGTGTTTTCTAAGTCTAAAGTATACTCTGACATGTCATCCTTAGGCGACTCATGTTTTTTTGCACGGTTTTGTTGCTCTTCTATTTCTAAGTCGCTTTTTATTTTTTCATATATTTGTCTTGCTCGGTTTATGTTGTTTATCTTAATTCGCCTTTGTTTATATGTGAATGTTAAGCCTTCAATTCTATTCCAAGTGTAATTTATATGATGTTTAAATAATAACTGTGAAAGAAACCTATATTCCTGTCTCTTTCGTAGAATTTGAAGATTTTTATTTCTTTATTGTCTATGATCAGCTTCTTTTTGTAATTTTGTTGCAATATTAACTCATTGGTTTTTGTCCTGGTAAAACAGATGATTATATCTCTGGGCAGCTTCCTTTCCCTCGCAATTCTTGAATTTATTTGGAATATGTGATCAATATCTTGCTCCAATATATCTACATCTGTCTCCATGTATGTAGCCAATATGCTCAACACTCTTTCATAAGTGTTCTCTTCTCTTTGTTCCTCTAATCCGCGTATTTTCAGGCATTTATCCCTCTATCTGAGTTCTAACTGTGTAATTGCAATATCATCTTGTTCTTGAGTTTTTAATATTTGCTGATTTGTCACTTCTGTTATTTCAACTCTTTTTTGTAAATTTCCAATGTCCATTTTTATGGTCACAATATCCGTAGAGATTCTTTCTAATTTTCCCCCAAATAAATTTAGTTCTTTCTTAATTTCTGTTCTAATCTCAGATCTTGTATCTTTTAATTCTTTTCGTATCTCTGTCCTAAAGTTCTTGAATTCCTTTAGCATCTCACTTATTTGCATTGACACATCCGATATATTAATTGTGAGTTCAGTTTGAGGACCTTTCCCTTTTGTTACTTGGGATTGCACTATTTCTGTTGCTGTTGTTGTTAATTCTAATGATGGTCTTCTCCCTTTTACTACTTGGGATTGAATAAGTGATGCTATAGCTCTCTTTGCCGCCATTCTATTTGATTTCATAATCCTTTTACTATTTATATATGTATTTTCTTTCCCTGTTTTGTATCTTATATTTCTATTTGATAACCTCTACCTACAAAATATACAATATACTTATATACACATACATATATACATATACATATAAGAAAGCTCTTCAACAAAAAAAATAGTTCTATCAATATTTAGAGAAATAGAATCACTTACAATATATATCGCATTTAATAATATTTTTCTGTTATAGATATCCCCACTGTTCTTCCTTTTTAATTATGTTAAAGCAAACAACTCTGCCTGCAACATTCATGAAATATATATATATATATATATATATATATATATATAGGGGGGACAAAGAACAAAAAACAAACACCAATTTGTTTTAATTAACTTGCTTAGATCAAACAGTCTAATCTGCAGATTTTTTTGAATATATTCACCTTCATACAAACTACACAATGTCTACCTCAAATCAAAATATGAATAGAAATATTAATTCACCATTATTATTTCAAGCTTATTATCTACTCTAACTCAAGGTTGGTTATTATTAACATGTAATATTGATTCAAATGAAATATTACCTATTAACACAGCATGATCACCCTTCTTCCCCCCTTTTTTCTCTTTTTCCTTCCCCTTTTCTTTTCCTCCCCCTTTTCCCTTTATCTGTCAGACTCTGAGCCTTAAATTATTTAGATTTAATATTTAATAGAGTCCCAACCTTCTCCTCTCTTCTGTTCTTCTTCTTGTGCTTGAGACTTCTTCTTTCATTCTCCCTGACCAAAAGAATTACGATTTAATACTGACTGGTCACCTGCTCCCGTTCCTCTTTCTCTATCTGAAGTGCTTATGTTTTACAGCTGCGAGTGTCCACCTTTTCTAGGCCTTTTTTTTTTTTTTTACTCCAAACAGCTCTCAAGCTGTGTCATTGTTCTGTTTAACTCCTCGCTGGGACTCCTTCTCCTCTCCCCCACTCCTTGTGTCTTCTTATTATTTGCCTTTCTAATCCTATTAAGCTTGTCCTCTTCTCCAGCTTCTTACTGCGGCTTCACTCTCCATTTCAGTCTTCGTGGTTTCAAATTTCGCGCCTCAACTCTTATGCCTCTCTGTGATTACGACCATCCGGGTCTTCTCTTCGTCTGCTTTACTTCCCACAAGAGCTCTACCTCTGAGAAAGCTGCTTTGTTGCAATGTAAACTGTTTTTGAGTACAGAGTTGTCTTCTTGGAGTACTTCAATTGGCAGCAAGGGTAGGCATTCTCTTCTTTATGTCTGATTATGTTGAAAAATAGAAATTTAAAAGTATATTCCGTGGCGTCGAAAAGGCTGCAAAAATAAAAGCAGCGGTCTTCAGGCAGCTGTGGTAGCTCTACGACCCGGTCCTCTCCACTTCACCCCCCTCGCCGAAGCAACGGGGCACTGGGTGGACTTGGGGTCCCCTCCGAGCCCCCTCTGGACTTCTGTTGCCCTAGAAGTAACTTGGCCACTTGGGGGGGGGGAGTTAGAAAATTCTCCCTTGGCTAGGCTGCCTGCGACAGTGACTTTCCGGAGCTTCCTGTCAAGCCACCTAACTCGACACCATAGGAAACGGCATAGCATTGCTTTCTAAGTAATTACAATCTGTCTGCTTAATGATGTGCTCTAGGATCTTTCATGATGCTAGGCTGAGTGGTCGATAATTACTTGGTCCTCTTTCTTTCCCTTTTTGAAGATGGGGACAACATTTGCCCTCCTCTAATCTGCTTGGACGTCTCCTGTTCTTCAAGAGTTCTCAAAGATTATTGTGAGTTGTTCTGAAATGACTTCACCAGTTTCTTGGATGTAATTCATTTGGCCCTATAGACTTGAATTCATCTAGAGTAGCCAAATATTCCTGTACTACTTCTTTACCTATTCTGCACTGCATTTCCCCCACTTCTCCACCTGCTCCCCCAACACCCCCCCGCCAGTTTGAGTACTTCTATCTTTTTGGGGAAAAACTGAGTTCAGGAAGGTGTTGAGTAGTTCTGCCTTTTCTCTTCCCCCCGTTAGTACTTGGCCATCTTCTACATGCAGCAACCCTATCATTTAGTTGTTTTTCCTTTTGCTGCGGGCATATCTAAAAAAGGTCTTTTTATTGTTCTAATGTCTCTGGCAAGCCTAGTTCATTCTCTGCTTTAGCTTTTCTGACCTTCTCCCTATATCTCCTGGCTATTTGTTTGAATTTCTCTTTGGCGATTTCACCATTTTTCCATTTCGTGTACATGTTTCTTTTAACACTTAATTCAGCTGAGAGTTCTTTAGTCAACCTTCCTGGTTTCTTCCGACACCTCCGTTTTTCCCCTCCTTATTGGCACAATTTTAAATTATGCCTTCAGTATTTCACTTTTAACCCAAACTCCCGTCCATCATGAACTCCCTTCTCTTTCAGTATTCTTGATCACGGAATTTCCACCAGTGATTCCCTAAGTTTACAGAAATTAGCTTTTTTAAAGTCTTGAATGCATGTCTGGCTACACTTGGCTTCCCTTTCCCACTGAATGACATTCCAAACCCTGTAAATATACAAATAACCAGAATCGCACCATTATATCATAAAAGGAGTGGCATTATTCCTTATCACATTGCAATTGTAATGTAACTATGTTAAGCCTTCTTTTTTGCAAAAACTTACGCATTGTTTGTAACTACTTACTTCAACCTCTGACATGAGTTGTGGATGAGTTCTCTTCCTCTTCCTATCTCGCAGGCAACTTTTGTCCCAGGAGAGGTCATTTCTAGCAATAGAGCTCAGGGATTTGGGAAAATCACATTAGATGCAACAGAATGGTTTAGCATCTTCTATGAGACTTTTTAAAATAAATCTTCCACATAATATATAATCAAGAGCTGAAATGCGGGCAAGAAAAACAACTAGAGAAATTTGCCTGAGTTGCTGTAGAGCTAATCCCAACCTGTTTCAGGTCTTATGTGCACTATTGGGTCTGTCCTCACTATAACTTCAAACATGCCTGACTTCTTTTCAGGAGCAGCAGCTGGGCACCTAACATGACATCTGCCTCTGTTCACATAAACACTTTGCATAGTACTATGAACCTATATTTATGGAAACCGTTCTGCTGCCATAATCTCTTAACTGATCCTCAAGACTTTTCTCCATGTTGGCCCTACTTATGTGCAAAAAAGGCTCAAGAGTTTTAATGTCCTGGTTTACTTTTTGTATTTTACTTCTCTTTTATAAAAAAGTGTACTGATTTCACAAGAATACTTTCTTTCCAGAAGGAAGAAGTCAGAGGATGGGGGGCCAGGGTATGTCTTTCAGTGTTAAAGAAGCATCTCTCATTTAGTTGGTGGGTATGACCCTTCAACACTTGAAAACTCACAGTTAGATGAAATCAAAATACTAAACTCTGAAAGGACAGTAGTGTTGTGGATATCCATTAGTGGTGCCATTTAAGTGAGAAAAAAAGCTTCCTGTTATAGATTGTGCTTAGAAAAATTATGTGCCAAGGTCAAAACTGTGTGTGCCCAACACTGAAAGATGTAGTAGAAAGAATGCTAAAAACACCATGAAATAGTCTTCTAAAAATTAATGCAAATTATACCATTTTGAATAATATATTTTATTTTGTATAATTTATCCTCAGTTTTCTTATGGAGACAGATGAGGAAGCTCACACAGCAATGCTAGCATTGTGTAGCTATTATTCAGAAAGCCTCCTAGTGTTTGTGTTTTCTACAGATTATTTCCAATTATTTTGAAAGCCTAAATAATGAAAGCTTGGTTGCTGTTTCTAAAATAAAAGCTCCAGTTCTGTGCAGATACCCCATTGTAATATACGTGCAACAAGGGATGGGATGAATCCAGAATTTTCTGAATCTGAATCTGGATCCAATCCCTGGAAGGTTCTTGGTATCCATGAATCTCATGAATCCTGAATCTTTCAAATCCTTTTTTTAAAAAAGGATTTAAAAAGAGATCATCCACTCTGCACGTCCCTGCAGGCTGCCTCCAAAGCACTGGCACCTGCAGCAGCTATGGTGAGGGTGAAGAGAAGGGGTGAAGGCCCTCTTTTCATATGTCTCCCACAGTGAGCTCAGGCTCTGGGGTGTGCAGGAAACTACTTGCCCTTGCGGGCCCGATCCTGGGCACTCATGCTCCTGCCGGCACTGGGGATTACAGAAGCGCAGCCATGGCCAGCCCTACTCATCCCTGCAGGCCTGATCCTGGGCACTCGCACAGGCCCCAGGGCTTGCAGGAGCACGGGCATGCCCAGCCCTTCTTGCCCCTGTGAGCCCAATCCTTGACACTCATGCAGGTCTCGGGGCTTGCAGGAGCGCAACCATGGCTGGCCCTACTCACCCCTGCAGGTCTGATCCCAGGAGCTCATGCTCACGCAGGCCTTGGGGCTTGCAGAAGTGTGGCCATGGCCCCTGCAGCCCCAATCCCAGGTGTTTGCGCAGGTCCTGGGGCTTGTAGGAGCATGGACATGGCCAGCCCTACTCACACTTGCGGGCCTGATTCTGGGAAATCGTGCTAGTGCAAGCCCCAGAGCTTGCAAGACCACAGCTATTGCCGGCCCTACTCATCCTTGTGGGCCTGGTTGTGGGCTCTCATTTGCCCTGCACACTGCTCCTGCACAGAGGGCTGGAATGTGAGGGGGGGAATGGGGAGCAGCAGGCACTTCCGGATTCAAAAGATTCTGTTTGCCTGTTTTGCCCTGGGGATTTGGATCCGTGAATTCCGAATCCTTGCCAAGGAGTCGAGGATTCTGTTACTGCAGTTCCTAGGCCACACTTAAGGTGACATAGATATCATTTTGATATTAATAATTTGGCTCTCTTCCACCACCCTTCTCCACATGTTTGTGAGGCCACCGGACAAGCACGAAACTAGGCACAGCCATAATCGCTGGACATTCCATTCCCCACCCAGGCAGGCCAGAAATAGCCAGATCACCACTTTAGGGGACCTCCCTGCAAACACTCTATTATGTATGCATGCTACTTACAAAGAGATCCCTGCCCGGAGCTGGCAACTTGGCAAGCTGAATACTGAACTGTCAAGCACTGCACATTTGCATACTGTCTACCTCTTTGTCAATTCGGACTTAACTCAATCACGTTAAATTTTGACCTTTCCAAAGCTTTGTCTTGCACCCGAAACTCATTGTTCTCCCCAAGTACGGAATAGCCTGCTGTTACATTTCTCCCTATAAAACCCCCCGATTCCGAGACCATCCTCGGATCTCTCCTGAGTTCCATCCCATCTTGCCACCGCTCTGCTTGGCGAGCCTTCCCCTCAACCATATTGGCTGAGACTGCGCAACTTCAGACCTTCACAATGATCTATCTGGTTTCAGGACAGGTGTTGTATTACCCAATTCAACCATCCCTCTGAAAATTCCCTCTGTCCCACTCCAACCTTTATTTTCTATAGTTATATGAGTGTGTGTGTTGCATACACTGTTTGTCTGTATTTAATAAAGATCTCAATTATTCTTATAACTTTGTTGAGCTCCTTGGCTTGGCCTGACCCTGTAGACATTGGGTAAAAGATTCCGCTGCGTTGCCCTGCCTCTCGCATTGCTATCTTGTGCTCTTAGCTAATTTCCCCAAACTTAGTTAATTGAGAGCAGATATAGGTGTCCCTCCCGGGACCCCCAGTAATCAAGGTAACAATTCACTTGGCCCATCCCTACATGCAACCCTACAACTGCAGCCTCAGGACTTGACATTCTTTCCCACTATATCTCCAAAGTTTTCAGAAACTTTTAAGTGTAGAAAAGAAAGATGTTCAGAAAAACACAATTAAAGAAAAAAAAAACCCTGTAAATTTCACTCTAGTTGGGAAAAAAAATCCTAGATTATTATTATTTTTTTTCATCCTAGATGACCGAAAGCATTGACTGGTTACAGAGCCAGAGTGGACTCTGTAAAATTGATCGCTATATGCCCAGTGGTGAAGAGGTAAGTAGTAAATTGAGCTGGATGGTAAGTAGTAAATTGTTATTCCAGCAGGACTTGATTTTTCAAGAAGGGATGTGGGGATCTGTATGTGGATGGATAGATTGTAAGTGTGTACTGTATGCATGGGAAAAGTAATAGTAAATGTACACTGTAAAATGTGTCAATGGAAAAAGAAAGGATAGCACTTAAACTGTAGCAAGATTTTAAAACACACTTCCAAAACAAAAGAGAAGTGATATTAGTACATCATTTTCAAATATGTGCAATATAATTTGCATGTCTGGGCTTTGGCAAGGCTTGGCTTTTTAATATGCTCTTGATTCTAATTATCCTTCCCCATACACATACTAAGAAGTAGGTAATTCATATGAATCAGCATGATTTAGGAACTTGAGTTCTGGACTAGAACTGTAGGAGACCAGGGTTCAAATCCTCAGTCAGCCATGGAAACCCACTTTGGGTATTGCATTCTTCCATCTTCAGAGGAAGGCAATGTCAAAACACTCTGAACAGATCTTGCCAATAAAACTCCATGATAGGTTCATCATAATTTGGAAATGACTTAAAGGCACACAACAACAACAACAACAACAACAACAACAACAACAGAAGTCCCAGCAGGCTGGAGGAGGGCAAATGTTGTCCCCATCTTCAAGAAGGAAAAAAAAAAAAAAGGAACCAAATAATTATCACCTGGTCAGCCTGATATCAATACCAGGAAAGATCCTAGAGCAGATCATTAAACAATCAGTTTGTAATTACTTAGAAAGCAATGCCGTAACCATTAAAAGTCAACATGGATTTCTCAAAAATAAATCGTGCCAGACTAATCTTATCTCTTTTTATGATAGAGTTACAAGCTTGATAGATGAAGGAAATGCTGTGGATGTAGCATATCTTGATTTCAGTAAGGCTTTTAACAAAGTTCCCCATGACATTCTTGCGAAGAAGCTAGCAAAATGAGGACTGGACAGGGCTACTGTTAGGTGGATTGGTAATTGACTGACAGACTGAACCCAAAGGGTGATCACGAATGGCTGCTTTTCATCTTGGAGAGAAGTGACTAGTGGGCTGCCAAAGGGTTCTGCCCTGGGCCCAGTGCTGTTCAACATCTTCATCAATGAGTTGGATGAAGGAGTAGAGGGCATGCTCATCAAATTTGCAGATGATACCAAATTGGGAGGGGTTGCTAATACCCCAGAGGACAGGGTCAAAACTCAAAATGACCTTGACAGATTGGAGAGCTGGACCAAAGCTAACAAGATGAATTTCAACAAAGAAAAATGTAAGGTCCTACACTTAGGCAGAAAAAATGGAATGCACAAATATAGGATGGGGGACATGTGGCTGGATAGCAGTACATGTGAAAGGGATCTAGGTGTCTTGGTAGATCACAAGCTGAACATGAGTCAGCAATGTGATGTGGCAGCCAAGAAAGCCAACGCAATTCTTGGTTGCATCAATAGGAGTATGGTGTTGTTACCCTGATTTCTGGGAGTCCTGGGAGGGACACCTAAGTGCGCTCCAAATTACAAAGGTGGGAATTAGTCAAAAGAGCACAAGCTAGCAATGCGAGAGGCAGGGCAATGGAGCGAGATCTTTTACTCAATGTCTACGGGATCAGGCCGAGTCAAGGAGCAAACAGAAGTAAATATAATTGTTGTTTTTATTAAAATACAACCAAACAAGTGTATGCAACACACTCATACAGATAACTATAGAAATAAAGGTTGGAGTGGGATAGAGGGATTTTTAGAGGAGGTTTTTGGCATGGGTACACCTGTCCTGAAGCCTGGGAAGTCTGAAGACGAAGTTTGTAGATATGAAGTTTCTCAGTACGTGGGACTGAGGGAAGGCTCACCAGGCAAAGTGGCAGCAAGGCAGGATGGAAGTCAGGAGTGATCCGAGGAAGCTCACAAAGTCAGGGGTTCTTATAGGAGAAAATGTGGTTGTAGGCTAGTCCGTACTTGGGGAAGCAATGAGTTTCAGCCTGGAGACAAAGCCTCTGAAAGGTCAGAATTTTACATGATTGGGTTAAGTCCAAATTGTCAATAGAGTAGCCAGTATGCAAATGCGGAGTGCTTGACAAATGAGTATTCGGCTAGTCAAGCTACCTGCTCGGGGCAGGGAGTTCTTTGTAAGTAGTGTGCATACATAATGTGGTACTTGCCTTGAGGTCTCCTGAAGTGGCGGGTCGGCTATTTCTGGCCTGCCTGTATTTGTGTGGAATATTACAGCGATTAGCGGCTGTGCCTGTATGCGAGCTTGTCCGGGGGCCTCGCAAGCACATGGAGAACAGAGGGGTATAGTAGGCCAAATTAGTGATATCAAAATGATATCTAATATCCCACAAATCCGGGCTAGGAACTATAGTAACAGTGTCTAGATCGAGGGAGATAATGGTACCACTCTATTCTGCATTGGTTAGGCCTCATTTGGAATTCTGTGTCCAGTTCTGGGCACCTCAATTCAAGCAGGATATCGACAAGCTGGAATGTGTCCAGAGGAGAGCAACTAAAATGGCGAAGTGTCTGGAAGCCATGCTCTGTGAGGAGTGGCTCAGAAAGTTGGGCATGTTTGGTCTGCAGAAGAGAAACTTAAGAGGGGGCATGACAGCAATGTTTAAATATTTGAAGGGATGTCATGTTGAAGAGGGAACGGGCTTGTTTTTGGCTGCTCCAAAGACTAGGACAAGGAGCAATGGATTCAAGCTTCAGGGAAGGAGATTCCACCAGAACCTCAGTCAGAACTTCCTGACAGTCAGAGCTGTCTGGCAGTGGAATATGCTGCCTTGGAGTGTGGTGGAGTCTCCTTCTTTGGAGGTTTTTAAGCAGAGACTGGGTGGCCATCTATTGGGAGTGCTTTGATGTGTGTTCTTGAATAGCAGGATGTTGGACTGGATGGCCCCTGTGGTTTCTTCCAACTCGATGATTCTATAATTCTATAACAGAAGTAATTCATAACTGCAGCTACTGGGTCTTACTTCCACTAAGTTTATATAAATTTCAGGTTTGGACCAGTTTCTATTGCAAAAATTTAGGATTCCTTCAGTTCATTTCAGTTGGATATCCTACCATTGTTTCCTGATGCCTGGTACACATGAGCTGGGTTCTGAGATTACTGTGTATATGATGCCCATAATCAGAGCTACTCTTAATCAAACTAAGTTGAGGCCCAGTCTTTGAAACAGCCTTGTGAGTGGTGACTGTAAGCTGAAGTTAAATACTGAAAGTGATTCTGTCTTCCTGTATTGATTTGGATGTCTCCATCTCAAATAGAAATCAAGAAATAAGAATGGCAGCCAGGTAGCAGTGGTGAAGAATAAATAAATGTGCTTTGTTTGTACAGGCAAAATCCTGAACCTCTTCTTTCCCAGCTGAATGGGATTTTTTCTATCTCTGTTCAAGATTCTAGTCAACCACCAGTCAGAGGTAACATCAGTACAGTCAGTCCTCTTGTTATGCTGTTTTCCTTTTTCATATTGAATTCACTTTTACCAAGTATTCTCTAATGAATCATGTCTTCTCATGGTTCATCAAGTATGATAGCCTTGGTTTAGTCATTTTAACTTCTATAAGAGTTCAGGCTTGATTTTCTTTTGGACTTATTTGTCTTTTGGGCAGCACAGTATCCTCAGAACTCTCATCCAGCCTGACATTTGAAGTGACTTGATTTTGTTTTTCTTATCCAGCTTTCTTTACTGTCCAGCTTTCATAATAATACATATAAATTCTGTCATGACAGTAGCCTCTTAACTAAAGTACATCAGGACAGTCAAATGTTTTGAAACTCCAGTTTCTTACAGAGTGACCCATGGGTTTTCATGATGTGTGAAGTCAAATGCTTTTCTATAATTTGTAGAGCATAGGCTGATTTTCTTCTGATTTTTTTTTATGTGCTTCATTAATCACTGTAAGCTTGCAATATGACCTCTCTTCCATTTCTAACCTAGCTTGAATGTCTAGAAGTTCTCATTCCATATGTGGCAAAGTCTAAAATTCTGAGCATCACTTTGCTTCCATGTGAGAACAATGCAATAATCGTATGGTTACTACAATCCCTGGTGTCCTCTTTTTGGGAAATTGGAACGTACATTGAGTATTTCTAGTCAGTGAGCTGTTTTCAGTTTCCATATTCATTGGCAGGTTTTTGTTAGAATTTGAGTGAACTCTATCTCTACAGCTTGAAACAGCTCTATTGGTACACCATCTGTTCTTGGTCGTTTATTTCTCCCAAATGCTTTAAGAATTTTTTCCATTTCACTTTCTATAATAGTTCATCTTCAAATGTTTCTTCTTAGAAGGTATCTATATTGCTTGCATCATCTTTTTATTTTATCTTGATCATACATATTACATGTTCACCTTTTTGTCTTATAGCATCCCTATTGTTGGTTTGAACTTCTCTTTAATTTCTAGGATCCTTTGAAAGAGGTTTCTTGCTCTACCTCTCTTTTCTGTTGTCTTCTTCTATTTTTTTTTGTGTTCATTATTATAATATTTCTCTTTGTCCCTATGCATAAGTTGCACTCGGGATTCTGAGCTGCTTCTGTCACCATTTACTTTTTCTTCTCATCTGTTCCTAACTGCTTGAAAAGTTTCATCTGTCATCCAACGAGGGTTTCCTTTCATTTTGGATACAGATAGTGTCTTCCATGACAGTGTCCTTTGTTTCAGTTCAGAGGCCTGGTTCACTGTCCATTAGGAAACTAAAAAACTTTGTGAAGTGAGAGAATGGGAAATTGCACTTTCACAAATCGCTCCTCCTAGATTGGACAGGGTGGAGGGTGTTTGGAGAGTTGGGGGGCCAATTTGGCTTCCCCTCAACTCTTGGCAGGCTGAATGTATTTTCTCACTACTTGAAAATCATGGGGAAATTATTCTTCCAGTAACAACACTGGTACCGGCTTATTGGTCTCCTTCTACCCTTAGCCAGGGAAGGAAGTGAGAGCAGGAATGCATACACAACTTTTCAGAATGCCTTGATTACTTCCAGAGGTCCTGTGAGGAAGGCACTTGGAAACAGTGACTGCCAATGCCAGAGACAATTTTCCAGCTACCCCTCCTCTGTGCTTTTTTCCCAGAGGTGCGGGGACCAAGCAAGGAATTTTGAAAAGTTCTGTAATCTGTGCATGCCTTTCTCTTCTTTTGGTGGATATTAAGCCAGGCGGGTGACACATGGGTTGACCACAATATATGTGAAAGGCTTCTAGGGGTCTTAGTAGATTGCAAGTTGAACATGAGTCTACAGTCTGATGCTGCAGTTAAAAAAGCCAATATGATTTTAGGCTGTATCAATAGGAATACAGTGTCTAGGTCAAGGGAAGTAATAGTACCACTCTATTCTGCTTTGGTCAGACCTCACCTGGAGTATTGTGGCCAGTTCTGGCATCACAATTCAAGAAGGATATTGACAAGCTGGAATGTGTCCAGAGAAAGGTAACCAAAATGGTAAAAAGCCTGGAAACCATGCCCTTTGAGGAGTTGGTTAGGGAGGTGGGTATGTTTGGCCTGGATAAGAGAAGGTTAAGACATGACATAATAGCCATGTTTAAGTATCTGAAAGGATGTCATAAGGAAGATGAGGTGAGTTTGTTTTCTGCTGCTCCAGAGACTAAGACACAGAGCAGTGGCTTCAAACTTCAGGAAAAAAGATTCCATTTATAAACATTAGGAAGAACTTCCTGATGGTAAGAGCAGTTTGACAGAGGAATGTACTGCCTCCGAGTGTGGTAGAGGCTCCTTCTTTGGAGGTTTTTAAACAGAAGCTGGATGGCCATCTGTCATGAATGCTTTGACTGTGTATTCCTACATGGCAAAAGGGGGTTGGTCTGGATGGCCCTTGTGGTCTCTTCTAACTCTATGATTCTAAGTGACGCTAGGGCTCCTGCTGCTTTCACTGTATTCCTTGTCCTCTTCTTTATGAGATTTCTGGGAAAAGGAAAATAATTGGGCAGTGAAAGAAAGAAGGCAAAAAGATGCAGCAAGGAGGAAGAAGGAGAACAGCTTTTTGTTGGTGCTGCAGTTTGTTGCTGAAATTCAGTAGCAAAGTTTGGCAACTGATTAATTAAAGTGAAGTTTTTTTTTAAGAGGACATGGAGGAATTGGGTGACATTTTGGGGAGCCCAAAAGCAGGAATGGAAGCAACATGTTGACTAAAAGTGGTATGATTAGATCTCTGAAGTAACACATATCAGCCTAAAATGGTAAAAAGTGTTCTGTGCACACATTCTACTGTGCTCCTAATAATTGAAATGGTTCTTCAAGCACCCCTCCCCCAAACCATGAATTTGATCCTTTAGGCTTTAAGATCTTGTTAGGAGATAGTTCTTACTCCATATTGTCCTCCAAGAACAGGCTGAATACCAATCAGAAGGGAAGACAGACCACCCATTACAATGCCTTCAACTTGTCTGGATCAAATTTCAGCTAATCATTCCTCATTAATTTCTTTGGGCTCAGGAATTTATGAAAAGAAGAGTCAAATTTGTCTTTGATCAACTGATTGCAGTGCACTTTAAATCTCCAAATTGCTTACCTTCACTTTCATACAGATGTTAAATGTATGAAGGATAGAATGGAACCTTGAAGCCTAACTGCTATGCAGTCAAGCAGAAATCTCTCAGCACTGCCTTTTGAAAATGGTCATCCAAGTGTTAACAGGACCTGTCTAGAGCTATATGATCACATCCATTTCAGACACCCACCCACTCCCTATTCCCTGAGAAAAAGATAGCATGGTTAGTAAAATGAAAAGCTGACAAGAGATCTGAGAATCAGCACAGTTTCTCCCCATGTTTCTTGGAAAAGGTCATTCTCACAGTGTGAATTCAGTGCCAAAACAAGGCCTAAGGCCCAACTGAAATGGTGGTAAAGGATCGCTTTTATCCAAAAATAACAGGATCTGATTGATAAATATGAACAGGGGAAGGTGTTACTGCAGTTATGATATGTCTGGTGAGAGCACTAGATATCCTTTTGATATCAAATAATTTGGCCTTTGCTTGACCTTTCCCTGCCATCCTACTCCACGTGTTTGCAGAGGTCCACCGGACAAGCGCGTATTGGGCGCGGCTGTTAATGGTTGTACATTCCAAACTGCATTTAGGCAGGCAACTTAAGCCTCTCCGATGCTTCAGGGAAAAACCTTCTTGCAAACTGGCCTTGCTCAGCGCGAATCTTTACAAAGACACACGGCCAAGTGCCGAGCCATTCCTTTATGTTGGGCCATCAGCATACCGGCCATACTATTGTCATCCAGCGCTAAGCTCATCATACAAAACCTGACCTTTTCCAACGCCTTTTTCCAGCTACAAATTCTCTTTGTTCTCACCGAGCATGGCATGGCCTGTAGGTAAAATCCACCCTATAAAGAGTCCCCATTTTTGGGACTACTTCAGATCACCCTGGACTTCCATCTAGCCTTGCTGCTGCTCTGTCCAGTGAAATTTTCCCCTCAGTTCCCAATAACTGAGTCTGCCTCCCTTCTTGGAACACTTTGGACTACCTTGGACTTCCATCCCGCCTTGCTGCCGGTTTGTCCAGTGAGCTCCCCTCAGTGAATTGCGCTGAGCTTTCTTCCCCTCAACCTCTGCTTCTCTCCAGGACTACGAGACCAGGTGTCATATTACCCATTCCCCAAAGCTCTCCATTTCTATTTCTCAGTTAGCTGTGTGCATGTGTTGTCTTATTTGTTGTTTGTCCTCAATAAATGTTATTTTTGTTACTTTAAAACTTGTCTGGCTACGCTCTCTGACCTGAAGCCGTAGACATAGGGTAAAAGATCCTAGCTAAAGTTACCCTGCCTCTCGTTAGCTTAAGAGAGTGCTCGAGACTAATTTCGACCCATCTTGTGCTTTTATTTGGTTATTTGGGTGCCCCTCCTGGGACCCCCAAGATACAGGGTAACAAAGAGAAGGAAAAAGGAATCTAGCAGCACCTTTAAGACTAATTGATTTTTATTTTAGCATGAGCTTTGACCTGTGCTATGATGAGGTAAGGACATGCCTGAAGTGATTGTCCAACTTCCTCCATGGGCAGTCGTGGACAGGTAGCAGGTGGAGAGCCAGATTTGATCTCCAACTTTAAAGGGGGCATTGGCTGCCAATTGACATCAGCAAACTTCTTATTGTCCTGCTTGGCCTGGTCCAATTGGTCCTTGAGGTGTGCCTGCACTGCCTACAGCTCCTGGAGCCAGTGATCTGCCACTGGGATGCACAATTGAGGGATCACAGCTGGAAACAGGCAAGGATAGTAACCATAGTTTCTAAAGAAAGAGGTCTGCTGGGTCGAGGCATGGAGGGAGTTAATGTACGCAAACTCAGCCAACAGCAACAACTCTGCCCAGTTGTCCTGCTGGTAGTTTGTGAAACAATGAAGATGTTGTTCCAGCATGGCATTAATGCCCCTTGTCTGCCCATCCATCTGCATCTGATATGCAGACAACAGATGCAGCTTGATGTCGTGTTGTTGAAGCAGACTGTGCCAGAACTGAGTGGTGAACTGAGGGCCTTAATCTGAAATTATCCCCTCAGGGAGACCGTGAAGCTGGAAGATCTCTTGAATGAACAGGTGGGTGATATCCTTGACAATGGGCATGCCCAAACATAGGATAAAATGAGCCGTCTTAGAAAATAGGTCTACCACCACCGACACCATGAGATAACTGACCAACTCAGGAAGGTCTGTTCCAAAATACATGGAAACAACCCAGCAAATCTCCACAGGGGTAGGGAAGGGCTGTAGAAAACTGGTAGGTTTGCCTGGCTGGTCTTCAGTGATAGGCGGGACAACACAGCACTCCACCTCCTCCCATACTCTGGGACACCAGAATCCCAAGTGAGGAGGTATAATAGTTTTCATAGCATGAAATGCCCTGTAGGTAGGCTGTCATGGCATAGCTACAAGACCTCCTTCTGACACAGCCCTGAAGGCACATAGAGGCATTCCCTATGATATAGGAGCCCATCCTGAGTGGCATAAAGGGAGGGTTCTCCCTCCTGGGTATCAGCCTATACCACTGGATCCTGCTGATGGTGCTCACGGGTTTGGTCCAGCAAAGTGGATGGCACATGGGTGACTGTCAAGCATCTGGGCAGAGAATGGTCAAAAGAGCTTACCCCTTTGATGATGAGGCATAGTTTTCCAGGAGAGTGCATCTGACTGCCAGCTCTGAGAGTATGGCACATAAGACTGACAAAAATTGAACCTCATGAAGAACAAGGACCATTCCTTTTGCCACTGGTTTAGTTTCCAGGTCATCTGCAAGTATTCCAGGTTGCGATGATTCATGTGCACCTCCACCAGGTGGGCAGCCCCTTCTAGCAGATACTTCCAGGCCTCGAAAGCTGCCTTGATGACCAGGAGTTCCTTTTCCTAGATAGTATAATTCTTCTCTGGTGGGGTCAGCTGGCAGAAGTAGAGGGCACATGACAGAAGCTGTGCCACTGTTGATGCATGCTGGAGGAGAAGTGCCCTGATGGTGATATCTGATGCATCTGCCTCCACCATGAAGGAGGTTTAGAGATCTAGATGCCACAGGAGGGGCTTGAATGTGAACTGTTCCTAGAGCTGCTGGAAAGTTTGTTGGGCTGCAGGACTCCACTGAAATGGGGCCTTTCCCTGCAGAAGGTCAGCAATGGGAGCAGCCAGGGTCACAAAGTTGGGGATGAACTGCCAGTAGAAATTTGCAAAGCCCAGGAAGTGCTGAACCTCCTTCTGGTTCTGAGGAGGTTGCCAGGAAGTGACTTCCTCAACCTTGGTTGGGTTCATCTCTGTCCTCTTGGCTGATGTTCGATACCCCAGAAAGTCCATTGACGAGAGGTTGAAAGCACATTTTTCCAGTTTGGTGTATAGCCAGTGCTCTTGAAGGTACTGGAGGATGGCTCTGTTGTGGGCAAAATGAGCCTTCTGGTTCAGGGAGTAAATGAGAAAATAATCTAGATAAATAATAATAAAGCAGTCTAATTAGTCCTGGAAGACATAATTGACAAAGCTCTGGAATACTGTGGGGGCATTACAAAGTCCAAAGGGCATCACCATGTATATATACTGCCCATACCAGGTCTGGAAGGAAGTTTTCCATTTGTCTCCAGCCCAGATCCAAATGAAATTATCTCCCCCCCCGCTGCAGATCCAGCTTGGTGAATACCATGACATTGCACAACTGCTCTAGCAGCTCTTGGATGGCAGTTGTGGATGGTGATCCAGTTGAGGGCTCTGTATTCATTGCAAAGTCTCAGACCACCATCCTTTTTGTGGACAAACAGCACTGGGGCCCCTTCAGGGGAAGTCAAGGGCCCACTAAAGTGCCTAATAAAGCCATGGCTCAAGTTTTATTCCAGAAGGTTCTGCAAAGCAGCCAACTCCAGCTCCGACAAGGAGTATAGGCAACCTGCTGGAAACAGTGTCCCTGGGACCAGGTCAATGGCACAGTCATAAGCCCAGTGGGGAGGCAGCCAGTCCACCTTCTTCTTGTCAAAAACATCTAAAATGTCCTGGTAGTACCACTGAAGGCTTTGGGGAGGCTGACTCTGGGGTGGCATGCATTCACTCTGGTCAACGGTGCTCCTGGCAGTACACCTCACCTCTGGACCAGGAGACGTGGGGATCATGCTGGGCCAGCCAAGGCATTCCCAGGACCAAGGGGAAGTGGGGCACAGTTGCCAAGCAGAACCACATCTGCTCCACATGCCTCTGGATCTCCTAAGTTGTCAGGGAAGTCTAGTTAGTCACTGGCCTAAAACACAAGAGCTGACCATCAGCAATCTCAATTGGCTGAGGTACCTATAGTCACTGCACTGGAATATGGTGCTGGGTGGCAAAAGCAAAGTCCATAAAATTGTTGGAAGCTCCATAGTCTATCATGGCTTCCACTTGAACAGCCTGACCTTTGTTATCCCATACAGTGGTAGACATGAGTAAAGGATTCCATTTGGGCTCACTAGAGGTCCTAGGCCAGTGGTTCTCAACCTGGGGGTCGGGACCCCTTTGGGGGTCGAACAACCATTTCACATGGGTCGCCACTCCTCAATCCTGCCCCCCTTTTAAAAGAAGGTGGCCTCACAGCCAATGGGAGCAGTGCTTCTGAGACCCCTGCGCTGGGGTTCAAACTGCAAACCCCAGGATTCCATAGGATGGTGAAAGTGGAATCATAGTGCTATAACAGTCTAGTGCAGAAATAGCCAGGATGACTTTCTCCTCTCGCTTTTGTTGTGCGTGGACCCTTGGCACTTGCCACATGCACGTGTTGTGTTCTTCGCCCTGACTGTCTTGCATTCCTCGCTTTTTGTATGTTCAGCGTCCGCACTCCCTTTAAGGGAGAGAGGGAGTGAAACAAAACGCATCTGCTTATGCTGCCGTCATCTTTCCTCTCTCCCTGTCCTTTCCTCCCTGCGCCTCATGTAAAATGTGGGCTGTTTTGACATTGCCTTTGGAAGTGACTGGCTTTTTGAACTGTGGAAACCCAACATTCAGAACTAGAACTACTGCCTTAATTCTGGCATTGATGGACGCTTTCTGTGCTTAAAAAAAGGGGGGAGGGTTACCAGTTTTTAGGCATTAGAAGTCTATCCAGAGCAGTGATTTAGGGCAGTGTTTCCAATCTATTTGATGTTGGAAATAACTAACTAACTAACTAACTAACTAACTAACTAACTAAATAATAAATAAATAAATAATAACGAAAATGATTTTATGGTTGGGGGTCACCACAACATGAGGAACTATATTAAGGGGCCACAGCATTAGGAAGGTTGAGAACCACTGTCCTAGGCAGACTCAGATCACAGAGTCAGGAGCCCATGCAACCCAGGGAGAGTCCATTTCCCAGTCAGACAGGGCACGTTCCTTTGCAAGATAACTCCTTGCAAAGTTGCTGGGAAGGCCACAATATATGCATAATTCAGCCTGTCTTCAATGTTCTTTTTTTTTCCCCTCCAGCAAGAGACAAGGTCACACTCCACCCAGCTGCACTGTTTCCTCTGAAAAGGCAAAGTAGTCACAGGAGACAGGCTGGGCAGACAGGAAGGGGCCTGGGGGCTGGAAGCTCAGCACATCTGCTGATGACTTCCAGATGGCTGTTGATGTGCAGGCACTGTTCAATCAACAGCTGAAGGGTGGCAGATGGGGCAGCCTGAGCAAGTTCATTCAAATTGTCATCTGGTAAGCCCACCCAGTACTGGTCCTGCAGAGCTGCATCATTCCAGGCCAGATCCTGGGCCAGCAGTGGTATAAGTTGCCACAGTGGTATAAGTTGCCACAGACCCCTTTCTCTGCTGCAGGTGTCTGATGCAATGATTAGCAGTCTCTGCCTGCTCTGGGTCTTCCAAGCTTCCCCTCTTTTCCCTATAAAGTTAGCAAAGTTAGTACGGAGAGGGTTGTCATGGAGGAGATGGGGGGGTCATCCATTTGGCTGCTGGACCAGACGATAGATTCACCACAAAAGCTACCTTGATATGGTCATCAGGGAAATCCTTAGACCAGACACTAATGTACAACTGGCAATGAGCCAGGAATGCTTCAAATTGGTCAGAAGTGCCTGATTAGGTCAAGCTTGCAGGTTTGCTACAACCATAGTCAGCTATGCTACTTGGCTAACTAGGGCCCTTTTCGCACAGCATTTCCAATGCAAAAAGGCCCATTGAGCGTTGTGTAAATGTGAGGAGCGGTCCACACGATGCACTCACATTTGCACGATGCTCAAGGGCCTGATGCAGACCGCACACACATTTTTTTTCATTTTCGGCTTGAAGCCAAAAATGGTGCATGGTCACGCATTGCTCCAGGGCCCCGTGTGCACTTACCTTGCATTCGAAGCCTTGGGAGCTGGGCTGGTTGCACTTCCTGTCCAGTGCAGCCTGGAAAGGTCCCAGGCTGCACTGCAAAAGGAAGAGGTGGGGCTCTCGCGTGAGCAGGAAGCTTGTGCAGAGCCAAAGAAGCAGGAAAGCGAGAGCCCCACACCCCAGCACCATGAAAAGGTAAGGTGCGAAAAGGGTCTAGGACTTGATTCTGTTTCTGAAGCTCTTCTATGGCTGTAACAGCTATAAATTAAGAGTTGTAGCCAAGCTGTCTTGTGCCAGCAGCCAGCCAAGGATTCCAGATGTCTAATTAGCCTGTTGTCAGGAGCCAATAAGCAAAGTTTTAGTCATTTTGCAGTCCAAGTTCACAGTAAATTTAGAGAGACAGTCCAAGTTTACCATAAATCCAGGGAGAGAGAGTCAGATGGCAAAATCTGTAGATGAGGTGAAGGTCAAAGGTTCTAGGGGGTGTAAGCAAGGAATCTGACAGTAAGCTGTGCTGCTTTCACCATTAGGATCAGTTGGCTATAGCAGTGTCCTCTCATTCTGGTTTCTTGTTATATGGACTTACCCAGCTGTTGGCCTAATTAGTGTGTCCTATTATATAAACACTGCAAGGCAACTTAGCTCTCCCTTTTCCACTTACATTGGCTGCCATAAGTACTGTTCCTCTTATGTCTCTGGGGTGTGGCTGTTGGGAAGGGTCCTGTCTGAGTCCTGGGTCTCTCTGTCTCTCTCTCTCTCAATCTCTCTCTCTATATGTGTGTATATGTGTGTGTGTGTATGTTACCCTGTTTTCTGGGGGTCCCGGGAGGGACACCTAAATGCACTCTCAATTATTAAAAGATGGGGAAATTAGCCAAGAGCACACGTTAGCAATGTGGGAGGCAGGGCAATGGAGCGAGATCTTTCACCCAATGTCTACGGGGTCAGGCCAAGTGAAGGAACAAACAGAAGTGTAAGAATAATAATTGCTTTTATTAAAATACAGTCAAACAGTGTATGCAACACACTCACGCCAAGAACTAAAGAAATAAAGGTTGGAGTAGGATAGAGGGATTTTTAAGAGGGAGTTATTGGTTTGGGGAATACTACACCTGTCCAGGAGCCCGGGTAGTCTGCAGATTGAGTTCACAGGTATGAAGTCTCAGTATGTGGGACTGAGGGGAAGTCTTGTCAAGCAAAGCAGCAGCAAGGCTGGATGGGAGTTGGGAGCGATCCAAAGAAACTCACAAAGTCAGGGGCTTTTATAGGGGGAAATGTAGCCACAGGCTAGTCCATACTTGGAGAAAACAATGAGTTTCGGGCTGGAGACAAAGCCTCTGAAAGGTCAGAATTTAGCATGATTGAGTTAAGTCCAAATTGACAAAGGAGTAGACAGTATGCAAACGCAGAGTGCTTGACTAATGAGGATTCTCCTAATCAAGCCTCCTGCTCAGGGCAGGGAGTTATTTGTAAGTAGCATGCATACATAATAGAGTACATGCCTTTGAGGTTTCCTAAAGCAGCAGGACGGCTATTTCTGGCCAGCCTGTATTGTGTTGGAATATTACAGCACTTAGTGGCCGTGCCTGACTATGAGTTTGCCTGGGGGACCTCGCAGACACATGGAGAGGGATGGTAGTAGAAGAGAGCCAAATTATTGATATCAAGATGATATCTAATGTCACCCCAAGTGCGGCTTAGGAACTGCAGTAACATACGCGCACACACACACACACAGCATGCCATGAAAACCATTATCTTTGTTCAGATCCCTGCTATTGGATTGGAATGTGTGGATATAACCCAATTCAGATGGTTCTCCTCCCTGTCTTTTGAAAAAGAAATGCTGAAATCCTTTGCACCTAGTTTTTGAGTTTTGTCATTTATAATGTCAGATTTATGTCCATTTATCTTCTGATGCAGAGACTGACCTCTTTGTCCAACGTAGAACACAGAGAGGGATTGCTAACCTAGGATGAAGTCCTTCTTCACAAAAAGTGTAGACCAGGATCCTAGAAGCCAAAGCCTTCCTTATGGCACCATCTGCAGAGCCAGTTATTTTCTGGTATTATTCTCCCTGGGCCACAAAGTCCTTTAGCTTCCTCCCCAGAACCTCATAGTCACATAATTTTATTTTTAATTTATTTTGTCTGTCGTTTAATAATACCAGCAAACCAGGAGGTAGGGTAGTTAAGGCCATTGCCATTCTTCATGTTGGGAGAAACCAGAAGAAGAGATACACCTAAGATGTTTAATAACCCTTCACCTCAACTGGCATGTAACTCCTGCAAGGGTATACTCATAACTACCCAAAAAGAGGTTGCTTAACCCTCGTTTCCAAATTATCATCAAAAGTACATAACCCTAAGTACAAATTTATAGTACAGACCAAAGAAAGAAAGAAAGCAGACACTAAATCTGTTTACAGGTTGCACAGGAGACATATCTTACTCTGGCTATCCTTCTGCTGCAGTATCTTCTCCACAGCTTCTGGAGGCAGTGGATTGCACCAGAGCTTATTTAGATGTGCCACAGCTAGGAGAGTAGATATTTACACAATTAACAAGTGCCAGTCTGGTTTTGTTTATCTAACTTCATGCTATAGTAAAAGTATTTTACACTGTTAACAGTCTTGAGTATCTTGTGAACATTAAGTAGTGACAATGCCAGTTAAATCCATTTCTGTTCAGGCTTGTAGCACAACAAAATCAAAGGGTGGCAGATGATTAATTCTGCACAGCACTGTAGCTGAACATTTTATTAGAACTAAGCCATGCTTATTAGAATGACATTCAGGCTTTACAGTGACTATTTTCTCTGAAATTAAGAATCAAAAATGTAGTGCCAAATGAATATATGTTGATCTTGAAGCTAAACCAGAGTTAGGCAAATTTTAGAGTTCCAGGGGCCAGTTTTCCACCTTAGGATCCACTACAGACTGCACTAACCCCCAAAATGCAAAAATTACTGGAAGAATGAAACAGGAATTGCCAGGGTATCCGATTCTGTTCTGAAGGGTGGGCATAGGGGTAGGTATTAAAATATTCTCTCAAGCTCACTTTACCCACTAAACCATTGCAAACCTCTTTTTTTTTCCAAACTTTAGACCGATTCAGCTAAGCTTTTCCAACAAACTTCCTCTGATCCACTAAAAGTTTTGAGCTGGCTTCGAAAAGATCTGGAGAAATGTGCAATTGGAGTTCAAAATGTGCTGAATGCCAGTAATAATGCTGGTGGTGCAAGATCAAGGGAGACATCTGCAGAAAGGCAAAGCATGCAGAATCGTAATGTACATTCCCCAGGTGGTTACAGTATCTGTGATGAGGAATTCAGTGTTAATGTCAGCTCCAACAGAGGCTCTCCTAACTTTCATTTGACAATGAAGGCTGCTTGTCAAAAGGGATCTAAAGATGAAGAAAGTGATGGTTCTACTTCACCAAACACAAATCCCGATCCAGATGAAGTCTCTTTTTATTGCAATAGGCTTTCTAACCTTGCTATAGCAATGGCACGCAAAGAAATGAATGATCGGTCTGATGGTAACACCACATGCATACATAAGTCCATTTTCGCTTCTGGAGATCATGGCCACAGGTCTATTGGAGTGGGTACAGATGACTGCAAGCACAATCCATCAAAGTTGTGTGAATGTAAATATGAGGGAAGTCCCAGTTCTAAGAAGAAAACCTCATTTTATTACAAAGAGGAGGAAACAGAAATGCCTAGCAAAAGTGAACCTTGTAGTGATGGGACCAAAGCCTGCAACCACAGAAAGCGCTTTGGTTCAGATGAATATGCCAATTCATTAAGCAAAGGAATATTGGTTTATGCTAACAATGTGGTTTCAGACATGATGGTTTCTGTTATGAAAACTATGAAAGTTAAAGTAAATGACTCTAATATAGCATGTGCAGTATTAAAAAAGGTACTGCTAAAGCATTCCAAGGAAGTTGTGTCTGACTTGATAGACTCCTGTATGAAAAACTTGCATGATGTTACTGGAACACTCATGACTGACTCTGATTTTGTTTCAGCAGTGAAGCGGAGCCTTTTCACCCAAGGAAGCCAAAAGGCTTCTGAAATAGTCCAGGCCATGCTTAATCGGTTACATAATGCTTTGATTGTACAAAAACAGGTGAATGAGAAAGCCAAGTCTCAGAGCATGGCCTTTGCAACAATTAAGACAACTCCAGGAACTGATGCGAAAACTCGGAACATGAGATTTTCTGCCACAAAAACAGAAACAGTAAAGGAAAAGGAAATGACTTGTGCAGAAACAGTTGGCAATCACATCATAAAAGAAGGCCTCTCCATCTGGCACCAGAAACAACAGAATGAGAATCCAGGATCAAATCCCCCGTCGAAGATGGCCTGCAGTCCAGAAAATCAAGAACTTTGTAACTTTTCGACAGATTCCTGGGCAAGAGACTTAATTGTGACAGCATTGTTACTGATACAGTATCATCTAGTCCAGCAGGAGAATGCCATGAAGGATGCAGGTGAAGGGGGCAGATCCAGCAAGACTGCTGGCACCACTTTTGGGTTTATGTCTCAAGATAAAAGTGGCAGCACCTCTGGGCTACCTTCCTCAAAGCAGTATGACACAATGAAAAAGAGTGACGATGAACAATCTGAAAAAAATGCTGAAAATGATATGTCAAGTGTTGTAGTAATGCTCATCCAGAAGCTCATCAACGAAACAGTCAACAAATTAGGAGGAAATACTGGAACTTTGATGGCAGATGAAACATATAAGGGTGCTTACAAATATCCTGAGGGACCCGGGCCTTCAGGTGTTTCAGAAGTAGACCATTCTTATGAAGAAGCCATATCTGGACTGACAAAAATGATTCTGGATCAGTTTGATGTAAACAAGAAGGAAGGAGGCAGTGGGCCATTCATTGACAACCTGGTGGATACAGTAACCAAGCTGTGTCTCATGATAGCCAAATACAGCAATCCTGAATCAGGTCTTGCAGATATGGGAGATGGCGAAAGTGCCAGTGGACCTATGTATTCAAAGGACATAGAAACTGCAGAAAGTCGAATAGGCTCAGGTGAAGACACTGTGTCCCACCGCAAAGTGGTTGTGACCAACCAAAATGCTCCTGAAAACATTCACAACAAACAGCTTCAAGCCATCCTTCAGTGGGTGGCAGCCTCACAATTGAATGTCCCTGTGTTGTACTTCATGGATGATGATGAAGATACCCTGAATAAGGTAAACAATGAAACATGTGAAAAAAGGGTGGGAGAATTTGAACAGTATACTATTTAAGTTGCGTGTGGGGTTCGTGTGCATTTGTTTTACATTCAACCTTTCTCCTGTCATTGGACCCAAGGCAGTTTACAAAGAAGTTTCTGTTTCTGTCCTCTTGGATTTACTTGATGTGCTTAATTTTCAGTAAATATTCTTTGTTAGGTTAGAGATATTTGGAGAGACCCCTTTCCTTTTAAAATATTTCTCTCTTATTCATCATCTCCATTCAGTGTTATTGTTTTCCTGTGGCAGCCCCTCTTCTGTTCCAGCTACTTCCTTGCTAGGCCTTGCAATTGTTGCTTCTGCCTGGCCTGACCAGGGAGAGGGATGGTGTGCCAGAATCTTCAGGAAAAAGCCTCCAGGAAAACAAAGAGGCAGCCAAATCCCCAACCTGTTTCTTTCTCTTTGTGGTTAAAAAAAAAAAAAGTACCAAAGACTGTTAGGAATTATATGTTTTATATGAATATATTTCAATTATTTGAACAGTGGAAGTATTACTAGAAAGAAGGAACAGACTACACTTGACTTAGATGTGATACTGACGATCCATAATGACTGTTTGCAGTATATAGATGTGAAAGGTTGCAACTATAGCACCTATTTATTTTTTTATCATAAAGGAGTTATTTTCAGAGTGAGTGAAAAAATATTAGTATGAGAGTTGAGTGAGAAGCTTATCATAACTGGAGACAGCAGACAGCTCCCTCTTTTTCTCCTTTAACAAAAATGTTTTGACACCATTTGTATCATCATTTCTGCTATGTCTTTTGTGGAAAGTGCTGCCAGTCTCCTGATTGTGGCTCTAGTTCCACTTAAAGTGATGACAAATCTTTCTGTTAAAAATGAAAAGGGGTTTATCCCTCTCCAAAAATATCACTTTTCTCATACACCCCAAAAAGGTCACCACTAACATACTCCCTACCATTTTTGTGGCCTGCAAATGATCTTGTAAAGAGTTGATCCAGTGTAAAGTTATTCATTATTGAGAAAATTCAGCTTACAAATGAGATCCAGGGATAAAGCAATCAGTTTGGAAAACCAACACAGTCTTATAGGAAATTTTACTTTTGGAATGAAGAAAGTAAATGTAAAGTAGAAAGTAGATGTAAAGTCCAGTACTAATTAGGCATCATAGAATCTTAGAATTCCTATTTAGAATTCCCACCTTTCCCTGCAGTAACCCTCAAAGCAGCTTTAGGAATCATTAAAAAAAAGTGCCCAAATGAAGAATAAAAACAACAAAGGAAAAAACAGCTAATCTTGCAGGTGAGAGCCAAGAAAAAAACACACACAAGACCATGAGGACTGACAGATAAACTGCATGGTGTGTTAAATATGTCTCATGCAATTTAAGATCTTTTGTTTTATTTTCTAGGAAGCATGAGCAGCCTGGGACCTGTTTAGGAATGCCATTTATGTGTGTGGAAGGTTTAAATTTGTACAAATTTAAATTTACAAATGGAGAAGGTGGGGGTTGTGAAAAAAAGAAATCTCATTCTCTTCCATTTTTGGTCTATGTGTAGGTGTAGGAGGAGGATGACTCGCTATACATTTAATACAGTATAAAGTATAGATCAAGCATGAGTGTTTGTGCTAACCACATAATGCAAACTCACTGTTATGGTTCAGGAGGGATTGAAAACTGGAATGAGGTATGTTCTGACCAACTCATGTGATTGGCTCAGAGAAAGGCTAAATAGTTGACTTGAGAGTATAGCATTTTGTTTTCGGTCCCATTGGGTCCTCCTACCCACCATAATACATTCCCATTAAAATTGGTTAAAACTGTTTTCTGGCAAATAGTTTTCTTCTTCATTGTCTGATGGTATCAAATAAAAACTGTGTTCCCCTTCATACATTTTCAGGGTCAGAAATGCAGGATGCAGTGATTATACTGCCTTCCTTCTTGCCATGCATGTAAGGGAGCATTAGAGAGAGAGAGAGAGAGAGAGCATTCCAACTGGTGTTCTTATGTATTCAAATCTGCTTGCCTCAGTTTGTACAATCTCAAGGTCCCCTTCTTTAATGAGAAGAAGTGGGCTACTGCATGTTGGAGGACAGTGTTGCTCATTTCTTTCCCCATTAAACTAATTCCATTAAATATTTTTCCCCATTAAACTAATTCCATTAACTATCTACTATCCAAGTAGTGTGAAGGATGATTATCCATAAATACTACATACAATTTGCTGTCCTGAACTCCATTATGATGTTCATCTCTTGAAGGGTTATTTTTCATATTTCTTATTCTGATAGCCTGTTTGCAGAGTGTCAAGACTTTAAGTTAATTTAGAAAATACAAGCACACATTCTTACATACCTTTTAGCTCTTGGATTATATTTCATTTTTGGTACACGCCGTCATTGTGCTACTGATTCTGCATGATAGGAGATTTAAACAACTGGACCATTTTATTTTGTGATAAGACATTCCTTGCTTTCAGACTGGAATTATAGAATCACAGAATTGGAAGACACCACACAGGCCATCAAGTCCAACCCCCTGCCATGCAGGAACACACACTCAAAGCATCACCAGTAAATGGCCATCCAAGCCTCTGTTTAAAATCTCCAAAGAAGGTGACTCCACCGTACTTCTAGGCAGCATATCTACTGTTGAACTGCTCTTACCATCAGGAAGTTCTTCCTGATGTTTAGATGAAATCTCTTTTCCTATAATTTGAATCCGTTGCTTTGTGTCCTAGTGTCTAGAGCAGCAGAAAACAAGGTTGCTCCATCCTCAATGTGACAAATATTTAAACATGGCTATTATGTCCCCTCTTAATGTTCTTTTTGTCAGGCAAAACATACCTACCTCTCTAAGCCGCTCCTCATAGGGCATGGTTTCCAGACCCTTCACCATTTTCATTGCCCTCCTCTGGACATGTTCCAGCTTGACAATATCCTTCTTGATCTGTGGTGCCCAGAACTGGACTCAGTATTCCAAGGGAGGTGTAACCAAAGCAGAATAATGTGGTGTTATTACTTCCCTTGACCTTGACACTATACTCCTGTTGATGCAGCCTAGAATCGCATTAGCCTTTTTAGCTGCTGCATCACACTGTTGACTCATGTTCAGCTTGTGGTCCAATAAGACTCCTAGATCCCTTTCACATGTACTGTTTTCAAGCCCGGTATCACCCATCCTATATCTGTGCATTTCATTCTCTCTTCCTAAGTGTAGTAGCATACATTTTTCCCTGTGACAATTCATTTTGCTGTTTTTGGTCCAGCTGTCTAATCTTTCAAGGTTGTTGTGATCTCTCCTCTGGGGTATTAGCTATCGCTCCTAATTTGGTGTCATCTGGAAATTTGATGAGCATGTCCTCTATTCCATCATTGAAGTCATTGATAAAGATGTTGAATAGCACTGGGCCCAGGACAGAACTCTATGGCACCCCACTAGTCACTTCTTTCCAGGATGAAGAGGAGTCATTGGTGAACATCCTTTGTGTTCAGCCAGTCAGCCAATTACAAATCCACCTAACAGTAGCTGTTAAGCCAAAATGTGGATGAGTCAGAGGTTCACCCACAATGACGGTGCCTCCACATGACTATGGGAATTAATTAGGTCAAAATTAGGAGGCTTGCAAGAGGGGGGTAACTTAATGAGATCTCTCACCTATGTTTATGGGGTACTTTCAGGAAAGAACCTGCCAGAAAATCTCAAAATGTAAACTAAAATATGTTTTTATTGAAAGAAATTCACACAAGCACACCAAAAGCCAAACACTCACACATGTGCACAAGGACTAGCTGAAGGTAAGGGGAGGAAAGTGTGGATAAGAGACTTTCAGGGTTTGGGTGGTATTTACTGGTTTGGAGAGCAGTGAGGAAAGCAGTTATGTGGTTTAGATGGGCACCTAAGGACAGTTGTCATTCAGGAATCAACACAACACAAACAATTAAGTCCAGACAGAGTTAATAGGCCCTTTTCACACCTTACCTCGTCACGGCAGTGGGGAGCCACTCATGCGAGCTGCTCACGACAGCCCTTTTTGCCTCCCTCATCGCCTTCCTTGTAGCGTGACCGTGGCACTCGGGCCCCGCCCCTTCCTTCCGCAGCGCAGTCTGGGAGCTGTAGGCTGTGCGGGGGGAAGGAAGCGTGACTGCCCCTGCTCGCCGAAGCACCGCACACAGGTAAGTGCACGAGGGTGCCGCGAGCATTGCGTGAGTGTGCAGTATTTTCGGCTTAAAGCCGAAAATCAAAACATGTGCGTGCGCCCTGCTTTAGCCTCGTGAGTGTTGCGTGAGTGGGAGTGCGTCATACGGAGCGACGCTCCCACTGAGGTGATGCTCAAGGGGCGCTCACGTAAAAAAAAAAACATGCGAAAAGGACCACAGTCTTAGTGTTTAGGTGACAAAAATGTAATGGCTGTTGTAATAGCCCTGTATTGTGGAATGGTTGGGAAGACAAAGCAAGAAAGCAGCTAGGTGTGAGGGAACTGGGTTAAAACAATCACAGTTTGGTGGGGAATTTCCCCTTTGGCTCCAAAATGTCCAGCTGTTAGCATAAGACTATTGTCTCTAGAGTTGTCCTACAATCTCCCTGACAATGACTTTGGTTTTTGACTGAGAGGGGTGTGGCTGATCTGCTTTGCTATCTCACATTTACAGTCAGTAATCTGCCTTTTTTCAACTTTACCTTCAGGTTTTCACTTCAGGTTTTTTTTTGTATGAATGCCAATTAATATAGTGCCAATTAAATAATATTACCAATTAAACCATATCAATATGAGGGGTGCACAGGGCTGTCTAACCCACAGGTTACTCCCTTGTTTGCAAGAATATCATGGGGGACCTTGTCAAAGCCTTTACTGAAATCAAGATATACTACATCCACAGCATTCCCTTAATCCATCAAACTTTTAATTCTATTAAGAAAAAGAGATCAGATTAGTCTAGTCTAGTTGAGCAGTTGTCTGCTCCTAATTCTGTGGTGCTTCCTCTGTCATTGACAACCCTTGAACATCTTGAACATCTCCTGGCTGGCTGTGACTGCTCATAATGTAGGGGGAGGAGCAGCATCCCACCCCAAAGAGTGGAGAGAGGGTGCTGGCTGTGGTTGGCAGTGACTGTGTGTCCCTGCTTCCCCCCCAAAAGGCTCCAGAGGTCTTGAGGGAATAAGTGAACTTTCTGGGCCTGGAGAAAACATTCATGAGAGCCTGAACCAGCTCGTGGCACCCCTGTTGGTAGAAGAGAACTGTTGATACCAAGGGGGGCAAAACAGTATCAGTCAGTGTCAGCCTGGAATTCTTTGAAAGATATGAGGTTTTGCAAATGAAAAGCAATGGTATGAAGAAGTCAGTTTTGGACCACCTGATCATATAGTTGGAGAATATTTTCCTAGGAATGGATTTGGAAATGAAAGATTCTCTCACAGAGACCTTATTTGGTAAAGCTTTGAATTCTGTGCTTCTCCCTCAACCAGAAAAGGCATCCGTGTGTGCAATCTTTCTCCATCTGAAAGTACAGTTCTTGAAGACAGCCATTGAAGTTACATGGTGAAGTAGCAATCCCAGCACAAATACAGCAATGGAAGATGGTACAGGCAGAATAAAATGAGATAATATTGAAAGAAGAAAAGTATGTAGTCAGTAGTAGGTGTTCTGTTTAGTGACATCTGACTTGAAACCAGTACATGTGAAAGGGATCTAGGAGTCTTAGTGGACCACAAGCTGAACATGTATCAACAGTGTGATGCAGCAGCTTTTTAGCCAATGCAATTCTGGGCTGCATCAATAGGAGTATAGTGTCGCAATCAAGGGAAGTAATAACACCACTCTATTTTGCTTTGTGTAGACTTGACCTGGAAAATTGTGTCCAGTTCTGGGTACCACAATTCAAGAAGGATATTGACAATCTGGAATGTGTCCAGAAGAGGACAACCAAAATGTCCTCTTTCAGGATCACTGCCTGATTCCATTATAATAGAAGTTTCTTGGACTGGAGTTGGGGTGGGTATCTCATGCTACTCTAATGGACTGGAAATTTGACTTCACGGACAGAAAATTCTACTACTCTGCAGTCTTTACTTATCTCCTTTCCATCAGGATATCCAGCTAGCATGACTGTAAGTCTACCTATCAATATTTTTTATGGGATAAAGTTGCATAGAATCATAGAATCATAGAAATGTAGAGTTGGAAGAGACCACAGGTGTCAGGAACAGATTCACTCTTACACGGATCAACAAACTTAATAGAAGATTTATTGTAACATAGTAAGGGATGCTGTCTTCAGACGTTAAAGCTCGAGAATGGAACGTTTCCCCCCACCTTACACTTTAACAGACAGTTTCTCCTAAGATAGTTGTAAAAGAACGAACGTCATCATGCCAAACGGTTCCTTTGAAATTCCAGCCGGAAGGAATGGTTGGCGCCTGGGAATAGCTAACAGCCTACTATCACTATTTCCTCAGTCTACTGCTATCCTAAAACAATAAAACATGGAGGACTCCCGACATCCTGCCCCACTTTTTAAAAAAAATATATATACATAAAGATACACAAAATATAGAAAATATCACGGAACAGTAGAAAGACAAGAAAACTAAATAGTAATATGAATGCAGTAGCAAGTCAGTCGGGGCGTTGAGGAACATCAGCCGGCGAAGAAGTCAGCGAAGGTGCCCTCTTCAGCAAACTGGAATGAAAAACAGGATGAATAGCCTTGAGGGAAGAAGGGAGATCTAGTTCAAAAGAGACATCATTAATAGCCCTTTTCACAGGAAAAGGTCCGAGAAAACGAGGGGAAAGTTTTTTAGACGGAGAAGGAGAGGAAATGTTCTTAGAAGAAAGGAAAACCAAATCCCCGGGCTGGTAAAGGGGATTAGGCTGCCGTTTACGGTCAGCGAAACGTTTGTGGGAAGCTTTAGCGGATGCTATAGCATCTGAGACGGATTGCCAAATGCCAGAAAATTTAGAGACCCAAGCAGAAACAGAAGGAGGAGCGGAGGAAGAGAGGGAGGGGGGGAAAGGAGAAGGAAGGAAGCCGTAAACTATTTCAAAGGGGGGTTTCCCAGTAGAGGTATGAACCGCAGAATTGATGGCGAACTCAGCGAACGGAAGGAGCGGAGCCCAATCATTCTGGTTCTCAGAAACAAAACACCTAAGAAATTGTTCAAGAGATTTGTTAACACGCTCAGATTGGCCATCTGTTTGAGGGTGATAAGCACTGCTGAGTTTCTGAGTGACTCCCAGGGTTTTCAGTAGACAAGTCCAAAACTTGGAAGTGAAAATTGGATCCCTGTCCGAAATGATCACCGAAGGTAGTCCGTGAAGTTTCCATACATGATTAACGAACAGGTCAGCCAGCTGGTCAGCACGGGGTAGTTTCTTTAAAGGCACAAAATGACATTGCTTGAAAAAGTGATCAGTAACAACCCAAATAACATGAAAGCCGTGTGAAGAGGGAAGAGACACGATAAAATCCCATGCGATGACCGACCAGGGGCTAGCAGGCGCAGGCAGAGGTTGCAGGAGCCCTTGAGGTTTAGATGTGGGCGATTTAGAAACGTTGCAAGTGGCACACTGCTTAATGTAAGTTTGCACGGAGGGGTTTAATCCAGGCCACCAAAAAAGGTGGCGAATCGCATGCAATGTCTTCAAAAACCCAAAATGTCCAGCGGGTTTGGAGTCATGATAACGATGAAGTACCTGCTCGCGGGCAGCAGGGGGAACGTAGACCTTGGTGCCATAAAAGGGGAGATTGTCAACCCATTCTATTTTATCCTTGTTTGCCGGTAGCCAGGAGTCTGCATGCGCTGCATGAATGATAGCATCGCGGAGAGCGGAGTCACAAAGAGAGGAGGCAGAAAGCCTTGTCTTTGCTAATGCACGAGTAGTCACTTGAGAAGCCAGAGAGGAGGCAGGAAACAAGGTATTGGAGTGGGAGGACGTAGCAGGGGACTCCGCAAAACAGGGAAGTCGAGAGAGAGGGTCCGCCAGTTGGTTAGTTCGGCCAGGTTTGAAAACAATTTTAAATCGGAATCTCTGGAAAAATTCAGCCCATCTCGCCTGCTTAGGGGAGAGTTTCTTAGCAGACTGTAAGGCTTGCAAATTCCTATGATCAGTCCAAACTTCAAAGGGAAGTCGAGCCCCTTCAAGCAAATGACGCCAAGAGGACAGCGCAAAATGGATAGCCTTGGCTTCTTTCTCCCAAATAGGCCAATTAGCTTGTTGAGGGGAAAATTTCTTTGAAATGAAAGCACAAGGCCTGAGTGCTCCTGTGGTGTCATGTTGTAAAAGAACGGCTGCCATGGCAAAGTCCGAAGCATCCGTTTGCACAATGAATTGCTTACAACTGTCGGGAAAAAGGAGTAAGGGCTCAGACGTAAATTTAGATTTCAAATGGTCAAACGCCGATTGACACTCAGGCGACCAACGAAGTCTATGCGCCTTGCCCGCAGTGGATCCTTTAGGTTTCCGTAGAAGGTTGGTGAGTGGAAGCGTTATGGCCGCAAAATCCTCAATAAAGTTCCGGTAGAAGTTCGCAAAACCAAGAAATTGCTGCAGTTGCTTCACAGTTTTAGGGACGGGCCATTGCAAAATGGAGTTAATCTTCGAAGGGTCCATTTTAAGTGAACAGTCTTGAATCCTATATCCCAAGTAATCAAAAGTTTGGGTGTCAAATTGGCATTTAGATAGATTAACCACGAGGTTGTTATCTATAAGCCTTCGTAACACTTCACGAACCAAGGACACATGAGATTCCATGGAATCTGCGTAAATTAAAATGTCATCCAGATAAATCAGAACCCCCTGATACAACAAGTCATGGAAAATGGTGTTCAAAAACATTTGGAACACAGATGGCCCCGATTGTAAGCCAAAGGGAAGAACCGTCCATTTAAAGTTACCTAGAGGAGTTGCGAAGGTGGTAAGCCACTCAGAGTCCGGGTCCATTCTAATCCTATGAAAAGCCTCTTTAAGATCAAGTTTGGTGAAATATTTTCCTTGAACAAGATGGTCCAAAACAGTCCGTATCAGAGGTATGGGATAACAATTGGAGGAAATAACCTGGTTAATAGCAGAGTAGTTAACTATCAGTCTCGGATCCGCGCTGGGATCTTTTCTCTTTCGGAAGAAGACAGGACTCGCCGTGGGGGCTGTAGAGGGCTTGATAAAGCCGCGAGCCAAGTTTTTATTTAGGAACTTCTTGAGAGCAAGGAGTTCTTTTTGGCTCATGGGATAAATTTTCGGTTTAGGCAGGGTGGCCCCGTCAACTAATTCCAGTTTACAGTCAAAGTCCGTGTGGGGAGGCAATTTGTCAGCCTCCCTTTCGTGGAAAGCCTTTTGGAAGTCTCGGTAGTGTGAAGGAATTTGTTGCAATTCTTCATGGGGAATAGAAAAGTTTTCATCTGAAGAGGACATAGTGCCAGCAGTCCAGTTTATCTGGGGGTTATATTCACGAAGCCAATCGATTCCCAAGACCAATTTGAACTGCATCGCCTTGGGAACTAGAAATCGCATGCTGTAATTGTTTTTGTCCATTTGAAATGAGATGGGCTTAGTGATTTTACTAATTACTCCCCCAGTCATTGAGGTCCCATCCATTTGCGTTAATTTGATGGGGCATTCCAAGGGCTCATAAAGAGTTTTCAATTGTTTGGCCAATTTGGGGTGTAACAAACTTCTGGAGCAGCCAGAGTCAATTAATGCCCTATGTACATGCAAAGTCCCATCGCTGCCACTAATCGCAACCGTGGTGTAGAAATGGGGAATTTTAGGAGTACTTACAGATGTTCCCGCCGCTTGCCAGTCATCGCAGTCAGGTTTAGAATCTCCATCTATGTCAGATGAGGACGAAGAGGTGGTTTCATCATCGGGATCGGAGTCTCCTGTCGCCGCTGCAGGGTCCTTAGAAGTGCGTCTAAGTGGTTGTTTGGCGGCCGCTGTCTGATGTGTGAATTCTATATCCTTTGGGTCTGCTCGTGCTCCCTTAGTCCCAGTCGGAGCTTGGTTTCCGCGGCAGGTGTTGGCGAGGTGGCCCGGTTTTCCACAGTTAAAGCACATGCCCAAACGGAGACGTTTGTTCCGTTCCTCAGCATTGAGGACGGTGGGACCGCGAGGTTGTCGTTTTGGCACGTCTTGTCTTTGTCGGTTCAGCTGAACAGTCTGGGTTATGCCTTCCATTTCAGTAGCTAGTCTGACCCAACCTAGCAGGGTCTGTGGATTGGCCTGCATTAAGCACCCGTGTAGAATATCAGGATTTAGTCCATCTTTGTATAACTCAATTAGAATTTCATCACTCCACGGGACTTTGGTGGCCAGGTTTCTAAATTCACGGGAATACGTCCCCACATCGTTCCTGCCTTGTTTCATTCGTTTCAGTTGATATTTGGTGTTTTCCAATAAATGGGGGTCTTCAAAGCGTTCCCGCAGATGGTTCATGAAGAGCTGCAGATTTTCAGTTTCGGGGGCGCGGGAGTCATATAGGTTCGCTACCCAGTCTGCTGCCAGTCCTTTCATCCTCTGGCTTAGGTATCGAATTCGGGCCGCATCATCCCGAAATAGATGGCCGTGATCAATCATGAAATTGTTTGCCATAGTCAAAAAAAAAGAGAGTTTCTCCCCCTTCCCGTTGAAGGTCGCTTTCAGGTCTCCCACATTTCTGAGTAACAGTGGCGTTGGCGTGTGCCCTGTTGGTTGCTGGGGCGGACCAGGGGTGCCTGCCGCCGAGACAGCCGCTCGTGGTTCTCCTCCTGGTGATCTCCCTGTCTGCGAGGGACGGATGCGCATCTCGCGTAGCATGGTCTTGAGTTCGAGTATCTCCTCATCTTTTCTTTCCAGTTCGGTTTCCATTTGCTTTATCTCCTCCAAAAGGGATAGGTCTTTTGCTGATGTATCCCATCTAGCAGCCCTTCTGCGTTGTCTCAACGACGTACGTGGCTTTTCTCCCCAGACCCAGGTTTGGCCGCTTGTGGGGGTTTCCATAGCCTCGGTCAGGCGCAATTTTGTCTTGGTATCCAGGGGCACTTCAGTTTCTGTAGCTCCATCAGATTCTGCAGATCCTTGCTCTTCTTCAGTAATCGACTGGTCCATCAATTGGTGCATTTTTTGAAAGGATTCTCGAGCTTTCTGTCAGGAACAGATTCACTCTTACACGGATCAACAAACTTAATAGAAGATTTATTGTAACATAGTAAGGGATGCTGTCTTCAGACGTTAAAGCTCGAGAATGGAACGTTTTCCCCCACCTTACACTTTAACAGACAGTTTCTCCTAAGATAGTTGTAAAAGAACGAACGTCATCATGCCAAACGGTTCCTTTGAAATTCCAGCCAGAAGGAATGGTTGGCGCCTGGGAATAGCTAACAGCCTACTATCACTATTTCCTCAGTCTACTGCTATCCTAAAACAATAAAACATGGAGGACTCCCGACAACAGGGGCCATCCAGTCCAACCCCCTGCCATGCAGGAACACCCTCAAAGCACTCCCGACAGATGGCCATCAAGCCTCTGCTTAAAAACCTCCAAGGAAGGAGACTCCACTACACTCTGAGGCAGCAGATTCCACTGCCGGACAGCCCTGACTGTCAGGAAGTTCTTCCTGAGGTTCAGGTGGAATCTCCTTTCCTGCAGCTTGAATCCATTGCTCCTTGTCCTGGTCTCTGGAGCAGCAGAAAACAAGCCCTCTCCTTCCTCTACGTGGCATCCTTTCAAATATTTAAACATGGCTATCATGTCCCCTCTTAACCTTCTCTTCTGTAGACTAAACATACCCAGCTCTGTAAGTCTATCCTCATAGGGCATGGCTTCCAGGCCTCTCACCATTTTGGTCGCCCTTCTCTGGACTTGCTCCAGCTTGTCAATATCCTTCTTGAATTGGGGTGCCCAGAACTGGACACAGTATTCAAGATGGGGTCTAACCAAAGCAGAGTAGAGTGGTACCAGTACCTCTCTCGATCTAGACACCATACTCCTATTGATGCAGCCGAGAATTGCATTGGCTTTCTTGGCTGCCGCATCACACTGCTGACTCATGTTCAGCTTGTGATCTATGAAGACTCCTAGATCTCTTTCACACGTACTGCTATCCAGCCACGTGTCCCCCATCCTATATTTCTGTATTCCATTTTTTCTACCTAAGTGTAGGACCTTACACTTCTCTCTGTTGAATTTCATTTTGTTCGCCTTGGCCCAGCTCTCCAATCTATCCAGGTCATTTTGAATTTTGATCCTGTCCTCTGGCGTATTAGCAACCCCTCCCAATTTGGTATCATCTGCAAATTTGATGAGCATGCCCTCTATTCCTTCATCCTAGTCATTGATAAAAATATTGAACAGCACTGGGGCCAGGACAGAACCCTGTGGCACCCCACTAGTCACTTCTCTCCAGGATGAAAAGCAGCCATTCGTGATCACCCTTTGGGTTCGGTCGGCTAACCAATTACAAATCCAACTAACAGTAGCCCTGTCCAGCCCACATTTTACTAGCTTCATGGGGAACTTTGTCGAAGGCCTTACTGAAATCGAGATATGCTACATCCACAGCATTCCCTTCATCTATCAAGCTAGTAACTCTATCATAAAAAGAGATATCTCCCACATCTTCCAAAGCACTAGAAGAATGTGGCACTCCTTATCCAGACAAAAACTCATTGCTTGGCTGGTCAGCAGATTAAAGCAGCCCATGATGCTTGCAAAGTAAGCATCCAATGTATATCTAGTGCAACTGCCTTATGTAGAGATGTGTAGCTTAAATATGTGAGAGTGACTGAAGATACATGCATGTACATAGAAGACCTTCCTTTCTGTGTGGAATGTCTGTTTATGCAAAGACTGATAATGCAATGGGTCATCCTCATAGAGCACATACTACTATTAAGAAGATATACATTTGTTTCAAATCCCCAGACTGGCAAGTCTCGGAAATCTCAGCGTTGGCACTCTTTCACTTTCACACTCCCTCCATGGTCACTACTTACTTTTCCAAGATCTTCTCTCAGGCTGCCTCTCAACTAAAAAGGTCTTTATAAACAGACTAAATATTTTAGTTCAATTAAGAAACTTTCATGCAGTTCAAAACATTGATTTCATATGCTTTCATCATCATGCACCCCACAAGCCTAGTCTACAGCAAATCAACTAAAGTACCATGTCAAAATCTGGTACACTGTCACCAATGATTCTGGGGATTTACCATCATAGAAAGAGCTACCCAAAAAGGTTAATTTCTAAGTAAGTCTTCTTAAAGGCTTTTAAAGTACATACAGATGAAATAGAAAAAGAAACAACAAATGAGAAGAAGAAGAAAAATTATAAGTACAAAGGGTCATTAAAGGCAGTAAAAATAATAAACAATACTAAAAAGGTTTTTCTAATTAAATATAACTCCATGAAACAATTTCTCTAATGCAAATACACTCAAACACTTCAACTGCTACATTTCCAGATACACTAATTGTTGAAACCTACAGTCAACAAGTTATACACTTGTTACCCCAAAACGTGGGTGGGTCAGGGGTCCACCCATGATGCCAGTACCTCCATGTGACAATGGGGAATTAATTAGCTCAATAAGGAGGCCTGCAAGGGGGAAGGGTAACCTAATAGCATATTTCCACTAATATTTACAGGGTCTTGCAGGAAAGAACCAGCCAGAGATTCCAAAATAGGTTAAAACGTGTTTTATTGAAAGTTCACTTATGTACACAAAAGACCCAAACACCCACACACTCACACCAGAGCTAACCAAAGGACAAAGGGAAGAAAGTTGTTTATACAGGGGTTTTCAGGGAATGGGCAGTAATGAGCAATCCGGAGAGCTGTGAAGAAAGCAGTGATGTGGCTTAGACTAGTGCCAAAGAATAGTAATCAGTTGGAAATCAGAGCAACAGTGTGGTGTTTGGGTTTAGACCTAAAATCTACCTTAAGGACATGGGCACGAATGACTCTGGCTGGGCAAAGAATGAAGGTTGTCACATGGACAATGGGGTCAGGACAGTGTTACTGGTCTTCATGTTAGGTGAGTTAAAGGCTGTTATAATAGCTCTGTGTTTATAGTCAGGTAAGGGAACAATGAAGGGAAATGTCCAGGTGCAAGAAAGATGGGTTGAAAAAAATCAGTGTTTTGGTGGGAACTTCCTTTTGCCATTGTATGCTATCAGAGATGTTATAGCTTCAGGTTGAGCCTATTATCCCCAAAGTTGCTTGGTAATCTGCATGACAATGACCTTGGCCTAGAGAGAATCTTCTGACCTACTTTGCAATCACGCGTGTTCGGTCAGTAATTTTCCTTTCTCCAGCTTGATCTCAGATTCCATTTTGTATCAATGCCAATTAATGTGTTTTGCCAATTGAATCATATTTCAGCAATTAAACCATATCAAACCTGGGGTGTGTGCAGGCCTGTAACATGCTTTTTCTTTAAAGGTTCCCATTTTTTCAAATAAGTCACCACTGATTTTTCTCTTAACAGTATCATCAATTTACCCATTTCAGTTAAGTCCATTAATTTTATCAGCCAGTGCTTTTTCAATGGAGTTTCTATATTCTTCTAATTCTGTGCATATAATAATCTTGCTTTGGTGTCATATATCACAGTATCTGGCCCTCCTTCTTCTCCAATTGATCTTCTACTAATCCTAAGAAATATAATTCTGGCTTCAATTGAACAGTAACTTTTTATGTTCAGATTTTTTTTATTTATTAAAGATTTTAGACAAACTCTAAACTACATAATAACAGAACTATACATGAAAAAGCAAACACTTGCATGAAAAGTAACAAGCACTACATAACATGGACTTCCAGTCAGGCGACAGAGAAAAGCAGTTTGGTTTAGGGAAGGATCCTACGGCATTCTGCACTGAAGGCATCAGCATTTGATTCATCATTGACAAGCTGAAAAAGTTCCCTGTAGACAGGGAATATTTGGAGTTTACAGTGATCAAGTTTTTGTGGCTGATCCAGGCACCGGGGTGGTGGTGGTTAATACGTCCCCTTTAGATGTCAGGAGGATTGGTAAAGACTGCAATGATCTCCTCATCATTTCTGAAGCCATTGCTTAGGCAAACCAATATCTGTGCTACAGATTTTGTAAAGAATAATTGAAGAAGAATTTGAATTACAACACTCTCTGGATGTAGGACAAGTATAAATATTTCAGCAGGGGTCATTCTATAGAGGTAAAGAGAGAGTGACTGGATTTTCTAATTTTTAATTATAAATTAACCCTGCTGGTGTCATGACAAAGTGCCCCCCCACTCAAAAAAACACTGAAGCTTAAAGAATTTAACTGAAGCTTAGAAGCTTTTATAATGTTAGTGAGAACATTTTTCTTTATAATTGGAGCTAAGTGGTCCTGTTTAATTAACAGAAGTATAGAAGTATAAACAATCTCTTACTGTGGGAAATTGAGTACAATAACACTCAAAGCCACACTGCTTCAGACAATAACAGGAAGTTGAACCCCTTCTGAACCCTTTTTTACTTTTAATTTTCCTTTGACAGAGGTAGAGAGACAGAGTGGCAGGGCTTATTTAGCATGCACCTAACATCTGGTGGTGAAATCAGGAATAAACAACAAGCTTTAGTAGACAGTTGTAAAGCTGCATAAATTGGAAGATCTGGAAAATAGCCAGTCAAGACTGTCTTGCAGTCAATAAAACACAAGGTGATCAAATAATTATATACATCCTGCACACAAATAAACAAAGGTGTAAACACACCATATTTAAAAATATAAACAATCTGTATTTAAATAGAACAGGCTATAATTAATTACAGATATCCTGGAGTTCTATCAATGTCCGGGTTTATTAGCCCATTCCAGTCACCCATCAGGATGAAGTCATGATAATAAAATTCCAGGATTGTTTGTAGGATTTTTTCATAAAAGTTGCTTTTGTTTTCTAAAAGGCCTTGTAAGGGTTTGGGTTCTTGACTGAGCCTTTGCAGGATTCTGCCCACAAGGAATCTGGCCCTGACTGAGTCCCTGCAGGATTCTGCCCACAAGGATCTTGGGTCTGACAACAGTCTCTGCAGGATCCTGGTCTGTACCTCAGGCACATCTAGCTGTTCAGATGCAGGGCAGCTGGAGTGGCAAGGAGCCAGCTATAGAAGGGTTGGTTTTTCTCTGCAGCCTTGGCCTCAGCAACATGGTTTTGTAGGCTGCTTGTAGCCTTTCTTGATGCTTCTGTATTTCTGGTCTTGCTGACTTCTGACCCCTTGACTTCTGACCTGTTGCCTCCTTCCTGGACCTGTCTCTTGCCCCTGGCTCTTTGGAACCCTGATACCAGATCAGACTTCTGTTGCCTTGGACTCTTGCTGGACTCTGATTCCTGGTCTCTGGACCCAGTGCCTGTTCCCTGTTCCAGCCCCAGAGTCTGCATCTGATAATCCTTGCCACCCATGGCCTGGACTCTGACAGACTGTACTTTCCTACCACTAGGATCTTTAAATCTAACATTTCAACCTCAGTTCCTAAAAACTTCCTTTGCTTTATACCTCTGATAACATATACATTATTCCTTTTTTCTCTTTTTCTGTTGTTGCTGAAAAGTCTTTGCCTAGATTAAGATTCTTGAGATATTTAATATATTTGGATCTTATGTGTATTTTCTGAAGGCATATTATGTCCACCTTTTGTTTTTCTAAGTAATGGATAGTGCTCTTTCTTTTACATGGAGAGTTGAATCTTTTAATATTCTGTGAGATAATTTTTGTATCCATATTTATTGGCTGAATGTATCAGTGTTTAGTTAAATTTAGGAATCTCCTCCTCCTCCTCCTCTTCCTCCTCCTTCCTCCAGTTTGGCTGGTTGTTCTGGATCTTGTTCTTTTCCTGATTGAAGGTGTTTCTCTGTCTTAAATGAGAGATTTCAACCATCCTGATATTTGCTGGAAGTCAAACTCTGCTAAGAATTCTTTCACTTTCCTTGCAGACAATTTCATAGTCCAGAAGGTGGAGGAGGGAATGAGGGCTATTTTAGATCTGATCCTGACCAACAATGATGATCTTGTTAATGGGGTGGAGGTTGCAGGATTCTTACATGGAAGTGATCGTATTTTCCTGGAGTTTACACTACAGCAGAAAGAGGAAACCAAGCTGTTTCCCCAAAATGTCGGTGACTCAGAGGTCCACCCATGTTGCCAGTACCTCCATGTGACAATGAGGAATTAATTAGCTCAAGTTAGGAAGTCTGGGAGAGGGGGGTAACCTAACGAGATCTTTCCTCTGATGTTTATGGGATCTTGCACAAAAGAACCAGCCAGAGATTCCAAAATGTAAACTAAAATGTATTTTGTTGAAAAATCAGTCACATACACAAAAGATCCAAACACTCACACAAGAACTAACCAAAGGATAAAGGGAGAAAAGTTGTGGATAGAGGAGTTTTCAGGGAATGGATGATAGTTGCCAATATAGAGAGCAGCAAAGAAAGCAGCAATGTAGCTTTGACTAGCACCTAAGGACAGTACTTAGTTGGAAATCAGAGCGACAGCATGGTGTTCCATTAGTGCAGTACTAAATCAAACTACTCAACTTGGAGGGTTCTTATAGCTCTCTGGACAAGGCTCTCTGGCCAAGCAAACAATGGAGGTTGCCACATGGACAATGGGGTCCAGACAGAGTTACTGGTCTTAGTGTTAGGTGACATAGAGTTAATGGCTATTGTAATAAACCTGTAGTTGTGGAGAGGTTCGAGAACAATGCAGGGAAACATCCAAGTGTAAGGAGACAGGGTTGAAACAATCCGTATTTTAGTGGGAAATTCCCTTTGTCTGTGTATTCTGTCCAACATGTTCCAGCTTCAGTTTAAGTCTATTATCTCCAGAGTTGCCTGGTAATCTGCCTGACAGTGACTTCAGTTATGCCTAGAGAAGACTGGCTGACCTGCCTTGCAATCCCATGTGTTCTGACAGTAATTTTTCCTCTGCCTAGCTTGACCTTCCAGCCACCTCAGGTTCCATTTTATATCAACTCCGAAAAATGTATTTTGCCAATTAAAATATATTTAACCAATCAAACCATATCAAATGTAGAGGGTGCATGGGCCCATAACAAAGCGTAGTCAGACATGCATTCTAGACTTTTAGAAAGCTGATTTGAGTCAACTTAGGGAAATATTGGGTTAGATCCCATGGCCAGGAATGCTGAAAGAGAAGGGAGTTTATGATGTATGGGAGTTTCTTAAAAGTGAGATGTTGAAGGCACAATGTCTAACAATTCCAATGAAGAGGAAAAATTAGGAGGTGTTTAAGGAATGGCTATCTAAAGAACTGTCAATGGAGCTAAGATTTAAAAGGGCCATGTACAAGAAATGGAAAAATTAGGAAATCACCAAAGGGGAATTCAAACAAATATACAGCAAGTGTAGGGAGAAAATCAGAAAAGCTAAAGTGCAGAATGACCTCAGGCTTGACAGAGAGATTAAAAAAATAAGAAGGTGTATGTTTTCTGGTTATGCCCATAGCAAAATGAAGATCAAGGAAATGATAGGGCCTTTGCATGCAGAGGATGGTGAAATGCTAGCAGGGGACAGAGGGAAAATAATATAGTGTTTAGGTCAAGGAAAGTGATAGTACAATTCTATTCTGCTTTGGTTATACCCTATCTGGAATAATGTGTCCCATTCTGGGCATCACTATTCAGGAAAGATATTGACAAGATGGAATGTGTCCAGAGAAAGATGGCCAAAATAGGATAAGGCCTGGAAACCGTGCATATGAGAAGCAGCTTAGGAAACTGGGTATGCTTAGGCTGGAGAAGAGAAGGTTCAGAGACAACATGATAACCATGTTTAAATATTTTAAGTGATGTCATATGGAGGATGGAGAAAGCCTGTTTTCTGCTACTCCAGAGACTAGGACACAGAGTAGTGGCTTCAAACTTCAGGAAAAGAGATTCCATCTATAAACATTAGGAAGAACTTCCTGATGGCAAGAGCAGTTTGACAGAGGAATGTACTGCCTCGGAGTGTGGTAGAGCCTCGTTCTTTGGAGGTTTTCAAACAGAAGTTCGATGGCCATCTGTTGGGAATGCTTTGAGTGCATGGCAGGGAGTTGTACTCTGTGATTTTGTGGTCTCTTCCAACTCTACACTTCTATGATTTTAGGATCATAATTTTTTGTTTATTTTTCTTATATCCTGCTACATGCCCAGACTTTTTAAATTTTTCTAACAACATTTCTATGCCCCCAACAGGATTCTGCAAAGAGATCACCAAATTATCAGCAAATGCTTTTAGTTTACTAGTCTATCTAAATTTTTTATCCCTTTAATTTTTTCATCGTTCCTTATTCTTCCATTTAAAACTTCCAGGCCCAGAATAAACAATAGTAGTGAAAAAAACCACACACCCTTGTCTCATTCCTTTTTGAATATCACATATTTTGCTTAACTCTCCATGGATTGAAATTCATGCATGCTGGTCACTATAAATTGCCTTAATCCAGGTAAGAAAATTATGTCTAAAGATCATCTTTGTCAAGACTCCAAATAGTAAATCTATGCTCTTTGCTTGTTGCACATTGTTAATTGTCTTAATCCAGGTAAGAAAGTTGTCTCCAAAACTCATCTTATTCAGGACTTCAAACAGAAAGACCTAGCTCAAGTTCTGAAAAGCTTTCTTGGTATCCAAAAAGAAAAGTGGTGCCTGTTTCTCATTGTGATTATCTAAATATTCCAAAATACCCAGCACATATCTGGTATTATCTTGTAACCATCTTTTTGGTGAATAATTTAGCTTGGAATAAATTATTGAAAAATCTTTTTCAATCTTTGGGCTAGAATTGTCATAAAAATTTATAATCATCATTTAACAAATTGGTCTAAAATTCTTTGTCAACATCAAATGCTGGCCTTCTTCAAAAGTAGCACAATTGTTGCCTCCACCAAGTATCTTGAATCTTTTTTGTCCTAAAAATTGTGTTCATTAATTTTTGTAGTTGTAAAAATAATTGCCCTTCAAACTTTTTATAATAACTTGCTGACAGTCCCAATATTGGGCAAAAAGTGGGATATAAATAAAGATTGTTGTTATCCATCTGGTTCTGGAGATTTGCTTAACTTGATCCTTTTAATAGCTTCAAAAGTTTTGCTTGTTTTTGTGTGTGCATTCATTGTCTTTGTGTTTTAGAAATGTCAGGTAGGTCTTGTTTATCTAAATATCCCTCCATTTTCTTCAACAAAAAATATTTCATATATAACATATATAATGCTTAATATCAGCATTATCACTTAACCTTATTTCTACTTTGTATCTTCAGAAAAAGTCTCTTCTTTATTTCCTTTTTTTATCTTAAAAGCCAATCATCTTCCTGGTTTATTTGCAAATTCAAAATCTTTCTGCTTCACATAGTATAGCATCTTTTCACTCTTGGCCACAGTGTTCATTGATAAATGTTTCTGTAGAATCATAATTTCATTACACACAGTGTTATTATTGAGGGGATTCTATAGTTCTTCCTCTTTCCTTTTAATCTCCTCTAAAAGAAGTTATGATTTTTCTTATCTTTTCTTTTTCAATTCAGTATTTTGTTGAATTAGGTATCCCCTCATGAATGCATTACTAGCATCACATACTACTCCAGTCTTGGTGCCTTTGTCCTAATTGTCCTCCAAAAAGTTAGTTAAATTTCTTTGACATTTCTCCAAAGCATTTTTATCTTAAAGAAGCAAATCATTCAATCTCCAACTACCTCCCTTTCAACACTAAAGCTCCAGGATTGTTATCTGAAAAAACTCTTTGGTAAACTATCCATTTTTTTAATATCATTATCCAAAGTCTTTGAAATCCAACATATCAATTCTTGAAAGTCTTTCTGAAAAAATCTAAAATCTTTAGTGTTCCCTTATTTAAATCTCCATGCATCTACCAACCCACAGTTGTTCACCTTTTTTTTTTTTTAAAAAAAAAGGTGTTTGTAGTTTCCCCTACCTAATCTTTACAGTTTTCTCAGTCTGGTGAGAAATTCGGACTCACATAAATAACAACACATTTTTTCTTAACTGGGGCTGCAATAAATTCTTTGCCAATTTTTGGATAATGTAGATGTTTAATATCTCTGCTTCTAATATATGTTTCATATCTCTGCTTTTAACACAAGTTTCATACAGGCAAATTATATCTTGTTTTAATTTTCTCAAACAATGGAATATTTTTCTTTTTGTTTGGAGAATATTCAGTTCCCTAACATTCCAAGTCATGTATTTTAAATCCATGTTAATCTGTGAATTTAGATTGGTCCATTCCTGTTGCACCTTTATCTGCTTCTTCATCTGATGCTTTATCCTTATCCCTATTCTGATCTTGATCAGAGGAGGTCACTCTGCTATTTTCCTCCAGAAACCCAACTGAACATTTTATACATCATAGAATGTATAAAATGTATTTGATTCCAGAATTTGTTGGCCTTTTCACAGGTCCACCACATATGATAAAAAGGTTTCTCTTGTTGCTCACATTTCCAACATACATTAGAAGCCTTTTTATGAAATTCAGCCAATTTTTTTCTGGTGTCAAATATCAGTGATGCACCATCTTGTAAAAGTTCTCCTTAAAATCATAACATAATGTGAATTTAATTCCCTCTGACCATATTTTCTCCTTTTGTTCCAACTGTATATTCATGACCAACACTTTGCGCCTACTATACAATCCTAAATGAATTCTTTCTTTATTTCTAACAAAAATGTATGCATCTTAACAATCAAATTTTTACCATCTGAGCATTTGTGATATTCCGAAAAATAAGTGTACTTGTCCTTGTCTGCATAAACGTGCCTCCATACATCCACAAGTTGCAGTTGTACCATCATTTCAAAAAAAGAATTTAGGAAGTTTCCCCTGGTTTCCCAAATTTTTCTTCTCGTTACCTCTATGACTTGTTCTATCCTTTAATGGATTTAGTACTCCATTCCAGTCACCCATCAAAATCAACTTATGGTCTCCTATCTCGGCATCTAATATACTATCCCACAATTTAGAATAAAATTTACTTTTGTTTTCTAGAGGGCCCTAAACTGAAATCACTACGAATTTGGTATCTCTGATTTTTACCTCTATTCCTATCACTTGGCCTCTATTATCCACTAAAATTTGTCTTGCTTCCCATCTTTTATTAACATAAATGGCAACCCCTTTCTTTTTCTTCCCTATAGCTGACACAAACAATTGGCCCAGTTTAGGATTTCTTATATATCTTAAGTCATCTTCTTTTATATGTGTTTCTTGTAAGGCAATAATATCCAAATCAAGCTTTTCTAATTGGTGGAATATGCATTTTCTCTTATATGGTGAATTTAAACCCCGTACATTCCACGATACTACTTTCAATTTCATGTTTAAACCTACTTCTTACCTACTTGCCTTTTAAATAGACCTTTAAGCTTTTTCTTTAGTCTTCGCTCTCTCCCAAATCGTCGTCCTCTGTCTCTAATTCTGGATCAATCAGATTAGTTTCCAGTCCTTCCTCATCCACCTCTTCCTCTTTAGAAGTCACGTCTTTTAGATCTTTTAACTCTTCCTCATCTTCTTTCCTTTCTGTTTTGCTTACGTGTTTGTCTCTTTTCTCATGAATACCCTCTTCTTCTTGATTTCGCTGAGTAGCCTCTGTTCCAACCTGTCTTTCTCGGTCCCGCATTGTATCTTCTGTCTTTGATAGTTCTTCTTTATATTTCTTCCAAAAACCTTTGGCCTTAGACACAGAGTTGAGGGTCACTCTTTTTTGTCTCTACATAAAGGAGATTCCTTCAGATTTTTCCCAGGCATTATTCCTAAGTTTCTTAAAGCTTGGGTAATGAAGTTATAGTCTTTCCTCTTCTTCAATGCCATAGGATGTACGTCTTTGAAGATTTTCAGGTCTTCTCCCTCAACAACCAGCTTCTTTGAATAACTGTGGTGAAGTACCAAGTCTTTCACCCTTTCCCGAAGGAAATAGACCATGATATCCTGTGCATTTTCCTGCTTCGTGCTATTGCCGAGTTCACTCGGAAGATTCTATCAGTTTCGAGGTCTAATTGTTCAGGTGACCATTCTATAAAATGAGCCAGGGGTCGCGTTATTCTTTCATATAAATCTTCCGATGAAAGTTCCCGCAGACCTCTTATTTTTATCGATTTGTTTCTGTTCTTTATTTCGAGTGTCAGGGTAGATCTTTCTAAACCGTCGATTCTGTCCTCCGCCTTTCTGGTCTGCGCTTCGGTCATCACAGTCTTCTCCTCCAACACCTTAACCTTCTCATTCACTGATTTCAATTCTTTTGATATGTTATCAAGTTTATTGTTAAACTTTTCTAGTTCTTTCTTAAGGTCCGTCCTCATCTCAGATCTCACTTGTTTCATTTCCTGTTTCATTTCTGACCTTGTTTCACGCATCTCGTTCTTAAACATCGTTGTTAGTTTCTTGAATTCCTCCACGATGTCGGACCCACCACTTGGCGCCATGTTGGGACTTTCTGTTGAAATTGTTTTAGATTCATTAACTGGAGGTTTCATCTCTATGGAGGCTCTCCTTTGAATCAAAGATGGTATTTGAATTTGATTCCCTGTAGCTGCCTTCCTCTTCCCTGCAGCCATCATCTTGTGTTCTTTTTCCTTGTCCTTCTTAACTTGTTAATTACCGCTTTTCTTTGTCCTTTCTGTGTTTGTTGTCTTATGTCTATTATCTTCCTTCTTTTTTCTAGCACTTGATTTTAATCCTCTACTTATATTTCAGAGGTCTGCGAGTCTATATAATTAATTCAAATATCAATATTAATCAAATTCAATTTTTAAATGTTTCTGCTTATTATTAAATATTAATAACAAATATGCTGTTTACCTGGTATTAACAATATTAACTCAAATTCCTTTAATGTCGAGTCCCCTTAAGACAGCAAAAGTTTCCTTATATTTATGGGAGAAAATTAACTCTAATTAAGTTTTTCTCTCACACTTAAGTTTGCTTCTTAGTTTCTTATTTTACTTTTCCATATTATTTGAAGCAGAGGCTGTTATAATTTTTATTTGGAGCTGGGACTGTTTTACAAACAATCCCAGCACCCGCTCTTTAGATGAGGGAGATCACTTTAGGTGGGAAATCGCTTTTCAAAACCAAACTTCAAAATCTGTTCAAAAACCAGGTTTCCAGTTTACTATCTTTTATATTTGTCTTTTTATTATTTACTCCCCCCCTTTATATTCTTAAAAATATTTTAATAAGAGCAAACTCTAGAATCTTTGCCCCTCAAACAAGCTGTGACTGTAATTCTTACCAGTAGAAAGACTCTATACAAAAGAACAAACAAAAGAAGTCACGGGGGGGGGGTAACACACCACCTATAAAATCGTTACTTTTACCACTTGGCACTTTTTCCAAACACCCTCTACCCCCTTGTCAAACTTCACACACTTCTGTTCTCTTCGAACTTTTTTTTCTTTCTTTTTTCTTTTTTTGTACAGCCCACCCTCCAAAGTATTACATTCCTCTCACCATAAGATTAGACTAAATTGTAGTTATTCATAACAGTTTTTCTACCAGCTTCATCTCTTGTCTTTCCTCTGATACATTGTTCTCTCCTCTCCACCTCTTATCCACTGTCTGCCCTCCAATGTCGCTCTTCGCCTCTAAATCCATCCTCGTCCTCGTCTTCACCACTCTCGTTGCTGTCTTTGCCACTTCACCGCTTTCGTTTCCCGTCTTCCCCGCTTCGCCTCTCTCCTTGCTAACTCCTTCTTCGCTCTTCACTCTCACACCACTGTTTCCATTCTCACCATTTACCTCTCATCCTACCACTCACGTCTCTTTCTTTCACTTCCTTCTTTCACTTCTTTCACTTCCTTTGCCTTTCTTTCTACCTCTCTATCCACTCTGTCCTCTCCTCTCAATGATCCACCAGTCCAAAGTTCCCCCAGGCGATCAAGACGGCAAAAAAGGCAGGAAACAGGAAACATCCCCCGAAGACAGACATAAAGTTCCAGTCTAATTCCCCAAACAGGGAGAGGAGGGGGAAAAAAAGTTCTGGTTCACAGCGTTAACTCAAAAGTCCCAGTTCTCTATGATTACCACTTCGATAACATAACAAGCAAAAAAAGGAACACGTTGGTTTCTCAGTCCTCCAAAGCTCCCTTCTCGATTCTCCTAAGCTACCGCGTCACGGCAGCTGCTCTGCTTCGCCGCCCGCTGTCTTATCTTCTTGCTTTTTGCTGTCTTCTTACTGTCCACCTTATTTGCTCCTATTATCACAACTTTCTATCGCTCTTGAGTCTTCCGATCTCTCAGTACAGCAACTAAAAAGCAAAAAAAACCACCGCGGGGCTGCTACAAGTCTACTGGAGAGAGACTGATGAAAAAAAGCAAAAAACAAAAACAGCCAAGATCTCCTTCGCTTCCGCTTCTTAAGGACTGGATTCGATCACCACCTACTTATCCTCAACAAAGGGGTGTCAGATAAGCTTACCCAACCGGTATAGACAAATTAATTAATTAATATACTTAACGATTATATCCACGCTTTGCGGTGCTGTGGGTGCTGTGCCTCTCTTGAGAGGCACCCGGGGAGATAATGGCGGCTCTGCGACCTGTCGTTTTTTTTGTTTTTTTTTCCTTCGGGCAGCGGAGCATCTTCTTTCTCCTCTTCCACTCTCTCAACGCTGCCAAAAGGCCCCCTTCGAGCCGCCCCCGAGTTCCCCCTTACCCAGGGGACACAAATCCTCTTTTTTGAGATAGACAAGACTGGAGTTACCGATCTCCCCTGGGCATCAGGATACTGCTGTACCGCGGATCCCGACTGGACGCCACATTCGCACCGCCGGAAGTGTATTGTAGACTTTTCTATTATTCGTCTATAGGAGAACTGTTGAAAACTGTAACCTTCTGACATCAATTTTTCAATTGATTTAGTTCTATAGTTTTCTTGGGCCAATTCCAGTACAGTTGCCTGTTTTTCCTTCCTTAAAAAACCTATTGCGATGATATGCACAAGTGTGTTTTAGGACATAACCTTGGTTTGTATCTATTCAATATTCTTAACAAAATGCCTCTCATGTAGTGATTATTAAAATCTGCATTCACTTTGACTTTATCATACCACAAATAACTACACCACCCAAATCTCAGTTTACACCCTTCTAAATCTAACAATCTCTTTTCTTTAACATAATCTAGTCCTTCTGCCAAGCCAAACAACCTGAAGAAAAATACAGTTTCAAATCTGGTAAACCTGATTCTCCTCTTTGTTTAGTATCTTGTAAACATTTATATTTTACTCAAGGTTTCTTCCTATGCCATATAAACTTCAATAAGTCACTATGCCATTGCTTAAATAAGACATTGTTAGTCAATATTAGTATGATCTGAAACAAAAACAACATTCTCAGTAAAACATTCATTTTGATCACAGAAATTCTTCCCAACCATGAAAATTTAAGTTTTGCCCATCTTTGAAAATCCATCTTAATATGATTCCATGTCTTAATACAATTATTTCTCTACAACATGTTCTCCAAGCCCCATAGAATGTGTCACCTGCTGCTGAAGTTCCAAGACTCACCAAGCCTCTGTCTGGCACCTAGAATTCTTACAGTCAAAACTGAGTCTAATACGTTTTTCTAATATGGATACATTGGGAACTTCTGCAAGATCACCTCCCTGCAGGAACAAAGACATGTAATTAGCTTGGATTTAAAAGGCGATTGTTTTTCCCCCTCAGCTTTAAAATTGAGTGCAAAGAGGAAGTTTTCAGATTTCTTATGACTGAATTTTAAGGCCATTTATGAATATAGACTTATCAATAATGTCTGTGAACTTACATTGCAAGATTCCATGAGAACAGAGCTTTTATTTACCTCAAGTTGAGATAACAGCAAGGCTAGCCTTGAGAAATTAAAGTGAAAGCAGCTAGATTGCTCTGTAGGTGCAGGATTGCTATGAGAGTGGCTGCATAGAGAAGATTGAACAGAGAGTGGCATAGGGTGACCAAAAGTTATTGTATATGAGTGGATTTTTTTTCCCTTTTGCTCTTCTTCTTGAGATTTCTTGGAATTGTTTTCCTTTTTTGACAAATCTGAATTATGTCTGTGATCTCCAATATGAGATCCAAAGAAAAAGAGCCTGAAAGATCAGAAAGAAGTGGACATATACAGGACCTAAACCTATAACATCTAAGGGTACAGAAATGCCTCAAAAATATACAGAGGAGTTTCAGCCTTTGAAGAATCAGATATCATAGTTGGGATGCAGATAGAGCAGATTAGAAGAAATCTGATTGTGGAGTTAAAAAGAGAATAAAAACACAGATGAAAGAAATAAAAACAACGATGGAGGAAGTGAGATCAGAGATGTCGGGAGTCCTCCATGTTTTATTGTTTTAGGATAGCAGTAGACTGAGGAAATAGTGATAGTAGGCTGTTAGCTATTCCCAGGCGCCAACCATTCCTTCTGGCTGGAATTTCAAAGGAACCGTTTGGCATGATGACGTTCGTTCTTTTACAACTATCTTAGGAGAAACTGTCTGTTAAAGTGTAAGGTGGGGGGAAAACGTTCCATTCTCGAGCTTTAACGTCTGAAGACAGCATCCCTTACTATGTTACAATAAATCTTCTATTAAGTTTGTTGATCCGTGTAAGAGTGAATCTGTTCCTGACAGAAAGCTCGAGAATCCTTTCAAAAAATGCACCAATTGATGGACCAGTCGATTACTGAAGAAGAGCAAGGATCTGCAGAATCTGATGGAGCTACAGAAACTGAAGTGCCCCTGGATACCAAGACAAAATTGCGCCTGACCGAGGCTATGGAAACCCCCACAAGCGGCCAAACCTGGGTCTGGGGAGAAAAGCCACATACGTCGTTGAGACAACGCAGAAGGGCTGCTAGATGGGATACATCAGCAAAAGACCTATCCCTTTTGGAGGAGATAAAGCAAATGGAAACCGAACTGGAAAGAAAAGATGAGGAGATACTCGAACTCAAGACCATGCTACGCGAGATGCGCATCCGTCCCTCGCAGACAGGGAGATCACCAGGAGGAGAACCACGAGCGGCTGTCTCGGCGGCAGGCACCCCTGGTCCGCCCCAGCAACCAACAGGGCACACGCCAGCGCCACTGTTACTCAGAAATGTGGGAGACCTGAAAGCGACCTTCAACGGGAAGGGGGAGAAACTCTCCTTTTTTTTTGACTATGGCAAACAATTTCATGATTGATCACGGCCATCTATTTCGGGATGATGCGGCCCGAATTCGATACCTAAGCCAGAGGATGAAAGGACTGGCAGCAGACTGGGTAGCGAACCTATATGACTCCCGCGCCCCCGAAACTGAAAATCTGCAGCTCTTCATGAACCATCTGCGGGAACGCTTGAAGACCCCCATTTATTGGAAAACACCAAATATCAACTGAAACGAATGAAACAAGGCAGGAACGATGTGGGGACGTAGTCCCGTGAATTTAGAAACCTGGCCACCAAAGTCCCGTGGAGTGATGAAATTCTAATTGAGTTATACAAAGATGGACTAAATCCTGATATTCTACACGTGTGCTTAATGCAGGCCAATCCACAGACCCTGCTAGGTTGGGTCAGACTAGCTACTGAAATGGAAGGCATAACCCAGACTGTTCAGCTGAACCGACAAAGACAAGACGTGCCAAAACGACAACCTCGCGGTCCCACCGTCCTCAATGCTGAGGAACGGAACAAACGTCTCCGTTTGGGCATGTGCTTTAACTGTGGAAAACCGGGCCACCTCGCCAACACCTGCCGCGGAAACCAAGCTCCGACTGGGACTAAGGGAGCACGAGCAGACCCAAAGAATATAGAATTCACACATCAGACAGCGGCCGCCAAACAACCACTTAGACGCACTTCTAAGGACCCTGCAGCGGCGACAGGAGACTCCGATCCCGATGATGAAACCACCTCTTCATCCTCATCTGACATAGATGGAGATTCTAAACCTGACTGCGATGACTGGCAAGCGGCGGGAACATCTGTAAGTACTCCTAAAATTCCCCATTTCTACACCACGGTTGCGATTAGTGGCAGCGATGGGACTTTGCATGTACATAGGGCATTAATTGACTCTGGCTGCTCCAGAAGTTTGTTACACCCCAAATTGGCCAAACAATTGAAAACTCTTTATGAGCCCTTGGAATGCCCCATCAAATTAACGCAAATGGATGGGACCTCAATGACTGGGGGAGTAATTAGTAAAATCACTAAGCCCATCTCATTTCAAATGGACAAAAACAATTACAGCATGCGATTTCTAGTTCCCAAGGCGATGCAGTTCAAATTGGTCTTGGGAATCGATTGGCTTCGTGAATATAACCCCCAGATAAACTGGACTGCTGGCACTATGTCCTCTTCAGATGAAAACTTTTCTATTCCCCATGAAGAATTGCAACAAATTCCTTCACACTACCGAGACTTCCAAAAGGCTTTCCACGAAAGGGAGGCTGACAAATTGCCTCCCCACACGGACTTTGACTGTAAACTGGAATTAGTTGACGGGGCCACCCTGCCTAAACCGAAAATTTATCCCATGAGCCAAAAAGAACTCCTTGCTCTCAAGAAGTTCCTAAATAAAAACTTGGCTCGCGGCTTTATCAAGCCCTCTACAGCCCCCACGGCGAGTCCTGTCTTCTTCCGAAAGAGAAAAGATCCCAGCGCGGATCCGAGACTGATAGTTAACTACTCTGCTATTAACCAGGTTATTTCCTCCAATTGTTATCCCATACCTCTGATACGGACTGTTTTGGACCATCTTGTTCAAGGAAAATATTTCACCAAACTTGATCTTAAAGAGGCTTTTCATAGGATTAGAATGGACCCGGACTCTGAGTGGCTCACCACCTTTGCAACTCCTCTAGGTAACTTTAAATGGACGGTTCTTCCCTTTGGCTTACAATCGGGGCCATCTGTGTTCCAAATGTTTTTGAACACCATTTTCCATGACTTGTTGTATCAGGGGGTTCTGATTTATCTGGATGACATTTTAATTTACGCAGATTCCATGGAATCTCATGTGTCCTTGGTTCGTGAAGTGTTACGAAGGCTTATAGATAACAACCTCGTGGTTAATCTATCTAAATGCCAATTTGACACCCAAACTTTTGATTACTTGGGATATAGGATTCAAGATTGTTCACTTAAAATGGACCCTTCGAAGATTAACTCCATTTTGCAATGGCCCGTCCCTAAAACTGTGAAGCAACTGCAGCAATTTCTTGGTTTTGCGAACTTCTACCGGAACTTTATTGAGGATTTTGCTGCCATAACGCTTCCACTCACCAACCTTCTACGGAAACCTAAAGGATCCACTGCGGGCAAGGCGCATAGACTTTGTTGGTCGCCTGAGTGTCAATCGGCGTTTGACCATTTGAAATCTAAATTTACGTCTGAGCCCTTACTCCTTTTTCCCGACAGTACGAAGCAATTCATTGTGCAAACGGATGCTTCGGACTTTGCCATGGCAGCCGTTCTTTTACAACATGACACCACAGGAGCACTCAGGCCTTGTGCTTTCATTTCAAAGAAATTTTCCCCTCAACAAGCTAATTGGCCTATTTGGGAGAAAGAAGCCAAGGCTATCCATTTTGCGCTGTCCTCTTGGCGTCATTTGCTTGAAGGGGCTCGACTCCCCTTTGAAGTTTGGACTGATCATAGGAATTTGCAAGCCTTACAGTCTGCTAAGAAACTCTCCCCTAAGCAGGCGAGATGGGCTGAATTTTTCCAGAGATTCCGATTTAAAATTGTTTTCAAACCTGGCCGAACTAACCAACTGGCGGACCCTCTCTCTCGACTTCCCTGTTTTGCGGAATCCCCTGCTACGTCCTCCCACTCCAATACCTTGTTTCCTGCCTCCTCTCTGGCTTCTCAAGTGACTACTCGTGCATTAGCAAAGACAAGGCTTTCTGCCTCCTCTCTTTGTGACTCCGCTCTCCGCGATGCTATCATTCAGGCAGCGCATGCAGACTCCTGGCTACCGGCAAACAAGGATAAAATAGAATGGGTTGACAATCTCCCCTTTTATGGCACCAAGGTCTACGTTCCCCCTGCTGCCCGCGAGCAGGTACTTCATCGTTATCATGATTCCAAACCCGCTGGACATTTTGGGTTTTTGAAGACATTGCATGCGATTCGCCGCCTTTTTTGGTGGCCTGGATTAAACCCCTCCGTGCAAACTTACATTAAGCAGTGTGCCACTTGCAACGTTTCTAAGTCGCCCACATCTAAACCTCAAGGGCTCCTGCAACCTCTGCCTGCGCCTGCTAGCCCCTGGTCGGTCATCGCATGGGATTTTATCGTGTCTCTTCCCTCTTCACACGGCTTTCATGTTATTTGGGTTGTTACTGATCACTTTTCCAAGCAATGTCATTTTGTGCCTCTAAAGAAACTACCCCGTGCTGACCAGCTGGCTGACCTGTTCGTTAATCATGTATGGAAACTTCACGGACTACCTTCGGTGATCATTTCGGACAGGGATCCAATTTTCACTTCCAAGTTTTGGACTTGTCTACTGAAAACCCTGGGAGTCACTCAGAAACTCAGCAGTGCTTATCACCCTCAAACAGATGGCCAATCTGAGCGTGTTAACAAATCTCTTGAACAATTTCTTAGGTGTTTTGTTTCTGAGAACCAGAATGATTGGGCTCCGCTCCTTCCGTTCGCTGAGTTTGCCATCAATTCTGCGGTTCATACCTCTACTGGGAAACCCCCCTTTGAAATAGTTTACGGCTTCCTTCCTTCTCCTTTCCCCCCTCTCCCTCTCTTCCTCCGCTCCTCCTTCTGTTTCTGCTTGGGTCTCTAAATTTTCTGGCATTTGGCAATCCGTCTCAGATGCTATAGCATCCGCTAAAGCTTCCCACAAACGTTTCGCTGACCGTAAACAGCAGCCTAATCCCCTTTACCAGCCCGGGGATTTGGTTTTCCTTTCTTCTAAGAACATTTCCTCTCCTTCTCCGTCTAAAAAACTTTCCCCTCGTTTTCTCGGACCTTTTCCTGTGAAAAGGGCTATTAATGATGTCTCTTTTGAACTAGATCTCCCTTCTTCCCTCAAGGCTATTCATCCTGTTTTTCATTCCAGTTTGCTGAAGAGGGCACCTTCGCTGACTTCTTCGCCGGCTGATGTTCCTCAACGCCCCGACTGACTTGCTACTGCATTCATATTACTATTTAGTTTTCTTGTCTTTCTACTGTTCCGTGATATTTTCTATATTTTGTGTATCTTTATGTATATATTTTTTTAAAAAAGTGGGGCAGGATGTCGGGAGTCCTCCATGTTTTATTGTTTTAGGATAGCAGTAGACTGAGGAAATAGTGATAGTAGGCTGTTAGCTATTCCCAGGCGCCAACCATTCCTTCTGGCTGGAATTTCAAAGGAACCGTTTGGCATGATGACGTTCGTTCTTTTACAACTATCTTAGGAGAAACTGTCTGTTAAAGTGTAAGGTGGGGGGAAAACGTTCCATTCTCGAGCTTTAACGTCTGAAGACAGCATCCCTTACTATGTTACAATAAATCTTCTATTAAGTTTGTTGATCCGTGTAAGAGTGAATCTGTTCCTGACAGCGAAAGCAGCTAGATTGCTCTGTAGGTGCAGGATTGCTATGAGAGTGGCTGCATAGAGAAGATTGAACAGAGAGTGGCATAGGGTGACCAAAAGTTATTGTATATGAGTGGATTTTTTTTCCCTTTTGCTCTTCTTCTTGAGATTTCTTGGAATTGTTTTCCTTTTTTGACAAATCTGAATTATGTCTGTGATCTCCAATATGAGATCCAAAGAAAAAGAGCCTGAAAGATCAGAAAGAAGTGGACATATACAGGACCTAAACCTATAACATCTAAGGGTACAGAAATGCCTCAAAAATATACAGAGGAGTTTCAGCCTTTGAAGAATCAGATATCATAGTTGGGATGCAGATAGAGCAGATTAGAAGAAATCTGATTGTGGAGTTAAAAAGAGAATAAAAACACAGATGAAAGAAATAAAAACAACGATGGAGGAAGTGAGATCAGAGATGACAGAAATGAAGCAGTCTATGTCACAGATAGCAGGTGACATAAAACTGATAAATGAAAGGACTCAGAGTCTCAAAAGAGAGAGAGCGAGAGACTGGACAGAGAGTGAGAATATGACCTAGACATCTTTGCCTTAATGGAGCAACAAGAGAAAGAAAACAGTCTATGGTTCAGAGCAGTCTCTGAACAAGCAAATGAAAATAATCAAGCATGGTAGAAACTATAGAAAACCTGCTGGATAAAAACTGGAAAAAAACCAGATTTGAACTGGATCATGTTTATTGCATTTCTTCATAGGCAGCTAAGTAGAGGAATCAACTTTTTTTTTACATGATATATAATTTTGGGGTGGGTGAAACCTAGGTATTTAAACATGGAAATACTAAGGATTTTACTTTTTTTAAAGATACAAACTATTCTCAAAAATTGATAAATTTTTGATCTCAAAGAAATTGTGTTTATGTAAAAGTATGGATATTTTACAAAAAACTTTCTCAGACTATAATCCAGTAACACTAACATTGAAGGGGAAGAGAATGGGCAGGTATTGGAAACTGGATGATGCTTTACTTCAAGATTAAAATCTTTTTTTAAAAAAATGCAGAAAAAGACTGGTTACATTTTTTTGAAGATAATGTGGAAAAAGGCACTGTGATTGGAGTAGTATAGGATGGTACTAAAACATATATGAGGGTGTTCCTTATTCAGTGAGGTATGGAACTTTTAAAAATGTGAAAAGAAAAATCACAGTTACTTTTAGATGAGATAAGAAGTAAATAAGAAGACTTGAAGAAATCCTCTATTAAAAAAAGGAAATCCTTAATCAAATTAAGGTTCTACAGAAACAGCTCTATGAATTATGACTGTTGGTGAGACTAAAAAGAATTTGAATTTGCCAGTAGGCCAGGATAATGCTTGGCTTATAACGTAAGAAAAGAAAGAGAGAGAGAAAAACTTATCTTGAAAATCTGAAAAAGAGTGAGATCATGAGTGATAATGTAGATATTAAGAAGTCTTTTTTATTTTTATTACAAATTGTATAAAAAAGAAGCCTCCTAAAGAAGATAGATGAGTGCCTAGACAAACATGATCTTCCTGAGATTTCAGAATTACAAAAACAGATGCTAAATGCATCTATAACAGTGAATGAGATGGTTGAAGCTATTAAGAAGATCAGATCCAGTATAGCTCCTAGAGTCCATGTGGCTTATTGGCAAGTTACTATAAAACCTTCAAGGAACAGCTGATTTTAACCTTGCAAAACTTACTAAATGCAATACTATTGTCCTGACTCAGCTTTAGCTTGCTTACAGATCTTTAGAGGGAGGAGGCAATTAGCTCTGTGTTCTTGAGATAACTGCAGTTAAGGTGGAGGCCATGAATTAGCAAAGTTTAAGGTGTGAGAGTTCGTTTGCAGAAGTGTGGTCAAGCCCATCCCAACTCTGGAATAAGGCAGGGATTGTCAGTGACATGAGAGTCCAACAATCAAGCAGGGTCATCAGGGAGTCCAATGTCCAAGAGTCAAGTGATTCATAATTAGGTCCACAGATACAATACCTGGAAAGCAGACAATGGTTTCCAGCAACAGATACAGCCACCCATAATAACAAGTGCTACTCCCACTGTTTGGCAAGAAGCTTCACTGATCATCTCTGCTCTCCTCTCCTCTCCACTCACAGGTTTGTGGATGTGGAGTCTGTGCTGCTTCCTCTGATAGTGTCACCAATCTGAACATTGTTCTTTTGGATCCAGAGAAAGGAGGACATACAGAATTAGACTACAGGACTTTCAATAAGACACATAAGAGACCAGATCTGGGTTTAAACACTTTGTGCGTAACATTTATTTAGCATATTACAAATCACAAATCAAAAGGCCTCACACACATACACACATACACACAATAGTCACACACTTGATCTTTCACAGAGGTTGATCAGTTCTCCGCAAGAGCATGGATGTCAGTTGCAGCGCTGTTTCTGGCACACTCGCTTTGTTCGAAAGGTCCCTTTTTAAACCTTCTTAGCAGGTGCATCTTTCTTAATGGTTGACTTGTTTTTCACAGTCCATCCTTGTTCACGCCCTGGCACATTCTGGTTCCTGGGACTTCTTCTCTTGTTCGAACCAGGCAGTCCTTATCTTTAAGTTGTTTATGCACTTATGTTTCTATTATACTGTCAAAACTCCCTTTTCTATTGTACTGTCAAAACTCAGCATTTTCAACTTTTCTTGCTTCATGTGCCAAATCTTCCATTTTATCATGCATTGCGGTTTCTCCATTTTCTTGTAAGACACATTCACACATAACAATAGGTCAGCTTGTCAGTGGTTTCTGGCTCTGTATCTCCCGAGGCCACCCTTCAACAGGTAGAAATGCAGAGCTTTCCTCAGATTCTGAGTCTGATTCCTGGCCTTGGCCCATGACAACTATTGATGAAGATCCCACATACAGGGAAAGAGGCAATTATAGATCTAATTTCCAAAGAAGGCAAAGGTTTGGCAATAACGAAGAACTACAGATCTACCTCTTTACTGATCAATTACAAAAATTTTACTTATATAAACTCCTATATAAACTCTCAAAGAGTCCTTGGCTCTCCCTTTTCCACCTATGATGGTTGCTGTAAGTATTGTTCCTCTTATGTGGAAGGAAGAGGCATGGCCACCACAATTCCTTCATTAGGGAGCCTAGTCAAGGAAGTTATAGAACAAGGTATATCAGACAATTTCACTCAGAGATTTTGGAGCAATTGTTTGCATGAAAGAATAATCTTGGCTATGCTAATTTATAGTTAGCTGTAAATCAGCACAGGTGTTCTAATCACTTCAATGTGTTCCTTTAAGACTGACCCAGACTTCTTTTTTCTCTTTTACAGTTGTACTTTAGTCAATGGGATGAAGTGGCTCAGTATCTAGCTCTTGCTCAGTAGCAACATGAGATGGCTCATGTTCTGTTTACTGTAGCTCCAGAGCAAGAATGTCACCATCCCTTGACTCTAACTGGAACTTGATATCTTTGCTCTTATCTGCCTTGTTTTTATTTGACAAGTCCTCCTCCTGTTAGAACTTGACAATACCAAGCAGCAATTTCCCTTTAGCAGGTTGGATGTTCTTCTACAGGTTCATTGCTTAAAGATCAAGAGATTTCTTCAAAATTCTATCTTCTGTCTGCCAGTTGACCCACCACTTCCCATCTAGCTCTTGTCAGTTTTTCATAGCTCATGCAGAATCTTTTCAATTCACTGGAAACTTGTGACTGGATGCTATTCCCTATCAAGGTTGCATTTCTAGTTGCTGTTACTTTGGCCAGCAGAGCAAGTAAAGTTTGTGTGTTTCCTTCTGATCTGCCTTATTTGGTGTTTCATACAGATAAAGTCTCCCAATGCCCTGATTTAACTGTCTTCTTAAAGATCATCTCTCCTCTTGATTCAGTCAAGATACAGTCTTACTGACAATCTTGCTGAATTCTGTGTCTCAGCTAGAACTTTCACTGTACGATGTGGATTGCACTTTGGCCTGTTCTGTAGACTGTACTGCCTCTTTTTGAGAGTCCCAAAAGCTGTTTGTTTATTATTGTGGGTCTTGAGTGAGAACACTGATATTCATACAACATTTCTTGAAACTGGTTGTGGAACTGATCATATTGTATTATCATGTAGCCCATTTTCCTATTCTGTTGTATCATCATTGTTATTCCATCAATTTTAATAGCTCTGTTCTTTGGAATTTCATTGATTGTTCTATCCCAAATTGCCACTTAATTCCAGCTGCCAACTTTTATGATTCACTACAGACTGGAAGTCTAGTTTAGGGCAGACATTTCTTTTTGATGGACAGCTCTTTCTTCTATTTTGACATGATGTTGTCTTCTCCCAGTAATTTATCTAGGTAATCTCCCAGCAATGTTGCTTTTTCCTAGTAATCTACCCTGCCATTTGTGTGAATCACAGAGATTATGAAAAAGAAAAACAGGTTGTTTGGTTGTAGTTTTTTAAGTGGGCCTGTGTAAACTTGCATTACCCACTTCCTTCTCCAATTTCCAATGTTCTACCTTGCCTCTTAACTTTGAAGTGCACTGCCAATGTGGTCAACATTTGTACATGGATTAAGGAGAGGTTCCATCTTGACCTTCTTTGTGTCAAACAATAAAATATCTTCAGCCAACTGTCCCAAATACTATGAAGAAAACTCAGCAGGAAACAAGGAAAGTGTGTAGAGGTGCTACATTAAAAACTCCTTGTTGACAGAAACCTAACATAAAATGCCAATTTTCCAAATATTATCATGAAATCCATAATAATTCCATTTATTTCAGCCACAGTTCTTCCTCTTGATGCCACTTTTAGTGTTTTTTTTTAAAATGGTTTTGCTGTTTCCTTTTAAAAATGTGCTGTCTTATTTTGGGGATATGTGGCATATCGCATTTAAAGGTATTATGTATGATATTTTTACCTAAATCACTCCCCACCACCACCAAAGATGAACTGAGTGAGCCTGTTCCTATTTTCATCTCTCCATCTATATCACTGGGAAAGAAATTACCAATATCTTGCTGTAGACCCACTGCTGCAGTTATTATACAGCATGTGCTCTGAGCCTGACAGTCTATCACTAATCCTATTCTTCTCGGAAACAGGGTTGATTAAAAAAAATGACTTCAATTTAAAGTCAAAAAGTCTCCTTTTGAGTCATCAGGTTCAAGTTGGGTGTGGATGTGGTACAGTTATTCCTTTTCTTTGGACTGGGTCAGGGAATCAAATTGTAATTTGTTCTTGTATGGTACCACTGCAGGCTATAGGGAAGGGGTGCATATTTAAATCTTTTCTCAGTTAAAGTAGCTCATTGCATATATAGGAGCTAATCTATGAGGAAGGAGGTAGATTAAAACTTTGTGACAAGGTATTTCCTATGTGGAAGAGTTTTTGTGTGTGGTGAAACATAAAATACCCACATGTAGGCATACATGTATACATGCACCCTGAACTGGTAAAATAATAAGAAAAGTTTTACCACTTGGTTTTGCTTATGGCATAAATTGGCCTCTATGCAAGAAGGGAAGGAGAGGTGGGGTAGGGGAAAAGATGACAATGGAAATTTGCTATTATACATCGTAATCATAATTATAGATATGGAAGTGGTTGAAATGGTGAGACACTTGGTAGGTAGATATAAATTACAAAATATTAATTTCTTTCTCTGAAAAAGAAAGTCACACTTCTGGATATTCCTTTTCAACAGCTTCAACAACTCTCCACAGTGGCAGTGGAAAGAGGCTATAGCGTAGGAGAAGTGATGCAGGCAGTTCTGAAGTATGAGAAGGAAAGGCAGCTGGGAGAGGCACTGGGCAACTTTGTACGGCTGCCAGTACTGGACTGGCTGCTTCAGAACCTATGAAGAAAACAACCTCTTCTGTACTCTTTGCTGGCAGCTCCTCTTCCTTCACAGCATAGCTCTGTCAGCTTTAATTACTACAGCACTCACTTGTCAAATATGGTATCTTGAGTTTTACTGACCCTACCCCTGCTGAGCAGTCAGATGAATAAAAGAAGGAAATACTTAAATCTTGGCTGGAGTAGTTATTTCTAGTGTTACCCTGATTTCCGGGGGGGGGCTTGGGGGACACCTTGATTTGCTCCAAAAATGCAAAGATTGGAGAAATTAGCGCTGCACTGGCTGTAGCAAAATGAGGGGCAAGGTAACCCAGCAGGATCTTGTACTCAATTTTTATGGGGTCAGACCAAGCAAAAAGCCAGACAATCATACCAATAACTGGATGTTCTCATGCACCAGTGCACTCACACACACACACAAGGCATATCGAGAAGGGAAAGAGGTGAAAATTGATAGGGGATTCATCAGAGAGGGTGTAAAAGCAGTGATACTACACCTATCCTGAAGTCTTCAGTCTGGGAAGTGGCAAGAAGGACAGAGCTCAGCAAAGAGAGGCAGCTGAGGGGATCACTCGACTAACAGAGTGCTGGTCTGCTAGCATGGTGGAGCATTCTCTGAAGAGACCTTCAAAAACTTGGACTATTTATAGGGTAGAATGTACCTTGAGGGCAAGCCCTCTCCCAGGAAGAACAATTGCCAAAATAGAAGGAGAAATGCTACAGCACAATAGCAACTTGGAAGTTTGCATGATTGATTTATGCAGATGGACCTCACTGTGTTGGATTTTTCTAAAGTTTGAGTTGCTCAACCTGGAGAAAACCCAATAATCCCCTCAAGTTGGCTCCTTTTGGCTGGGGACCCTTTGTCCATGTGGACGTGTTTAGCTTGAGGTCTCCTAGGGGAAATGTGACTAGGGATTTTCCTGGCCTGACCTAGTTTCGGTCGTTCAACCTCTTTGTCTACGTACCCACTCGAGCAACCTCTCTGGCATGGCAGGCATATTTGATATCAAATTTATATTCCTCACGATGGGGTCTGTCATAGAGGTAACACTAAGACTTTTAAGCATATCATAATATTTAGATGGAGAATTTTCTTTCTTGTAGTATATTATTCATTTGTAAATAGTTTAAGTATTTGCAAATGAATATTGTCAGTATTGTACAACTATGAATTAACAGCTTCTTAACAGCTGTTTCTTTCTATTTATTGTTTTGTTACATTTATAAACATTTAGTCAACACGTGAGTTATACAGCAGTATTGTCCAGACATGTAGAAGTATTTGTAACCTCGAAACCAGAAATTATATTTTGGAAGAAAACAGAGAATAAAGAAAAAAGGATGAAAAAATGTAAAAGGATGAAGGAAGGAAAAGAATCAGAAGAAAGGGGTAGTGGTCCTTATTTAGCATGTGAAAATTCTTAAGAATCTTTTCAATGAAATGCATGGTTCTACTAGACCAAAAGGATTCACATCTGGAGTTCTAGGTGTGTATCCTAGATGTCTGGTTATCAATCAAATCATAATAGAGGCATTCATACATTAGAAGAGCAGTCAACTCCTCAAGTGTATTGCTTGAAACACTACAGTAATTCTAAGCATGCATATTACACAGAAAGAATGGCAACAAACAACTCCTTCCAGTCTTAGGAAGGCCATGCCTTCCTTTCCTGCTCTTCAGTTTTTTGGGGGAAAAAATCACATTTCTTGACTGCTCCCCTAGGAGACAATTCACCATGTTTTGGGACCTCTCTGGTTCCCAGGAGCATTCATTTTCAAACAGGAAATGATTGGAAATCACTTCTGTGTTGGGAAAAGAACTCTCCCAGCCTAAAACAGACTAGAGGGGCCAAAACATGGTGGGTGAAGGAAGTCTTTCAGTCATTTCAAGGATTCAGGGAGGGATACACTTTACTCATTCCTGTTCTACAGAAAACCATTTTCCTTGCTCAAGAAGCATTAGGGCAGTGCCAGGATGTCATCACCAATGCAGTTCTGGTAAATGCATGTCTGACCCATGGGTCAGCACCCAGGATTGAGTTCAGGATCTGTTGATTTAGGGCTTATTCTTTTATACACAGTTCAGCCTCAAACCCCTCCCTCACATATCCCTACAATATTGGCAGATGATGATATTGGCAGTAGTGTTCAATCTGAGAAGCCCAAGTGCAGTAATAAGAAACTGAGAAATAACAGTGAAATAATAAGTGTTCAGTACCTACAATATTGGCATTGGTCTTCAAGATGAGAAGCAACAGTCCAGCAATAAGAGACTAGCTGCAGAGCAGTAATTAAATCCAAAACATCTTCCCTTTTCCCATTTCTATATGTACTGAAAATTGGTTGTCGTGGCTGCTTCTGTATTGTACTTTCATTGTGCAATTGCACTGCCTAATTCCTGAACTTCTATGGAAATATGAGACAATATTATCTGGTGGATTGCAATACAGACTTAGCAAGCAGGTAGCAACTGAAGGCCTCTGCAGCACCTCTTGGTCATTGTTACCCCAAGTGAAAAGAAATATGATTTTTTTCTTTTAAAAAAATATTGTTCTATTCTCTCTGGAAAGTAATTGCAATACATCCATTTTGTTTTCCAGTGAAATCTGTTTGTACTCAGCTGGAATCACAGAATCATAGAGTTAGAAGAGACCACAATGGCCATCAAGTCCAGCCACTGCCACACACTCAAAGCATCTCCAGCAAATGGCCATCCAGCATCTGTTTAAAAACCTCCAAAAGAAGGTGACTCTACTACACTCTGAGGCAACATAGTCCACTGTTGAATGGCTCTTACCATCAGGAAGTTGTTCTTGATGTTTAAGTGAAATCTCTTTTCCTGTATTTTGAATCCATTGCTCCATGTCCTAGTGTATGGAGCAGCAGCAAACAAGCTTTCTCCATCTTCAACATGACATCCCTTCAAATATTTAAACATGGCTATCATGTCACCTCTTAACCTTCTTTACATTCATCTAAACATACCTGGTTCCCTAAACCATTCCTCATTGGGCATGGTTTTCAGACCCTTAGTCATTTTGGTTGCCCTCCTCTGGACACATTCCAGCTTGTCAATATCTTTCTTGAATTGTGGTGCCCAGAGCTGGACACAGTATTCCAGGTGAGGTCTAATCAAAGCAGAACAGAGTGGTACTTCCCTTGACCTCAAGGCTAAAAGTTCCAACTTGGCCATCGCTCTCTCAAAACAAACAGCAGCCAGAGTTGCTCTGCTATTAACATGATAAATGTCTATCTTTGATCCTGGTTACTAAGAGCAGGGAGAGTGGTGTTTCCTATAATATAAATGAAAACAACTGTGCTTTTACACATTCTACAAGATACAAATTGTATTTAAAAATTGTGCAAGAATGTGGCGGGAAAAGTTCACAATTTATGGGAAAGAAGTAATGACGAGTTGTTACCCTGATTTCTGGGGGTCCCGTGAGGGACACCTAAGTGCGCTCCAAATTATACAAGTTGGGGGAAAATTAGCAAAGAGCACAAGCTAGCAATATGAGAGGCAGGGCAATGGCGCAAGATCTTTTACCCAATGTCTATGGGGTCAGGGGGAGTCAAGGAGCAAACAGAATTGAAATAATAATTGTGGTCTTTATTAAAATACAATCAGTGTATGCAGCACATTCACTCAGATAACTAGAGAAATAAAGGTTGGAGTGGGATAGAGGGATTTTTAGAGGAGTTGTTGGTATGGGTAATACTACACCTGTCCTGAAGTAGTCTACAGCAGAAGTTCGTAGATGTGAAGTTCTCAGTACGTGGGACTGAGGGGAAGGCTCGCCAAGCAAAGTGGCAGCAAGGTGGGATAGAAGTCAGGAGCGATCCAAAGAAGCTCTCAAAGTCAGGAGTTTTTATAGGGGAAAATGTGGCCGTAGGCTAGTCCGTACTTGGGGAAAACAATGAGGTTCAGGTTGGAGACAAAGCCTCCGAAAAGTCAGAATTTAGCATGATTGAGTTAAGTCCGAATTGACAATAGAGTAGCCAGTATGCAAATGCAGAGTGCTTGACAGATGAGGATTCATCTAGTCAAGCTGCCTGCTCGGGGCAAGGAGTTCTTTGTAAGTAGCGTGCATACATAATAGAGTACTTGCCTTTGAGGTCTCCTGAAGTGGCGGGACGGCTATTTCTGGCCAGCCTGTATTGTGTGGAATATTACAGCAATTAGCGGCTGTGCCTGTCTGCGAGCTTGTCCGGGGTCCTCGCAGCACATGGAGAGGAATAAGTAAAGAAGGCCAAATTATTGATATCAAAGTGATATCTAATATCCCACAAGTCCGTGCTAGAAACTGCGGTAACAAAGGTCCGAAACTTGTCATATGCAAACAGCAGAATGTATATGTAATGTAATATGGAAATCTTTAAGCATAGCATATAGTAATACCATTAAACATGATCAACAGCATGCACTTACTAGGCCTGGTTAACAACATGGCAGGATATATAGCAGGGGTACGCAAAACGTATAGCAAAGTGTAACACATAAAAAAATAAGAGTAATGAATGGCAATCATCCTCAATGCACACGTACAGTAAAGGTCATTGTACACAGAAGTACAGCATGAAACATCAGGATTACATGAAGTATGGCAGTAACTTCAACACTACATGGTAACATATATAGTCATACATTCTAAACGCAGATGTAATATATGTCTAAAGGAAGATATATAGCATGTAACATATAACAAAGGATACATCATCTTATAATAATTTTCTTGAAGATCATAGCAAAGTACATTTTTAATGTCTTTTGTCCATAACTTTTCCCATTGATTCATATGTATACTGTATCCAAAATTCCTTGCCCAGCTAATCATGTACTCCTTTACTTGTTCATCTTCCATCTCAAACTTCAACAGGAACTTATACATCTTTGCAATCAAATGGTCATCATCAGAACACAGCAATAATTCCAAGTCTGATTTGGTAACTTCAGATTGATTGGTCCTGTTGTCTTCTTTAAAGATTTAAGTAAAATTGCCTGTATAACAGCTACTGCATATTAAGATCTTTCTCTTGTAATTGTTGTAATGGTTTCATTGTACAATCTTGGTCTTTCTTCTCTAATAAGTTATAATATAGCAACCATTGTTGATTGGCTCTCATTTCTGTTTTCTAAAAAGCTTCCTGTGGAGATATCAAAAAAAGGAGTTTTTGGACATAAAATCAATTTATATTTATTCCAGATTTTCAGTAGGGCATGTCTTAATAACTGTTATTAAAAGCAACATTAACTGTTTTGTACCATAGGTATGTGCGCCACCCAAATCTCCTAAATTCAAAAGTTTATTGTCTTTCAACACAATCCATTTCTTAATTCATGTCATACAAGAGTGAGGCCTCCTTACTCTTTCAAGTCTTATAAGACTCTATATTTCACTCTAGTTTTTTTTACCTCCCCAAACAAATTTTAACAAGTCCTTTTGCCATTGTTTATGTGCTGTTTCTTTGGTAAATATTGGAATCATCTGAAAAAGAAATATCATTCTTGGAAGAACATTCATCTTTATTGTTAGTATTCTCCCCAATAGGGACAAATTCAATTTCTGGCATTTATAAAAATTTTTGTTGATCTCCTTCCATGTCTTCACATAATTATTTTCATAGTTGACCAGAATTTCCAGTTAAGTGGATGCCAAAGTATTTCACTCTCTTTTCAATTTTAAAGCCTATTTTTAGATGAAATTAATTCTTCTCTTGAAACTTCATATTCTTGGTCAAAATTCTGGACTTCTCCTTATTTTTCTTTAAACCAGCTAACATTCTGAATTCCTTTAAATTTTCTTGCAGTTTCATTATTGATTTCAATGGATTTTTCCAACATAATCACCAAATCATTGACAAACATTCTCAGTTTAAATTCAGTTTTTCTAATTTTAATTCTGATTATCTCAACATCTTGCCTAATAGATTATTCAAAACTTCCATATTCAAAACTTCCATAGTTAAAAATAAACAACAAAGGAGACAAAGGACACCCCTGTCATGTCCCTTTATAAATATCAAATGGTTTTGTCATGTCTCCATAAACAATAATTTTCCTGATAGATTGTTTGTACCAATTCAATTACTTAAAAAAGAAATTGCCAATTCAAGTTAAAGGCTTTTTCTGCATCCAAAAAAATGCATCTTGCTTCTTGTTATGTCACTCAAAATAATCGATAATCTCCAACATACTTCTTATATTATCTTTCATTTGTCTTCCAGAGAAAATCCACTTTGATCTTTGTATATATACTTCTTTAAGAAATCCTTCATTCTTTCAGTCAAAACCAAGACAAAAATTTTGTAGTCTTTATTCAGCAAAGAAATTTGTCTATAACTCTTTGGTGAAGTCAAGTCTTGTCTTTCCTTTGGAATCAAAGTAATATGAGCATCTTTCCATGAATTTGGAATTAGTCCTGTTTCTAACACATCATTCTTACAGTTTGGAGTGGAGGACAGCAATTTATCCTGTAAAATGTTGTAATAAGGGACTCCAAATCCATCTGGACCTGGAGTTTTTCCAGACTTCATTTTTTTAATAGCCTCCCCAATTTCCAATGTGATAATCTTACAATCAATCTGTTCTTTCTCTTCATTTGTCTGTTTAGGTAGGTGTTGTCTCCACAGATAATCTTCTATTTTTATGTTTTCTATCTTAATTGGCTATAACTTTGAGAAACACTCATGAAAAATCCACTATAAGTCTTTATCCTTTCTGAATTCTTTATCACCTTCTTTTAATTTCAGGATCACTGTATTCTGTCTTTCTTTACATAGTCTATATGCAAGCCATCTTCCTGGTTTATTTGCATACTCAAAGTTTTTCTGTAGTAAAAATTTCAACTTTTTTGCTAACTCCTCCATCCTCATCATGAATAACTGATTTCTCAGAAATCTCAACTGCTTCAGAATTCCTACATCTTCTTTTTTTAACTGAATTTATTTTATTCCAGATATCACATGAATACAGTTTCCCATGTATATTCCAAATGTACATGAAATGAACATTGTGACAAGTACAAAATATAAATCACCAATAGATTACTAAACATTGATAATTAGTTCCTTCATCTTCTTGAGGTTTCTTCAATGCATCTTCTTTCATTCTTATCCAAAATTTTCTGTGTTTTTTCTAATTGCTTTTTTTAATATTCTCTGTTAAAGTTAAATATTGTGCCCTCTAATATATGCTTTACCAGCACCCCAGATTGATCTAATATCAGTATCTTTATTTAAATTTCTTTCAAAAATATTCTTTAATATCAGTCTTTGTTTTTAAAGTCACCACTTTCTTCATAATGAAAGATTCATTTAATCTCCATTTGAATTCTTTACTTGTCTTGCTAATCATAATCATCATGGAATTATGGTCAGAAAATGTCTTTGGAAGAACTTCAGGTTGTATCTTATCAGTCCAGTCTATATCCTCAAATGAAATTTATGTCTATCAGAAAAAAAGGTATAATCATTTTCATTTGTATATTTGAATCTCTAAGTATCCACCACTTGTAAATTGTCAACTTAAATTTTTTTGGTAATCGACCTTGGTTTTTGTCTTTTTTTGTTGTTGCTATATCCTTAGAGGAAGATCTATCAACTCATAGGGACAACATCCCAGTCCATTTCCCCCATCAGACACTAGTGCTCATATGACATTTCTGATTACATTACATTTAATTTCTGAATTAGCAATCTTTTCTGTAAAACTGGTACATAACCTCACCCCCACCAATATTTTATCCCCATTAATATTAATTTCCACTCCCACAAATCTACCTTAAACATTCACAAAAACCAACTTTGAACCCCATTTTTCTTTGTCCTGTGGAAAAAAATTCTTCTCCTAGTCTTTTTTTGTATTAAAAGCTTTTGGTCTCTCTTCAAATGTGAATCTCTTGCAAGTAAATAATATCAAGATCTAACTTCATCAAATAATGAAATATTTTGTTCTTCTTTTGAGGTGTATTCACTCCATTTATATTCAAAGTCAAAAATCTGTAATCCATGTTTAAGCTTCAAATAGGAAAAGTTCAACTAAGTCTTTGTATCTCTCAGTGATGAGTCTTCATCTTTTATCCTCATGTACAGCAGCTGCCAATGTTGTTGCTGTTACAGATGCTGAAGCAGATACAGATGCACATGCAGCTGTTCCCTTTTCATTGGAGTCCTTGGTCTCATCTCTTGGGTCTTGTGGATCCATTGACTGTTCTTGATCTGTCTTCTCAAAATCATTTTAAAATATCTTTAGAAATTCATACACTTTATCAATGATGTTCAGTTTATATCTTTCATTTTTATATTACACTCTTCAGTCTATCCCAGGTGAAAGGAGAATTCTTTCTGCTGTGTTTGTTCACCAAAAATTTATAATGTTTCCTTTTCCAAAGAATTTGCGCTGGGGTTTCTTTCAAAAGTATCAGCAAATTCTCCTGGTTCTTTCATGGCAAGTTCCAATGTAATTGCTAATTGGATATGTCCATCATAGAATCATAGAATAATAGAGTTGGAAAAGACCACAAGGGCCATTAAGTCCAATCCCCACCATGCAGGAGCACACATCAAAGCATGTTACCCTGTTTACTGGGGGTCCCGGGAGGGACACCTATATGTGCTCACAATTAACTAAGTTTGGGGAAATTAGCTGAGAGCATAAGCTAGCAATGCAACAGGTAGGGCAATGCAGCAGAATCTTTTACCCAATGTCTACGGGGTCAGGCCAAGTCAAGGAGCACACCAAAGTTTAGGAATAATTGTGGTATTTATTAAATACAGACACACAGTGTATGCAGCACACTCACACAGATAACTATAGAAAATAAAGGTTGGAGTGGTATAGAGGGATTTTTGAGAGTGATTGTTGAATTGGGTGATACGACACCTGTCCTGAAGCCTGGGTAGTCTGCAGATTGAGTTCGGAGATGTGAAGTTTCAGTACGTGGGACTGAGGGGACAGCTCGCCAGATAAAGTGGCAGCAAGGGGGGATGGAAGTCCAGAGCAAGCTGAGGAAGGTCTTGGAATCAGGGGTTTTTATAGGGAGAAATGTAACTGCACGCTATTCTGTACTTGGGGAAAACAATGAGTTTTAGGCACGAGACAAAGCTTCCGAAAGGTCAAAATTTAGCATGATTGAGTTAAGTCTGAATTGACAAAGAGGTAGCCAGTATGCAAACGCAGAGTGCTTGACAGTTGAGGATTCAGCTAGTCAAGTTGCCTGCTTGGGGCAGGGAGTTCTTTGTAAGCAGCGTGCATACATAATGAGGGTGTTTGCAGAGAGGTCTCCTAAAGTGGCTATCTGGCTATTTCTGGCTTGCCTGTATTGTTATCAGACAAGTATTCCAACACAAACACTTGACAAGCCCCATGATGCATCTTGACTTGGAAGACTGCCTGTTGATTACTACCATCATCACTTGGTTGTCACACCAGAAACACACTGTCTTGTTGTGAAACCAGTCCACCCAAATGATGATCTGCCACCAGAATAGGGAAAAACTCCAAAAAAGTTGTCCTAGAGTATGTCACTCTGCATCCAATGAGGGGGGCACTTGGCAGCACACCAATGCCCTTGGAAGTAAACCCCAAATTGCAAGCTACCTGTAGCATCAGACTGAACCTGGAGGCCCACACCTGGTTCAAGCACCTCCTGCCACACAGAGATGCTGTTGTACTTGTCCAAAAAATCAAGCCATACCCTCAGGTCCTCCTTAATGCCCTGGGTGATGTGAATGTGATGATGGAGGATCTGGACACCAGCTGTAACCCTGGCCAGGCAAGCACAAAAGGCTCTGCTGTTACCCTGATTTCTGGGGTCCCTTGGGGGACACCTCAATGTGCTCCACGTGATGGAGAATGGAAACTAGGCAGAGCATGAACAATAGCAATGCGAGAGGCAGGGTAAGCTAGCGGGGTCTTTTTACCCAGTTTTTACAGGGTCAGGCCAAGCCAAAAACCAAATGAAGATGTCCGATAAAATGGTTTTATTGAATGAAAGTCTCACACACCAATGTAATCAATCACACACTCACTCACCTATTAAGAAGCAAATGAGAGGAAACTGGATAGGGGAATATCGAAGGGGTTGTAGCTGGGGTAATACTGCACCTTTTCCTGATGTCCTTGGTCCGGGAAAAACAGCGGAGAAGTGGAGTGCAGCACGGAGAGGGCTGAGGGGATTACTCAACAGACAGAGAAATGATCAGCTGGAATGACTGGGAGTGATCCAAAGAACCGCTCAAAAACTGGGACTATTTGTAGAGGAAGAAGTACCTGGAGGGCAAATCCTTTCCTGGGGAGAACAATGGGTGTTGCAATGAGAAAGAAGCTCCACAATGGTAACTTCCTTTGTGTGATGAGATCACAAGGTGTTACCAAAGTCTCAGGATCTTCGGCTGCATTGGGTTGCGGTGTGACTTCATGTAAATGGTCCTTGCCTGATAGGATTTTGCTCAACTTGGGGCAAACATGCTAATCCCCTCAAGTTGGCTTCTCAGGGGCTGAGGACCCTTTGTTTGCTGTGGGTTTGCACAGCATGAGGTCTCCTGGGGCTATGTGACTGGGGATTATACTGGCCTGACCTGGTTTTCGATTGTTCGACCATTGTTGCCTACGTGCTCATCCGGGAGACCTCTCAGGCACATGGAATCATATTTTAATATCAAAATTGTAGACCCTGGGACAGGGTTTTCCAGTGGGGTAACACTGCCTGTGTCAGGAACAGATTCACTCTTACACGGATCAACAAACTTAATAGAAGATTTATTGTAACATAGTAAGGGATGCTGTCTTCAGACGTTAAAGCTCGAGAATGGAACGTTTCCCCCCCACCTTACACTTTAACAGACAGTTTCTCCTAAGATAGTTGTAAAAGAACGAACGTCATCATGCCAAACGGTTCCTTTGAAATTCCAGCCGGAAGGAATGGTTGGCGCCTGGGAATAGCTAACAGCCTACTATCACTATTTCCTCAGTCTACTGCTATCCTAAAACAATAAAACATGGAGGACTCCCGACATCCTGCCCCACTTTTTAAAAAAAAATATACATAAAGATACACAAAATATAGAAAATATCACGGAACAGTAGAAAGACAAGAAAACTAAATAGTAATATGAATGCAGTAGCAAGTCAGTCGGGGCGTTGAGGAACATCAGCCGGCGAAGAAGTCAGCGAAGGTGCCCTCTTCAGCAAACTGGAATGAAAAACAGGATGAATAGCCTTGAGGGAAGAAGGGAGATCTAGTTCAAAAGAGACATCATTAATAGCCCTTTTCACAGGAAAAGGTCCGAGAAAACGAGGGGAAAGTTTTTTAGACGGAGAAGGAGAGGAAATGTTCTTAGAAGAAAGGAAAACCAAATCCCCGGGCTGGTAAAGGGGATTAGGCTGCTGTTTACGGTCAGCGAAACGTTTGTGGGAAGCTTTAGCGGATGCTATAGCATCTGAGACGGATTGCCAAATGCCAGAAAATTTAGAGACCCAAGCAGAAACAGAAGGAGGAGCGGAGGAAGAGAGGGAGAGGGGGGAAAGGAGAAGGAAGGAAGCCGTAAACTATTTCAAAGGGGGGTTTCCCAGTAGAGGTATGAACCGCAGAATTGATGGCAAACTCAGCGAACGGAAGGAGCGGAGCCCAATCATTCTGGTTCTCAGAAACAAAACACCTAAGAAATTGTTCAAGAGATTTGTTAACACGCTCAGATTGGCCATCTGTTTGAGGGTGATAAGCACTGCTGAGTTTCTGAGTGACTCCCAGGGTTTTCAGTAGACAAGTCCAAAACTTGGAAGTGAAAATTGGATCCCTGTCCGAAATGATCACCGAAGGTAGTCCGTGAAGTTTCCATACATGATTAACGAACAGGTCAGCCAGCTGGTCAGCACGGGGTAGTTTCTTTAGAGGCACAAAATGACATTGCTTGGAAAAGTGATCAGTAACAACCCAAATAACATGAAAGCCGTGTGAAGAGGGAAGAGACACGATAAAATCCCATGCGATGACCGACCAGGGGCTAGCAGGCGCAGGCAGAGGTTGCAGGAGCCCTTGAGGTTTAGATGTGGGCGATTTAGAAACGTTGCAAGTGGCACACTGCTTAATGTAAGTTTGCACGGAGGGGTTTAATCCAGGCCACCAAAAAAGGCGGCGAATCGCATGCAATGTCTTCAAAAACCCAAAATGTCCAGCGGGTTTGGAATCATGATAACGATGAAGTACCTGCTCGCGGGCAGCAGGGGGAACATAGACCTTGGTGCCATAAAAGGGGAGATTGTCAACCCATTCTATTTTATCCTTGTTTTCCGGTAGCCAGGAGTCTGCATGCGCTGCATGAATGATAGCATCGCGGAGAGCGGAGTCACAAAGAGAGGAGGCAGAAAGCCTTGTCTTTGCTAATGCACGAGTAGTCACTTGAGAAGCCAGAGAGGAGGCAGGAAACAAGGTATTGGAGTGGGAGGACGTAGCAGGGGATTCCGCAAAACAGGGAAGTCGAGAGAGAGGGTCCGCCAGTTGGTTAGTTCGGCCAGGTTTGAAAACAATTTTAAATCGGAATCTCTGGAAAAATTCAGCCCATCTCGCCTGCTTAGGGGAGAGTTTCTTAGCCGACTGTAAGGCTTGCAAATTCCTATGATCAGTCCAAACTTCAAAGGGGAGTCGAGCCCCTTCAAGCAAGTGACGCCAAGAGGACAGCGCAAAATGGATAGCCTTGGCTTCTTTCTCCCAAATAGGCCAATTAGCTTGTTGAGGGGAAAATTTCTTTGAAATGAAAGCACAAGGCCTGAGTGCTCCTGTGGTGTCATGTTGTAAAAGAACGGCTGCCATGGCAAAGTCCGAAGCATCCGTTTGCACAATGAATTGCTTACAACTGTCGGGAAAAAGGAGTAAGGGCTCAGACGTAAATTTAGATTTCAAATGGTCAAACGCCGATTGACACTCAGGCAACCAACAAAGTCTATGCGCCTTGCCCACAGTGGATCCTTTAGGTTTCCGTAGAAGGTTGGTGAGTGGAAGCGTTATGGCAGCAAAATCCTCAATAAAGTTCCGGTAGAAGTTCGCAAAACCAAGAAATTGCTGCAGTTGCTTCACAGTTTTAGGGACGGGCCATTGCAAAATGGAGTTAATCTTCGAAGGGTCCATTTTAAGTGAACAATCTTGAATCCTATATCCCAAGTAATCAAAAGTTTGGGTGTCAAATTGGCATTTAGATAGATTAACCACGAGGTTGTTATCTATAAGCCTTCGTAACACTTCACGTACCAAGGACACATGAGATTCCATGGAATCTGCGTAAATTAAAATGTCATCCAGATAAATCAGAACCCCCTGATACAACAAGTCATGGAAAATGGTGTTCAAAAACATTTGGAACACAGATGGCCCCGACTGTAAGCCAAAGGGAAGAACCGTCCATTTAAAGTTACCTAGAGGAGTTGCAAAGGTGGTGAGCCACTCAGAGTCCGGGTCCATTCTAATCCTATGAAAAGCCTCTTTAAGATCAAGTTTGGTGAAATATTTTCCTTGAACAAGATGGTCCAAAACAGTCCGTATCAGAGGTATGGGATAACAATTGGAGGAAATAACCTGGTTAATAGCAGAGTAGTTAACTATCAGTCTCGGATCCGCGCTGGGATCTTTTCTCTTTCGGAAGAAGACAGGACTCGCCGTGGGGGCTGTAGAGGGCTTGATAAAGCCGCGAGCCAAGTTTTTATTTAGGAACTTCTTGAGAGCAAGGAGTTCTTTTTGGCTCATGGGATAAATTTTCGGTTTAGGCAGGGTGGCCCCGTCAACTAATTCCAGTTTACAGTCAAAGTCCGTATGGGGAGGCAATTTGTCAGCCTCCCTTTCGTGGAAAGCCTTTTGGAAGTCTCGGTAGTGTGAAGGAATTTGTTGCAATTCTTCATGGGGAATAGAAAAGTTTTCATCTGAAGAGGACATAGTGCCAGCAGTCCAGTTTATCTGGGGGTTATATTCACGAAGCCAATCGATTCCCAAGACCAATTTGAACTGCATCGCCTTGGGAACTAGAAATCGCATGCTGTAATTGTTTTTGTCCATTTGAAATGAGATGGGCTTAGTGATTTTACTAATTACTCCCCCAGTCATTGAGGTCCCATCCATTTGCGTTAATTTGATGGGGCGTTCCAAGGGCTCATAAAGAGTTTTCAATTTTTTGGCCAATTTGGGGTGTAACAAACTTCTGGAGCAGCCAGAGTCAATTAATGCCCTATGTACATGCAAAGTCCCATCGCTGCCACTAATCGCAACCGTGGCGTAGAAATGGGGAATTTTAGGAGTACTTACAGATGTTCCCGCCGCTTGCCAGTCATCGCAGTCGGGTTTAGAATCTCCATCTATGTCAGATGAGGACGAAGAGGTGGTTTCATCATCGGGATCGGAGTCTCCTGTCGCCGCTGCAGGGTCCTTAGAAGTGCGTCTAAGTGGTTGTTTGGCGGCCGCTGTCTGATGTGTGAATTCTATATTCTTTGGGTCTGCTCATGCTCCCTTAGTCCCAGTCGGAGCTTGGTTTCCGCGGCAGGTGTTGGCGAGGTGGCCCGGTTTTCCACAGTTAAAGCACATGCCCAAACGGAGACGTTTGTTCCATTCCTCAGCATTGAGGACGGTGGGACCGCGAGGTTGTCGTTTTGGCACGTCTTGTCTTTGTCGGTTCAGCTGAACAGTCTGGGTTATGCCTTCCATTTCAGTAGCTAGTCTGACCCAACCTAGCAGGGTCTGTGGATTGGCCTGCATTAAGCACCCGTGTAGAATATCAGGATTTAGTCCATCTTTGTATAACTCAATTAGAATTTCATCACTCCACGGGACTTTGGTGGCCAGGTTTCTAAATTCACGGGAATACGTCCCCACATCGTTCCTGCCTTGTTTCATTCGTTTCAGTTGATATTTGGTGTTTTCCAATAAATGGGGGTCTTCAAAGCGTTCCCGCAGATGGTTCATGAAGAGCTGCAGATTTTCAGTTTCGGGGGCGCGGGAGTCATATAGGTTCGCTACCCAGTCTGCTGCCAGTCCTTTCATCCTCTGGCTTAGGTATCAAATTCGGGCCGCATCATCCCGGAATAGATGGCCGTGATCAATCATGAAATTGTTTGCCATAGTCAAAAAAAAAGGAGAGTTTCTCCCCCTTCCCGTTGAAGGTCGCTTTCAGGTCTCCCACATTTCTGAGTAACAGTGGCGCTGGCGTGTGCCCTGTTGGTTGCTGGGGCGGACCAGGGGTGCCTGCCGCCGAGACAGCCGCTCGTGGTTCTCCTCCTGGTGATCTCCCTGTCTGCGAGGGACGGATGCGCATCTCGCGTAGCATGGTCTTGAGTTCGAGTATCTCCTCATCTTTTCTTTCCAGTTCGGTTTCCATTTGCTTTATCTCCTCCAAAAGGGATAGGTCTTTTGCTGATGTATCCCATCTAGCAGCCCTTCTGCGTTGTCTCAACGACGTACGTGGCTTTTCTCCCCAGACCCAGGTTTGGCCGCTTGTGGGGGTTTCCATAGCCTCGGTCAGGCGCAATTTTGTCTTGGTATCCAGGGGCACTTCAGTTTCTGTAGCTCCATCAGATTCTGCAGATCCTTGCTCTTCTTCAGTAATCGACTGGTCCATCAATTGGTGCATTTTTTGAAAGGATTCTCGAGCTTTCTGTCAGGAACAGATTCACTCTTACACGGATCAACAAACTTAATAGAAGGTTTATTGTAACATAGTAAGGGATGCTGTCTTCAGACGTTAAAGCTCGAGAATGGAACGTTTTCCCCCCACCTTACACTTTAACAGACAGTTTCTCCTAAGATAGTTGTAAAAGAACGAACGTCATCATGCCAAACGGTTCCTTTGAAATTCCAGCCAGAAGGAATGGTTGGCGCCTGGGAATAGCTAACAGCCTACTATCACTATTTCCTCAGTCTACTGCTATCCTAAAACAATAAAACATGGAGGACTCCCGACAGCCTGGCAACACCAACTTACAAGTGAAGTTGAGGTGGCCCAACAATGTCTGAACAACCCTGAGTGTGGCCTTCTTGCATCCCACCATCCTGCCCCGTCATTCCCTGAGAGCTTCTATGTTGTCCCAGGGCAAGCAGGACATCCCCTGCACTGAGTTTAGCAGAATGCCCAAGTAGACCAGGGATGTGGTGGGTCCCTCAGTTTTCTCTTGTGCCAGGGTAATGCTTAACTCAGCAGCCAATGCTTGAAAATGCCCCAGCAGCTTAGCACAATAGTCTTAGTTAGCCCTACCTGTCATGAGGAAATCATCAAGATAATGCATAATGAAAGAAGACCCTGACCTGACCCTGACTGCCCATTCAATAAAGGTGCTGAATGCCTCAAAGGCCATACAGTGGACTGAGCATCCCATAGCCGTGGCTTACCAGGAGCCATTAAACTTAAACTCCAGCAAATAGCAGTCATCAGGAATCACAGGGAGCAGTCAAAAAGTGATTAGATGTCACATTTGGTCATGAGGGCTCCTTGGCCGCAAGTTCTGACCAACCTGATCACTTCATCATATAAGGCATAACAAACAGAGGAAAACTGTGGGATTGCATCATTGACTGATGCCCCTTAGGATAGGACAGGTGATGAATTAGGCTGAATTCACACAGATTTTTCCTGGGCACCACCCCCAGTAAGGAAACTCTCAGGTTGTGAAAAGGGGCTCAGAAAAGGGGCCTGCTACCCTCCCATCCAAGCATTCCTTCTCCATCTTAGATGCAACCACATCAGGGAGCTGCCTAGCTGACTTGAGAGGGAAAAGTGCCACTAGCTGCACAGGGCTGCTGGCTAACAATCCCTTACTGTTTGGGCACTCCAGCGCTGCCAATGGTGCCACCATCTTTTTTGCCTCCTGATGAGGTGGATGCATGACTGGGGTGGGGCCAAGCTGGCCACTTCTTGGCCAGGGACAAGTGAGTTTGGAATGAGGTCCAAGACAGGATTCACAATTGTGTTCAAACCTATAACATGTCCTCTGGCACCTACGCTGGTTGAACTCCCAACAGACCAGCCTTCTGGCATCATTTTTACCAGACCAAAAAAAAGCTGAGGGCCATCTGGTTGCCCTTTTATGTGAGGTTCCACTAGGACAAGCCACAGCTTGCCATCGATGATGTCCCAACACTCTGTGAGGCCCTCTTCCTGAAAGCTGAGTCATATTCTATCATGGTTGAGCCACCTGCTAGGGCCCGTCCCTTAAACATGTTCCCTAAATGGTTGGAGAGATGCCAACCTCTTTCTGGATAGGCCACCTGTACTACTCCCATAAAACCTGTGTATCCTGCTAACCAATTATCAAAAGAGTACTCAACAGAGGCTGCCTTATCCTCCTTCTTGTGCTTCCTAACAGACCTTGAGATGCGCCCTTCATTACCCTCAGGCTTGAGCAATGAGAAGATATAAATGAAGTAACCATTAAGGATATGCTCCTTAGTAGTCTTGTCTAGGTGAATACCAGGCAGATCCTCATGGTCACCAAAGGTGGCCCAGGAAGCAGGCCCCAGACTGCTCTTGGCTCACCCAAGTGCTACTGGGTGCTGAGACTCCAACCCTTTGCCTGTTCCACCTCCTAATGGCCCATCTCAGGAGCCCTGGCACATAAGCAGCTGTCCTTCAACATTCTTTATCCTTCTCTCTTTCAGTCTTGTACTCACCTGAGGATCCCACACTGTCTGAGTCCTCGCTGCTCTGCCTCCTACACTTCTTGCTCTTGTCCTTCCTCCTCTTGTTCCTCCTAACTGAGCTAGCTATGTCATCTTCAGATTCAGATGAACTGCTGGTGCTGCTGCTGGACAGGGATGGAAACCTCTGTCTTTGTTTGCTCTGCCTTCTATCTGTTGCTGAGGACTATCTGGGACCTCCTTCAGAGCCATTGCAGCTGTCCTGGATTCAAGCACGCAGTCTTCTCAGCTAACTTCTCTAAAGACTACACGAGGCCCTCCAAGACAGAATTGCTGAGTGCAGCAGATGCCTGGGTGGCTGGATTTCTGTCTCCCCTCCCTCATTCTTGCTATAGACTGCCTGATGAGGCTAAATCAGACCAGGACTTGTGAGGCCGCCCTGCTTGGTCCCTTGTTCTGGGCAAGGATTCCCTTGATGTTGATCTCGCTTTCTTAGGAGGTACAGCTCCCTCCAAAAAGAAGCTGAGAGAGAACGAGATAAGAACCCTAGACAAGTATCCCTCTAAAGCTCACTGTCCCAAACCCAGCAGTGAAGGGGTCCAGTATGGCAGGATTGAGAATACAAGATGCTGAGGGTGAAAGTAGTGGCTAACAAGAAATGGGGGTGGAGTGCTACTGGCAAGCAAGACCAAGGCCTAGTGAAGCAGGGTCTAGGAACCAGGCAAACTGCCCGTGCGTGTGTGTGTGTGTGAGTGAGTGAAGTAATTGTAGAGAGGGAAATGGCTGAACGCAACTGTCATGCCCTGCTCCCAGGATCCAGGCATAGACTCTGATTCAGAGACTGAAACAGCAGAACCTGTGGAACAGGGCAGTGATTCTGGCTCAGAGACTGTAACAGCAATATCTGCTGAACAAGAGGAGACAGTACCACCCACCCCAGGGAGAGAACAGGAGGCAGTGCCAGCCCCAGCAGGGAGCCCTGCTCCTTCTGACACGGAAGATAACTTACCGATACCCACCTTTGTCCAGTGTAAGCACCAAAGGGAACTCCTACAGTGATCCCAGCAAATTTATACCAAACAACAATTAATCAAGCACCAGCTGGGCTGATTTCTGAACCTATAAGAGCTGAGCCATTCCCCTCCAGATCTTGTTGGTGATTAACTGACTGTTTCTTCTGCCATGCCTCTACTTGCTTCCCTTAGAATCATAGAACATATTGTATTTGCCAGCATATTAGATGCACTGTTGTAGAAGCTGCACTCCATTTTCAGACCTTTTTTTTTTTTTAGGAGAAAAAAAATTAGTACCTGGCTGAGGCAAAATACATAGGAAGAGGGGGGGAATGAAAGGAGATGTGGCACAAGGATTCTCCCTTTCCCTATTTTCCCTTTTGAGGATTCCCCTCAGGCAAATCCCATTCTCTCAGCCTCAGAGACAAGCCATGACACCCTCCATAAACAAATCTTGCCGGGAAAACTCCTCCATAAACTGGAGCGGAGTTTCAGCATTTTAGAAAAGCAACTGGAAAGGTGGAATGAAGACAGGAGCCACTGAGCCCTGTGCAGAAAAGGAGTAGGGAGGCAGCAAAAAGAGGGGACTCAAAGCATCTGGAGGCTGCTCCTCTTCTTTCTAGGCCCCCCTCTTCTTGACTCATTTTCTTCTCCACCCCTCTAGCAAGGTGGTGGAGGCTGGGGTAGGAATCAGGAACAAGCAGTTCTTCTGGAAGAAATCAAACCTCCCATTCAGACTGAGAGGGAAGAAAGTGCACCCCCATCCTACTTCTTTTCCCCTACCCCAGGAACAGAAACCAACAGGGTTTTACAGGCTGTGCTGAGCAGGAGCCAACCAACTGTAGGAGGCGGGAAACTAGGAAAATATCCTGTGCCACAGCATAGGCAATTCCTTACTGTCCTCTGTCTCACAGGTGGTTGGCTCCAGGAAAAAAGACCTGGCTGGCAGGGGTAAATGGGAAGAAGGAGGGAGGGGCTACAGCAAGGTGGGGTCTTCCTCTCTTAAAGGGGCCACTGATGTTTTCCCACTTTCTTTTTTTCCTTAAACCCAAAGAGTTTTATTCCCCACAAATCAATAGTCTACAGAAGGATTAAATGCAAGAGGTAAGACTGTACAAAGTACAAGCCCCACTCTTGATAAATTCTTTTCAGTACTTTTCAAAGTACCATATTTACTAAGATGCACCTCATTTTCAGAAGGCATTTTTAAGGGGGAAAAGTGTGTCTTATAGGCCAGCAAATATGGTAAACTTTATATATATTTAGTAGGAGTAAGACCCAGTAGTTGCACTTATGAATTACTTCTGTTATAGAATTATAGAGTTGGAAGAAACCACAAGGGCCATCCAGTCCAACCCCCTGCCATGCAGGAAAACACATCAAAGCACACCCAACAGACGGCTGTCCAGCCTCTGCTGAAATACCTCCAAAGGAGACCCCACCACACTCTGAGGCAGCATATTCCACTGCCGGACAGCTCTGACCTTCAGGAAGTTCTTCCTGAGGTTAAGGTGGAATCTCGTTTCCTGCAGCTTGAATCCGTTGCTCCTTGTCCTAGTTTTTGGAGCAGTGGAAAACAAGCCTACTCTCTCCTCAATATGACATCCTTTCAAATATTTAAACATGGCTATCATGTCTCCTCTTAACCTTCTCTTCTGTAGACTAAACATACCCAGTTCCCTACGCCGTTCCTCATAGGATATGGTTTCCAGACCCTTCACCCTTTTGGTCACCCTTCTCTTCTTGAACTGAGGTGCCCAGAACTGGACACATTATTCCAAATGAGGTCTAACCAAAGCAGAATAGAGTGGCACCCTTACTTACTTCGATCTAGACACCATACTCCTATTGATACAACCAAGAATCATATTGGCTTTCTTGACTACCGCATCACACTGCTGACTCATGTTCAGCTTGTGATCTACCAAGACTCCTAGATCCCTTTCACACATACTGTTATCCAGCCATATTTCCCCCATCCTATATCTGTGCATTCCATTTTTTTCTGCCTAAGTGTAGGACCTTACATTTCTCTCTGTTGAAATTAATTTTGTTAGCTTTGGCCCAGCTCTCCAATCTGTCAAGGTCATTTTGAAATTTGATCCTGTCCTCTGGGGTATTAGCAACCCTTCCCAATTTGGTGTCATCTGCAAATTTGAACAGCATGCCCACTATTCCTTCATCCAAGTCATTGATGAAGATGTTGAATAGCACTTGGCCCAGGACAGAACCCTGTGGTACCCCACTAGTCACTCACCCAGAAGAAGAGAAGCCATTAGTGAGTACCCTTTGGTTCAGTGAGTAAACCAATTATAAATCTACCTAACAGTAGCCCTGTCCACTCCACATTTTACCAGTTTTTGTCCTATCCCAGTCCTGGCACAGCTTATAAATCAAACAAAACAAACTGAACATCTCCTGGCTTGTTACTTACTTCCAGGCAGTAAGCAAGGAGTCATAAATAAAGTCCAACATAAACAAGGTCCAGCAGGGTTTCATGGCAAGGGAGTATCCAAAGTCAATCTGAGCCTTTGTCAAGGCATCCAGCAAGGTAGCAAGTAAGAAAGGCTCTGAAAAAACCTGAAGGGGAAGGACGCCAGCTAAATAGACCCAAAGCCTGCTGCAGCTGTGCCTTGATTGCCGGTTATAAATTCTGAGAGATGCTGGGTCTAGGTAAGTGTTCTTCTGTATCTGAAGAGGCAAGACTCTCTGTTGGAGCTGGTGCTGTCCTCTGTTCTGTTTCTGGCACTGTAACCTCTCTCTGTACAGCAGGCCCTAGCTTGCCTCTTGTTTCAGTCTCTGGCATGCCCTCTGCTTCAGACTCTGAGTCAGAGTCCATGTTCTGGAAGCAGGCATGACAGCATCTTTGCAATAATGCCGCAGGGAACTTTCTCAAAGGCCTTACTGAAATCAAGATATGCCACATCCACAGCATTCCCTTCATATATCAAGTTAGTAACTCTATTGTAAAAAGAGAGAAGATTAGTCTGGCATGACTTATTTTTGAGAAATCCATGTTGACTTTTAGTGATTATGAGTTGGCTTTCTAAGTAATTACAAACTGACTGTTTAATGAGATCCAGGATCTTCCCTGGTATTCATGTCAGGGTGACTGATCAATAATCATTTAGGTCTTTTTTCTCTCTCCTCATTTTTGAAGATGGGAACAACATTTGCCCTCCCCCAGTCTGCTAGGACTTCTTCTGTTCACCCAGAGTTCTCAAAGATTATTGCGAGTGGTTCTGAAATGACTTCTACCAGTTCTTTCAATATCCTTGGATGTAATTCACCTGGCCCTGGGGACATGATTTCATCTAGTTTAGCCAGGCATTCCTGTACTACATCTCTACCTATCCTTTGCTGCTTTCCCCCCTCTTCCTCACCTGCTCCCCACACCCCAGGTTGAGTACTTCTATTCTTTTGGGAGAAAACTGAGGCAAATAAGGTGTTGAGTAGTTCTGCCTTCTCTCTTCCCCCTGTTAGTAATTGGCCATCTTCTCTGTGCAGTGACCCCATCATTTCTTTGTTTTTCCTTTTGCTGCTGACATATCTAAAAAAACCCTTTTTATTGTCTCTAGCAAGCCTGTGCTTTAGCTTTTCAGATCTACTCCCTACATACTCCCTACACATTCAAATCACAGACTTTTCCAAAACCATCTTTTCATACTCCTTCCAATCCCCGTCTAAAATCTTCCGTCGTTCCTTCATTCTTCCATCTGGTTACCACCCATCATACTCCTATCATCCACTTTCACACAGTTTCTTCTTTTATTTACATCCTTCTACTTCCTTATCTGATCTTATTAACCATCTATCTTCATTAATGTCTGTCGTATTACCTATATCACAGTCTAATCCATATTTTTCCCCACCATCGCCCCCCTCCCCCCAATGGCTTAGCAGAGGTTTAATTAATTCTTCTCATATAGAAAAGTCTTCATTCAGAATGTGGGACATGGATTTGATTACATTATTGATTTCACCGTACTCCATATCCTCTTTAAGTTTTATAAGCAATAGTTCCCACGTTGATTTCCACACACCCCCTTCCTTCAGTATTCCCATCAACTTTAATCTTCTTTCTCTCAAAATATCAAACAATAAATTTTCATCCAGGTATTTATCGACTTTGTTTATATTCCAAATTGTTTTATCTTTCCATCCTAATGCTAATACAGCTTGTGCTGTTTTTAATATATTTATAACCATTTTTTCCTCATTATTTTTCAGCCCCTTATCCTTTAAATTTAATGTTATACAATTCTCCCTATTCAGTTGTATATCCTTACCTATTATTCTATAAATCTCAATTTTAACCTTATCCCAAAATTTTTGAACAAAGTGACATTCCCACCACATATGTATATATATACCTTGAGCCCCGCAATCATGCCAACACTTTGAGGATATATTTTCTCTAAAAAATGCTAATTGGGAAGGTGTTCTATACCTATATATATCGACCAATCAATTTCATTTGTTGTTCTTTTATCCTAGTATTCTTATTTTTCTTTATTTCTTGTATCCATACTTGAATATCCTCCCTTTCTATTTTTAAATCCCTTTCCCAATTTACCCTTAAGCAATCTAGGACTCTAGTCTGGTTACCTAACATTCCTCTATATAGTTGTCCAATCATACATTTACCCTCATCTAACTTCTTTTTAATGATCTCCTCAAGCGGGGTTGCATTAACCTGATTTGAATTTTTGATTATTTCATGTAGCAAATGATTTATTCTAACTATGTGTAGCCAATAATTCTTACCTATTAAATTAGTAAGTCTATCTATTCCCCATGGCCTTCCTTGTTCATCAAGGAGATCTCCTAACACTCTAATTCCTTCATTATTCAATCTCTTTAATATTCTGCCCAAATCTTCACTATTGCTTATGTTCAAACTCTCTAGAGGGTACAGTTTTGGATTTTCTATTTTCATTATTTTTTGCCATTTACCCCATATTTGATTGTTTAAACTTGTGGGGCCAATCAAATTGCCTTTTACCTTCTGCTCCATACCACAGGGTCTCATCAATGAACTATATTCCATATTACTAATTAATCTTTCTGTCCTTGCCCATTTTTCCTTATGTTCATGTTCAAATTCTAGAATCTATTCATCTGGGTGGCTTTGAAATAATTCTCCAAAGACGGGGCACCCCAACCCCCATCCTCTTGGTGTCCATATAATAATACATTATTAATTCTAGGTTTCTTACCTCCTGATAGCCATTGTTTAATTGTTCTATCCCATCTTCTTATTATTTTAATGAGGATTCTTACAGGTATAATTTGAAATAAATATAAAAATTTGGGTAGTATCATCATTTTAAACATTCTTACTCTTATTAGCATATTCCATTTTTTACTTGACCATTTATTCATGTTTATATTTATCTTTTTCCACAACTGATTGTAATTCCCTTGAATAATATTATTCACATTTTTCAATATATATACTCCTAAATACTTCATTTTTTTATCCCTAACTTTAAATCAGTAATAAATTTTATTTTCCTCTTTTCTTTCCAGTTAGTATTTTAAAACATTATTTCTGGATGGAATCAAGATGGCGGATCGTGAAGCAGCTTAGTGACAACGTAGGTCACTAAATTATCACCCAGTGAGGAATAGCCGGTTCAGTGAAAAAATCTAAGAACCAGCCCATAACCCCCCTCCCGATAAAGGGAGTTCAGAGGGGGCTCAAAGGGGACCTGAGAAAGCTATCGATCTTCAAGAGCCAACAAAAGTTGGTTCGGAGAAAATGAGCAGGGTCGAAGAGCAGCCACGTTCACGCTGAGGTAGCTGATTGACAGAAAAACTGATGAGAAGCAAGATTTTTTAAAAAAACTGTAAAGGTAATATTCAGACCCAAAGAAAAGATGATCTAGACTTTGATTTTGATTGTGGAGTGTGGATACTTTACAGTGTGCTATTCCAACAATGCAAAAAGGAGCAATGGGGATGAAAAATGGAGTAAAACACTGAAGTACTGCTTTTTAAGGGTTAAAATAAAAGACTCAGAATACATGCCTATTAAGTCTTAGAACAAAGAGTGAAGAATAAAGAATAAAAAATAAAGATTGGAAATATATAGAAATAGAAGCAAATAGAAGTAAATACAAGGAAATGAAAAGAAAAGAACAGTAGGAACGGAAGACATAAGCGGAGAAAAGTAGGGACGAAAGAACATAAGATGGCAGAATGTAACAGCGGTTTAGATTAAAGCAACGGGGGAAGGGCAGCAGAGACAAGCAGAGGCTGAGTAGAAGAAGAAAGCTTCAACATTAAAAGAAAGACTAAACACACAAAGCTAAATATACAAAGTAAAACAGGACTAAAAAATAGAAATAGAAGAAATAGAAGGAGGACTGAGATTCTTAGTGGCTGAGTTTCCACAATTTTCCAGCTTCTGAGACAATACAAAGAGGAATAAAAGACTCAAAAGATTAAAATTGTACAGCACGAACTTAAAATTGGCATTGTGACTTAATTACTTCTACATGGGGGAAATTTAAGCTAAGTTAAGTAATGTATCAAGGAGAAGCTCTCCCCTCTTTCTGGAAGAACAATAGTGCACTAGAAGACTGGGGTAAAACTTAACAAACTCAACTAGATTGTCTTTTTAAACATAAACATATATACAAATATACTCTTATAGAGCAAAATGAAATAATTGTATGATAACTGTATCTAGAAAATTTAACATAATTTATTGAAAACATTTCTATGGTTCTATGAATTTATGTGAAATATTTTATGCGAATTATTTACATGAATTTCTATGTTCTATGTTTCTATGTTCTATTAATTTATAAGAAGAAGCTTCTGCTGAACAATTAATTGTAGGCTGTAGTAGTGATTGAAATTGATTGAATAGATTAACCATTAATTGTATTTAGAAAATTGACATAATTCATTGAAAATACTTCTGTGGTACTATGAATTTTTAAGGAGGAGCTTCTATTGAATAATTAATTATATGCTGAAGGTATTATTTGAATAGATTGATTAGAATACAGATTAATATATAGAACAAGGACATATAATATCAGTTTAGCAAAGGTATAAATTCACTTGTTACATTTATATACGTATCTATACTTACTTATATTTATTATAATATACTATATTTATATTATATTTATATTTATACTATCTAGTTTAATGTAAGAATTCTTTGTTATTTAAGGACAATTGTAACCTTTCATTTACTACTGACTGGTATAAAAACTGATTGACATTAATAGATATATATTTTTTCAATTGAATTTAATGAATTAACTATAGGTGCCTAGTCAGGTGAAGTTTGTAATATTTAATATTTAATATTTATTGTAATATTTAAGATATTTAAGATATTTATGATATATAAGACAAATATTATCTTATAGTGGTGATATAAGAATATTTACATGATGGACCCTCAAACCAGAAAGGAGCAGCTAATGTAGCAGCAGCTGCAAGCACTGCCACAACATCAACAAGAAAAACATCAATAGATTTATCATCACAATCTAATGAATTACTAATACAGATTATGGAAGAGTTTAGAAATTTTAAAGAAGAGATAAGACAAGATCTAGGTCTGAGATGCATTTAGAAATGAAGTAGGAATTGAATAAAATTGGAAAGAAGTTGGATAACATAACTAAAGATGTAACTACTTTAAAGGGAGAAACTAAAGCTTTGAAAGAACAAACAAGACAAGTTGAAGACACGGTTGAGACACTCAGAAAGAAACAAGAAGAAGAGAAATTCCAGATAGATATACAAGAAATTAGATACCGGGAGAGATGCCTTAAACTGAGAGGATTACAGGATTCTACTTCTGAAAATTTGTATAGGAAATTGATACCTGTGTTGGCAGAATATATTGAATCACCAGAGGAAAATATAGAAGGGGCAATAGATCGGATATTTAGAACATCATCTAGAACAGCAAGAGAAAGGAAACTACCAAGAGATATTGTTATTTGCTTTACGAGAACAATGATTAAGGAGCAAATATTGCAAATGAGTTATGAGAAAAAACTAATGGTGGATGATACAGAATTAAAAATATTTAAAGATATCCCATATAAGATTCTAAGAAAACGTCAGGAATATAAACCTTTGGCAAATTTTTTACTGAAAAATAAAATTAGTTACAGATGGAACAAACGTGAAAGACTCTCCTTCACATATCGACAAAAGAGGTACAAAGTAAACTCAATACATAAAGCAAATGAAATAGTGGAAAGACTGAAAAAAGATATTCAAAAATCACCATCAATCGAAACAGTAGAACAAAATAAGGAAGAAGTTAAGAAACATCAACAGGAAGTAGCATTATTAGACTTAGAACATAGAAAGAATACTCCATTAGAAAAAGGTACCGTGGGAAAGTTTGGTGCCAAAGACTATGAAACAGAAGGGGAAGAGAAAGAAACAGAAGAAGAAGTAGGAACAGAAGAAGAAGAACATTAAATTTGAGAAACACCAAATAAAACAAGTTAAAAGAATAGCATAATGACTATCAAAATTCAAACATGGAATGTCAAAGGACTTAACTTGGAATTTTAAAAAAGACAGATTTTTCATTTCTTGGAGAAACAACACCTGGACATAATTTGTCTTCAGGAAGTTAGAATCCATACCCAAGATATAAAATATGTAAGGAATCCTAAACTTGGTACCTGCTTCGCATCTATGATGGAGAAGAAGAAAAGAGGAGTCTTAATTTACATAAAAAATAAATACCATACAAAAGAAATCTTCAAGAATAAAAACGGTCAATATATCAGTATAGAAATTACTATTCATCAAAGCAAAATACTTATTGTTGAAGCTTATGCACCGAATGATGCTAAAGGAAATTTCTTTCAAAGAATACAGCAAGAAATCATGAACTACATGCAAGACTCCAACCAAGACAATGTAATCCTTCTGGGGGACATGAACAGTGTTATTAACCCTGTATATGATAGATCTTCTCAAGAAAAAAAGACTCGAAACAAAGGTAAGCTCCCAAAAAGTTTCTTTATGATGATGGATGAACTTTCTCTACTAGATGTATGGATGTATGGAGATATAAGAACGGCGATACTAAAGGATATACCTTCTTTTCAGAACGATATAAAACTATGTCTAGGATTGATCTAATATTAGCTTCCAGAAATATTTTACTAAAGATAAACAGAATGGAAATCATACTGAAGTTATGTTCAGATCATAACCCTATTCAAATAGAGATGAAACAACAAATAACAAACAAATTTTGGAGACTAAATGAAGACATATTGCATAAAGAAGATTGCATCCAAAAAGCAAGAAAAGAAGTCATTAATTATTTTCGAGAAAACATCTCTACTGAGATCTCCATGAAATGGGTATGGGACGCAAATAAGGCTGTTATAAGAGGCCACTTTATAAAATGGGACTCAGAAATAAGAAAAAAAGAAAGAGGAAACAATAAGAAGAATTCTTGATCAAATGAAAGAAGTTGATAACCAATTAAGAAAAAAATCCATCCAATGAAGAAATGATTAAGGAAATTAAGAATCTGCAAGTGCAACTAAATGAGGTGAATTTACATGAAATAGAACACCAAATTAGACAAGCACAACATCTTGGAAGGACTTTGGGAACAATCTCTGTTGGGTCGCTGACCTGTTACAAGATGGTCCAAAACAGTCCGTATCAGAGGTATGGGATAACAATTGGAGGAAATAACCTGGTTAATAGCAGAGTAGTTAACTATCAGTCTCGGATCCGCGCTGGGATCTTTTCTCTTTCGGAAGAAGACAGGACTCGCCGTGGGGGCTGTAGAGGGCTTGATAAAGCCGCGAGCCAAGTTTTTATTTAGGAACTTCTTGAGAGCAAGGAGTTCTTTTTGGCTCATGGGATAAATTTTCGGTTTAGGCAGGGTGGCCCCGTCAACTAATTCCAGTTTACAGTCAAAGTCCGTGTGGGGAGGCAATTTGTCAGCCTCCCTTTCGTGGAAAGCCTTTTGGAAGTCTCGGTAGTGTGAAGGAATTTGTTGCAATTCTTCATGGGGAATAGAAAAGTTTTCATCTGAAGAGGACATAGTGCCAGCAGTCCAGTTTATCTGGGGGTTATATTCACGAAGCCAATCCATTCCCAAGACCAATTTGAACTGCATCGCCTTGGGAACTAGAAATCGCATGCTGTAATTGTTTTTGTCCATTTGAAATGAGATGGGCTTAGTGATTTTACTAATTACTCCCCCAGTCATTGAGGTCCCATCCATTTGCGTTAATTTGATGGGGCATTCCAAGGGCTCATAAAGAGTTTTCAATTTTTTGGGCCCAAATTTTGGGGGTGTAACAAACTTCGGAGCAGCCAGAGTCAATTAATGCCCTATGTACATGCAAAGTCCCATCGCTGCCACTAATCGCAACCGTGGCGTAGAAATGGGGAATTTTAGGAGTACTTACAGATGTTCCCGCCGCTTGCCAGTCATCGCAGTCAGGTTTAGAATCTCCATCTATGTCAGATGAGGACGAAGAGGTGGTTTCATCATGGGATCGGAGTCTCCTGTCGCCGCTGCAGGGTCCTTGGGTGCGTCTAAGTGGTTGTTTGGCGGCCGCTGTCTGATGTGTGAATTCTATATCCTTTGGGTCTGCTCGTGCTCCCTTAGTCCCAGTCGGAGCTTGGTTTCCGCGGCAGGTGTTGGCGAGGTGGCCCGGTTTTCCCAGTTAAAGCACATGCCCAAACGGAGACGTTTGTTCCGTTCCTCAGCATTGAGGACGGTGGGACCGCGAGGGTCGTTTTGGCACGTCTTGTCTTTGTCGGTTAGCTAAACAGTCTGGGTTATCCCTTTCCATTTCAGTAGTATCTGACCCAACCTAGCAGGGTCTGTGGATTGGCCTGCATTAAGACCCGTGTAAATTAGGATTTAGTCCATCTTTGTATAACTCAATTAGAATTTCATCACTCCACGGGATTTGGTGGCCAGGTTTCTAAATTCACGGGAATACGTCCCCACATTTCCTGCCTTGTTTCATTCGTTTCAGTTGATTTTTGGGTTTTTTCCAATAAATGGGGGTCTTCAAGCGTTCCCGCAGATGGTTCATGAAGAGCTGCAGATTTTCAGTTTCGGGGGCGCGGGAGTCATAAGGGCCCCCAGTCTGCTGCCAGTCCTTTCATCCTCTGGCTTAGGTATCGAATTGGGCCCATCATCCCGAAAAAATGGCCGTGATCAATCATGAAATTGTTTGCCATAGTCAAAAAAAAGGGGAGTTTCTCCCCCTTCCCGTTGAAGGTCGCTTTCAGGTCTCCCACATTTCTGAGAACAGTGGCGCTGGGGTGTGCCCTGTTGGTTGCTGGGGCGGACCAGGGGTGCCTGCCGCCGAGACAGCCGCTCGTGGTTCTCCCCCTGGTGATCTCCCTGTCTGCGAGGGACGGATGCGCATCTCGCGTAGCATGGTCTTGAGTTCGAGTATCTCCTCATCTTTTTTTTCCAGTTCGGTTTCCATTTGCTTTTTCTCCTCCAAAAGGGATAGGTCTTTTGCTGATGTATCCCATCTAGCAGCCCTTCTCGTTTTTAACGACGTATGTGGCTTTTTTCCCCAGACCCAGGTTTGGCCGCTTGTGGGGGTTTCCATAGCCTCGGTCAGGCGCAATTTTGTCTTGGTATCCAGGGGGTTCAGTTTCTGTAGCTCCATCAGATTCTGCAGATCCTTGCTCTTCTTCAGTAATCGACTGGTCCATCAATTGGTGCATTTTTTGAAAGGATTTTGGCTTTTTGTCAGGAAAATTCACTCTTACACGGATCAACAAACTTAATAGAAGATTTATTGTAACATAGTAAGGGATGCTGTCTTCAGACGTTAAAGCTCGAGAATGGAACTTTCCCCCCACCTTACACTTTAACAGACAGTTTCTCCTAAGATAGTTGTAAAAGAACGAACGTCATCATGCCAAATGGTTCCTTTGAAATTCCAGCCAGAAGGAATGGTTGGCGCCTGGGAATAGCTAACAGCCTACTATCACTATTTCCTCAGTCTACTGTATCCTAAAACAATAAAAATGGGGTCCCGAAGGCTGGCTCCCTCTGACCCCCCATCAAGGAACACAGGAGGGATGAGGGAATTGGGGAAACCCCTATCAGGTGATGTACTCCAACTATGGGCCCCATTCCCAACACAGAAAGACAGCGCCAAATTCCGTTCCACATGAGAATTGGAACTCGCGCCCAGCTCCCAGACAGGACAATAGGCAGTGGCAAGGGGGAGCCCCCGCAGCCAGCCCGGCAAGGCAGGGAATCCCCCACAGCAGCCCACTGCCCCAAACAGCTGTCCGAATCTGGCTCTCCCAGGGAGACATCTGGTGGGTATGATCCTACAGCCCAGACGTACTCCTTGGACAGAGTCAGGATCTGGGCCATGCTACATAGGTTTGGTCTGGACATGAGCCAGTTCGACAAACGGCCCATGTCGGAGCTTTTGGAAGCTCTGAGCAAACAGCTTTCTGTGGGTGGTAAACAGCCAGTCCAGGCCATGATGGACGGCCCACCTCTGGCTGGATACTACCCGACTTTAGATTTGCAGGCTTAGGGGTGCCCTCGGTCCAGGAAGCTTCCCTGCAACATTGTGGCCAAGTTGCGACCAGACAAGTTGGGAAGATTCTGGGTGAAGGCAGGCATAGGCACCGATGGGGGAAACTCCTGCCACCCTTCTTGCGGATTCTGGTGTGGCACTGAATGTGCTGCACCCCAAATTGGTTAAGTACGGTGAACCTACGCCCGAACGTGTCCAGCTTTCTGGATATGGTGGGGGACGTCACCTTGCCTGAGCTTGGAAGGACATCCTGATGTCCATAGAGACATTCCATTTTCAGCTTTGGGCTTGCGAAAACTGAGGTGAGGACGATGGTCTTTTGGGCATCGGCTTCCTTCGGGGAAGCAGGCTCACAGTCGATTACGCGAACGGGTTTCTGTGGATGTTAGACCAGGGACCAGAGAAAATCTTGGCTGTGCACCACTGTGCCGCCATTAGAGTTCCCAGTCCTGTCCCGTTAGCAATTGAGCTACCGATATGCCCGTACACGGAGGTGACTGTGGCTACCGCCCTCCCCTCCATACAGACGTTCTGGTGTCGCATTGTCCATAAGGGCCCCGGCGGCACTCTGATTGTGGCTCTGGTGATTGTAAAATGGGCCAAGATGGTTTACGGCTCCATCTCGGTCACCATTATACCTAGTAAGGCAGTTATCTTGGAGGCACATGGATCCAAGACCTGCCTCCATGCCAATTTAAGAGTATGGGTCCCAAATCAGGAGCAGGCGCTGCCACTCCTGCCGGTAATTCTGGAGACCCAGAACAAGAACTGGAAAGGGAAACCTCCAGATGAGGAAGCCCTTTCGGTAAAACAGCAAAGCAAAGGACGGGCTTTGCTTCCCTTCATGGGATGGCAGCTTTCTTGAAGAGGCGGACGCTCCAGCTCCCCTCTTGTCCCCCTTGTAAAATGGCCCCCGTAGATAGTTAGATGTTATGGTAACGGAGCCCCACCTCTGTGTTCCCTACAGGGAGACGGAATGGGACCGTTTGCTTGGATTATCACGTTATTTTCGTTGATTATACGCATCCTCGGAGCCACACCAGAATTCACCACTCATCTCACCCCAGACTGGTATTATAACTTGCAGGCAGTATGCTATTGGAATCCATACCCGGAAGCAGAAAACCTGCTGCGCAAATCCCAACTGTTGCTGTGGTTTCAAAAACGGTACCCCTTTGAGCTATTTACCCAAATTCAGGTACGACCTGGGAATAGGCTCAGCTCAGGCTTGAGGCTAGCCGTCGCAGGCCACGACGCCAAACTTTATACAGAAATGGCTGCAACCTCTGCTCCTATGACCGTCAGAATGGTCCGGAGCGCTCACCACAATGCGTCTTTATATGTAATTAGTTTCACTTATGAAAACTGCCTCCCGGCATGGGAGTGGAAGACCTTCCTGTTTTCATGTCGAAACATAACCTGAACCCCGACAGGCTGTAAGTTCTCCTGCATGACGATGTGGTGTCCTGACATATCTACTTCTACCCCTCCTTCTCCTTCTGAAGGACATCCTGCCATGTATGTGGGTAGCTTGATAATTCGCAAAGACATAGAAATGGTCGCTTACTCAAATGTCCAACCCCTCATGACGACCATGGTGTTAAATTTTAATGTAGTTAATGTTTCAAGAGTCCTCCCGACTTGCCAGCCTTACTTGAAATCGGCTGGGGCACAGTGGGAACACTGGGAGAAGTGATGGCTGTCGTTCTCCCACCCACACACTCGCCCTAAGCGAGACTTCCTAGGGACTGTGCTAGGAGGAGTTGGGAGTGGTGGTGGAATTCTAAATGCTATAGGTAATGAGGTATTGGCGAACAAATTAGGAGTGATTGGCACCAAAACAAAAGAAATTGGAGTCTCCTCCGCTGCTGGTTTAACTAACCTAGCGAAGGGCATGGATTTAATTAGTCAACTGCTACTGCAGTGGGTTGGCATCGAGCGTGATATAGTATCCGACCTTAGTTGTGTTTTAAAGAGCATGACTCACGATCTGTCCGTCACCATACAATGTATGCAACTGCAGAGTAACGTGATCACCTTCGCTGTGCAGGTGATCCAGGCCAGTCTCATGGGACTAATGCACCCTGAGATCCTGAGCCTGTTGAGAGAGCGCTACCCAGAATCCTTGGAACACCCTGCCGCTTTGGCAGAGATTTGGCATGCTACCTGGAAGGGCCTAACCCTCACGGCAGACGTCATGCACACAGATTCTGGATCCTGTAATTTTTCACCCATTGTCCTATCTAGGACTACCCTTAATAGCTGCCAATGCCACCTTATTGCCACAACAGATGCACCACTGGTCCAATGGTACACATTCTTATGACTTATCTGGCCGCATATTTCACCAATATTGGGCACAGTGCTTCCAAAATATGGACAGTTTTAGTTATGGCAACACCTCAGAATACGTTTTAGTACCTGTCAATCATACAGTCATGTCTCAAATTAATAGCGAGTGCTTTTGCTTACAAACCCCATGTGCTAATAAGGCTCGACCACACCGCCAGCAACCCATGCTTTTGTAATCAACACGTGCAGGGCTGTTTTGGTAAAGACTTTTATCTCAGACGAGAGATACATGAATATATACTGGAACAAGGCTACCTGTCTAAGGAATCCGAGTTAACTGGATTTCACCTAGAAGATGAGATCCCCTTGTCCACATGGCTCAGGAATCTCAGCAGCTTAGAGTAAAGGAGGTGTCGCACTCCCTCCACCAGATTGCCTTGTCAGTTAATCATACAGCCAAGGTGATTGTCAAAATGTCAGAGGAATTAGAGGAAGTTGTCAAACACTCCTGGTGGGACAGCTTTAACTGGTCATCCACAGGACAAGCAATCACCCATTACGCATTGCACCTGTTGATAATATTGGTCACATTTCAGGTCATACTCGCCATATGCTTAATTGGCCTCGCACTGTGGGTTAAGAAACAGATTTTTCAGCTCCAAGCTGGCTGATTCTACTGAAAGCTCCGAGGTGTAAATTGTAATGTTTGTAAATAGTTTAATGTTAGTGTAGCATTTTGTTTTGATTGTTCCGGTTGGCTTCAAAAAGCCTGTCCGAGGGCGGCCAATCTTTAAGTCTTCCCTCGGAGTCCAGCTTACATCTGTGAGGTGGTGGGATTGTGTGTTCGGACTCAGCACTGACCCACCAGTCTATGCCGCCCCAGACCCTTGGGGTGACATCATCAGCCCTGGAGCTTCGGCTTCGGTCTGGAAGAGGGGGAGGGTGCGGGCATGCAGGCCCATGTTATGCGGACCAGAGTGCGAATGGCACTTTATTGCGGAGGTCATCTTGCAGCTCTGGGAGGGTAACATCGGCCCTGTTAGACCACTGGATTAATGCGGAGCCTGAACCAGCAGTCTCGCTACCTTGACCAACGGCCTTCCTCTGGCCAATACAGTCTTAAACTCAGTTGCTATTTATATCCCCGCCAGCTCGCAATCCTTTCAGTCACAGTGACCTGAATTTCTAGATTCGAACCCAATTCCCATTAGGCTCCTTGCCATTTATTTGCATTTGTTAACTGCATTGGCTATAACCCATGTCAGTCTTCCTTCCATGAGCTATAGATCCACGGTTCCAGAGAGCCGAGACTACCCCTGAGCACCGTGGGGGGAGTGGGCACTGAGACTTCACTGTTCCAGCTGAGGAGCCAAGTTTGAGAAGACAACCTGATCCCGCCACCGCAGTTGGGCACCCCAGACGAGGTGATCCAGCTGCTCCCCAACGGACTTTATGAACTGTTTGGCCACTACCCCGGATTGTAAAGTTTTCTACTGCTTGGACTATTCCGCTTGCCACTTTGCAAGCCACATCCTGCAAAGAGCTAGTGTTTCCTGGCTAGCTTGACTACGAACTTGGACGTTTTGCTATTGTTCCAGCCCAGCTTGGACTCATGTTGCTTATTTGCTCCAGATACCAGACTTTTCCTGTTCCTGGGGTATGTGTACAGAGACTTTTTTGCTTGCACCTCCCCTCCCCCAGATTACGAACTCTCATTCCAGTATCCACACGGAATGGATTACCTTTTGGATTACTTCCATTTCCAAACCCTGCACTGGATTCACAGTATTTCATTGATTTCATTTTGCATTGCTATATTGCCTTTCTCCATTGGCGGGAGGATTCTTTCATTAGTCACCATTCATTGCTATTGCTGTTATTGAGTGCTATTGCCATTGCCAAATTGATGTTTGTCTGTGTGAATGTGGTTAGGTTTAGAATTTCGTTAGTTCTTCTTACTAGATAGGAATGTTGCAAAAGCCTTTTCCTCATAGGAGTGATACCACCCCGGAGTCTGTAGACCTCTATTCGGCGCTAAATTTGTTTTTAAATGTTTAATTGGAAAATGTCTGATATTGTCCCAAGGGGGATTGTTACTGCAGCCCAGGCCTACCCGGAGATAGCATATGACATCGCTTTTGATATCAAAACCATTTGGCCTTCCTCTGCCACCCCGCTCCACGTGTTTGCGAGGCCTCTGGACAAGCGTGTAAACAGGCGCAGCCGATAATTGCTGGACATTCCATTCCCCACCTAGGCAGGCCGAACTGAGCCAATTCGTCACTTCAGGGACCTCTCCGGCAAACACCCTTTTGCTTATGCGCGATACTAACAAAGGCACCGCTGCCCCGAGCAGGTAGCCGCACAAAGCTGTGCCAAGCGCTCTGCATTTGCATACTGGCTACACTATTGTTGATTGGGCGCTAAGCCAATCATGCTAAACTCTGACCTTTCCAAAACTTTGTCCCGCTCCAAACTCGCATTGTTCTCACTGAGTAAGGTATGGCCTGCAGTCACAATTCACCCTATATAAACCTCCCGATTCTGAGACCACCTCGGATCGTTCCCGAGTTCCAGACCGCCTTGCTGCCATTTTGTTCGGCAAGCTCCCCTCAGCGAACTGCACTGAGCTTTCTTCCCCGCACCCCAACGAACTCTATCTTCATATCTCTTCAGGACTATGAGACAGGTGTTGTATCACCCATTTCCCCCGAAAATCCCTATTTCCAATTCTTCCGTTAGCTGTGTGATTGTGGTGTCTTCACTGTTTGTTTGTTTTCAATAAAAACATCATTTTTGCTATTTTAAAACTGTCTGACTGCTTGACTGCTTGGTTATTTGGGTGCCCCTCCAGGACCCCCAGAGAACTGGGTAACAGCTTCCCAACCCAAACTCAGTACATATTTTATACAGATAATTATGGTTCACCGAGTCAAAAGCCTTATATACATCCAATTTGATTAATGCAATTTTATTATTATGTTGTTTGGCATGATATAATACATTAAAAATATTTCTAATTGGGTCTGCAATCAATCTCCCTTTTATAAGTCTGTATTGGTCTTCACCTATTAACTTTGGTAAAGAAACTTTTAATCTGTTTGCCAAAATTCTGGTGAAAATTTTATAATCCTGATTACAAACGGTAATAGGATGATAAGATTCCAGATTTGCTGGATCCTTATTGGGTTTCAAAATTAGACTTATTTCTGCTAATTTCCAAGTTTTTGGTATTTTCTTTGTATGTATTATTTCATTAAATATTTTAGTCATGTAATAACTCAGTTCTTTCTTAAATATTTTATAGAAAACTTCTAGTAAAGTCATCTGGGCCAGGAGATTTAACACCTTTCAGACCATCAATTACTTTTTCAACTTCTTCACTACTTATTGGAGCATTCAATTGACCTCTTTGAACTTCATTTAATTTAGACTGAATATTAATTTTCTGATATCTCCCTTTCACTATATAAATTCTCATAAAAATTCTCCATTATACTCTTAATCCCATCATCATCATATACAAACTCTCCATTGTTCCCCGCATCTTTACAATACTTTTTTTCTGTTGTCTTCTCTTCAAATATCTTGCCCATGCTTTCATACTTTTCATATCCCAAGCTTGGAACTCATTCCTGATATAAAGCAAATTCCTTGTATCAGTGGCCTGGTCCAGATTCTCTAACTTCTTTTTTTTTTCCCCCATTGTATTTTAGTATTTATCCTTTTATGTATTTGATATTCTTTCTGCAGTGCCTCCACTTCTTTTATCAAATTCTGTCTATATAAATATTTATTCTTTTTTATTCCTATCTCTGGATTGATACATTTCCCTCTTATTACTGCCTTAAAGGTGGTCTGCATGGCCATCTCTCCAGAATCATTAATTTCAAAATATGATTGTATTTCTTTAATTATTTCTTTCCATGCTACAATGTGATTAAATCACCACTTTTTCATCTTTTTAGCTGTTGATATTTCTAAATTCATATAAAGGGGTGCATGGTCTGAAATCCATATCCCTTCTGTTTTAATCTCCCTCATTTGAATAATATTATCTTTTTTAACTATAAAAAAGTCAATATGCAAAAATTTCTTACGCCTAGCAGAATAATGTGTATTTTCAGGCATGTTTTTACCCAACTTTTCATAACCCTCTATCAAATCCCATTTTTCCAAATTTACGCTATTACCTCCCTTCTTAAATTTGCATAAATCAAAATTAAAGTCCCCTCCAACAAATAAATCCCCTTCACAAAAATTTTCCAATTTTGAAAAAAACTTATTTATATATTTACTTTGGTTTGTATTTGGTGAGTAAAATGCAAGCAAAAGTGACCTTCAGATTCATTAATTTACCCATAATAAATATATACCTCCCTCCTTCATCCTTTAATATTTTATCAGCTTGGGTTCTTCTTCTCATTGAATAACAAATTCCAATAGATCATCGTCACTCCCACATAAGGATCCTACCACTTCCACCCCATTAACAAGGTCATCCCTGTTGGTCAGAGTCAGATCTAAAATAACTGATCCTCTTGTTGCCTCTTCCACCTTCTGTGCCATGAAATTGTTTGCAGGAGAAGTAAGGAATTTGTTGGACTTTATGCTTTTGGCAGAATTTGTCTTCAAACATATATCAAGATAGTTGAAATCTCCCATTACTACTGCATTTCTTCTTTTTGAATGTGTGGTCATCTGCTCCATCATCCAAATCCTCAGTCTGGCTTGGGGGTCTGCAGTAGACCCCCACAATGACATCTTTATTGTTTCACATACCCTTAATTCTTATCCAGATGCTCTCAACCTGGCTTTGTTATCACGGTTATGATATGTCGGGTGAGAGCACTAGATATCCTTTTGATATCAAATAATTTGGCATTTGCTTGACCGCTCTCTGCCACCCTACTCCACGTGTTTGCAGAGGCCTCCTGGACGAGCACGTACGGGCATGGCCGTTAATGACTGTACATTCCAAGACCCCACTGAGGCAAGCACTCTAAGCCTCTCTGTCACTTTAGGGAAAAACCTCCCTGCAAACCGACTTGGCTCGGCTCGGATCTACACAAAGCCATGCATCCAAGAGCCAAGCCATTCCTTTGTATCGGGCTATTAACGAACTGGCCATGCTATTGTCTTAAGAGCTAAACCAATCATGCTAAACTTGACCTTTTCCAACTCCTCTGTCCAATTCCAAATCTCCTTTGTTCTCACCGAGTATAACATAGCCTGTAGGTAAACTCCACCCTATAAAAGGTCCCCACTTTTGGGACTTCCTTGGACTGCTTTGGACTTTGATCCCGCCTTGCTGCTGGTAGTCTGAAGGAACTCCCCTCAGCGAGCCCCGCTGAGCTTTCTTCCCCGGAACCCTGCTTCTCTCCAGGACTACGAGACCAGGTGTCGTATTGCCTTTCCCGAAAAGCTCTCCGTTTCTATTTCTCAGTTAGTTAGTTTATGTTTTGTCTTGCGTGTTTCTTGTCTTTAATAAAATATTATTTGTTGCTTTAAAACCTTGTCTAGTTGCTCTCTGACCTGATGCTGTATACATAGGGTTAAAAGATCCTTGCTAAAGTTACCCTGCCTCTCGTTTAGCCGAGAGAGTGCTCAAGCTAAATTCCCCCAACTTGTGTTTTTATTTGGTTATTTGGGTGCCCCTCCCGGGACCCCCAGCACACAGGGTAACAGCTTCCTGGATTTAAGTCATGGATTTCTTCACAGGTGTAAACATACTTGACATATAAAGCTATTCATCTTCTTTTCTTGTTCTCTTTCTTCAAAATAAGTTATACCTCCAAATTACTACATTCCAATCATGAGACTCATCTCACCAGGTTTCAGTGATTCCTATTATACCATATTTATTTTGTTGTATTAAGAGTTCCAGCTCTTCTTGATTATTTTCCATGCTCTGTGTATTAGTGTAGAGACATTTAAGACCCTGTGCCCTTCTCACAAGTGCTTCACTAAAGTTGCTTTTCCTATCCACTGTTGCTCTCCAGTACTACTTGGCCTGCTCTTTTTATAACTTATAGGCCTTTCTCCCCAGCACTTGCTGAATTCCTGCCCTGAATAATACTGTCTCCTTCCCTGCTAGAACTCAGTTTAAAGCCCTCCTGGCCAGATTTGTGAGATTCTTAGCAAAAACATTCCTGCCAATAGCTGTGAGGTGCACCCTATCCCTTGCCAGAAGACCATTGTTATGAAAATGGAAATTGTGGTCCAGAAATCCAAATAGTTCCCAGTGGCTAGTTGTTCACCTCCACTACTCTTCACTCCCTTTGTGGGCCACATTCTTCAACAGAGAGGAGAGATGAAATTACAACCTGTGTGCCAATGTCCTTCAGTTTCCTACCCATAGCCTTATAATCCTTTGTGATATCCTGAAGGCTGTGCCGTGCAGTTTCATTGGTTCCCACATGAATTAAAAGGAAGGGGTACTGTTCAGTGGGCTTGACCAGTCTTGTCAGCCTCTCAGTTACATTGCAAATTTTGGCCCCAGGGAGATGGCACACCTCATGATTCATCTTTTCAGGCTTGCAATTTGTTATTTCTGTTCCTCTTGGCAAGGAGTCCCCAACCACCACAACTTATCTCCTCTGAGGCTTTGTTACCTTGACTTCTGGGGGTCCCCTGGGGGACACCTTGGTTTGCTCCAAAAATGCAAAGTTTGAGGGAAAAGCAGAGCACTAGCTTTGGCAGAACGAGGGGCAGGCTAACCCAGCAAGACCTTCAACCCAATTTTTATAGGGTCAGACCAAGCAAAAAGCCAGACACTCTTGCTAATAAATGGATTTTATCAAAAAATATGTTCTCATGCACCAGCGCAATCACTCACTCACGCACACAAGGCCTATTGAGAAGGAAAAGAGGTGAAAACTTATAGGGGATGTAGTGGAGAGGGTGGAGAGGTGGTGATACTGCACCTGTCCAGAAGTCTTCAGTCTGGGAAGTGGTGAGAAGGAAGGAGTTCAGCGAAGAGAGGTGGCTGAGGGGAGCACTCGACTAACAAAGTGCTGGTCTGCTAGCATGGCAGGAAGTTCTCCGAAGAGAGTCTCAAAAACAGAGACTACTTATAGGGCAGAATGTACTTCGGGGCAGGCCTTTTTCTGGGAAGAACAATGGCCAAAATAGAAAGAAAAAATCCACACAGTAGTAACTTGATGATTTGCATGATTGGTTCATGTAGATAGACCTCACCCTTGTAGGATTTGCTGAAGTCAGAGTTGCTCAACCTGGGGAAAATGCAGTATTTCCCTCAAGCTGGCTTTTGTGGCTGATGACCCTTTGTTCATGCTGACGTGTCTAGCCTGAGGTCTCTATGATAAATGTGACTGGGGATTTTCTAGAAATAGTCATTTGACCTATTTCTCCATGTATCCACCCAGGCAACCTCTCTGGCATATAAGGCATATTTGATATTAATTTTATATCCCCCAGCATAGGGTCTGCCAAGAGGTAACAGCTTGGTAGGGGTTACTTAATGTGCAGATTGTTCGAGGATCACCTGGACATTCTCTTCAGGCTAACACTGTTGCTCTTGCTGCTGTTCCATTTCCTCATTAATAAAGGAGAGAGCTTGGAATTGATTTTACAGCTCTAACCTCTCTCTTTGGTTCCTGGCCCTTCTACTTCCACATGTAACATTCCTCCAAATGTTTGTCTCCTGTGTTTGGGAACTGGCTTCCTCCTCAATGATGTATCTCATGTGATCCATATTCAAGAAGGTCCTCTCTGCTCTACCTGAGAAATCCTTATCCTCCCTAATAATTTGAAGATTAGAAACATAGGCCTCCAACTGCCTTCTCTTCCAACAGGTCCACCAACTTGCACTTGCTGTAGGTGTACCCAATCACTTCTTCTGGCAAGAAAACAAACATGCCACAGCTGGTGCAGGTGAGTGCTTAAGATTCCTCACAATCCATAATCAACAATTTAGACAGTCAATTAAATAAAATTGGGCCTCCCACTCAAGCTCCCCCACTAAACACCCCTGTTAACCTCACCTATTTGCCAAACTCTGATCGGGAAGTTCTCTGGACTGAGGCTGTAGTTATATAGTAGTTGCTGGCTCCTCCCTCAACTCTCAGCAGCTGCCCTGACCCCTGGGATCTTGTGCTTGGGCAAAGCAGCTGGACTTTCACATAATGGATACAATAGAATGTTAACAAGTCATCAGTCTAGTCTCCACTCAGTTCACACACAGACAATCACTCTTAGACAAACATCCAGAAACTCACCACAACACAATAGAACACTACTGAGCAACCAGGCCCTCACCTAGCTCACACAAGCAAGCAAGCAAGCAAGCAAGCAAGCAAGCAAGCAAGCAGTCAATCAACCAAATAAGCAGGGAGACAAGCAAGCAAGCAATGAAATAAACTTGACAGCAACTCAGTAAATAAGTAAGCAAGGAAACAGACTCACAAGCAACACAGTAAACAGTAAGCAAGGAAACAGGACGACAAGAAACTGAGCAAGCAGACCCACAAGCAACCAAGCAAGCCTCCAAGCAACAAAGCAACCTCACAAGCAGCCAATTAAACAAGCAAACAGAGTGCCTTACCCCCAACAGATCCCACAGCCCTTATCCAAGAAACTCTCCCAAAGGTTCTCTAGAGCTGGAGAACTTTACTCCAACAAGCACAAGTTCACCTTATGGTGTTTCTTCCAGCATACCCATGTAAATGCACCTGTTAGCCTCATCTGTTTGCCAAGCTCTGGTTTCTTTGATTTTCTAGATGAAAACTGGAGTATAACATCTCTTGGAACATTCATCCTTCTCACATATGCTGAATTCAAATGATATATGACAATTATGTTCAATGGTATCCTCATCTTCTTCCATAAACGTTGATAAATTTTCAATTATTTTTGCTTGCAAATTTTCCCTTGTTCTGTAAGAGTGTGAAACCACATGTAATTCTCCTTATCCCTTTGTTCAATGAGTGCTATCTTATCCAGATCTTTCTCAAATTCTTGATGTGCTCTTGTTTCCATCTGAGAGGTCCTAGTTTCCAAATCTTGAGTCTTCTGTGTTAAAATTCCTTTTGCTTTCTTATTCTCTTGAACCTCAGCAGTTGTCTTTTCCAGCATCTGTTGAAATGTTTTTACTTCTCCGGTTATTTGTTTTATTTCTTGTTTAATTTGTTCTACTACTTTTTCTGTTACTTGGTCAGTTACTTTTCCAGTAACTTTTTAAAACTTTTTGGCAATTTCCGCACTAGACTGTTATAGCGCTATTATTCCACTTTCAACATCCTATGGAATCCTGGGGTTTGCAGTTTAGGGAGGGGCCTAAAGTGAAAGTGGAATAATAGCACTATAACAATCTAGCGTGGAAATGGCCTTTGTCATTAGAAACTGTGAATTGTCTAAAATCTGCTAGAAATTTGGCAAAATAGTCAGGCGTCTTGCCTTCCTCCACAGAATCATTTCTAGTTAGCATCCCTTTCAAACTTGTGGCCATAATAAATTTGTAAATATAGAAAAGGAAAGAAAAGGAAGGGTGTAATGCAACAGTTTCACTTTTCCTGAAAAATTAATCTTGTACAGCCATTTAGGGTCGATGTGGAATCAAGGTTCTTTCTTTCTCTTTAGAAATCTTTAACTCAGCCATGAAAAGTTATGTTCCAAAAATATAGATAATAGCTTCCATCTCATGTAAACTGTCCCACAGTGGTAGGAGGTGGCAAAATGCCAATCAGGATAAAAAGTAACAAGGTCCCCTTGAAAACCAGTCTTTGCCAATTTAAAAAAGAAAAGAAAAAGAAAGAAATCACAGATAAAATAACAAAGTCTAAAAAAAGTATATAAACAAAAACATGTAAGTAATTTATAACTCAAGTCCAAATAGTGTAATAATACAATTATCAGTGAAGGGCAAAGGAAAAAAATAATCTTCTGTCAATCCAATTTAAAATTCAAAATCTTTCTTCAGAGAAAAAAAGGAAAGTTAAACTCAAAGCTGTAAATTATGTCCTTTAATATCCAGAAAGAAAACAAAAGAAAGAACCAGGGTAAAACTATTTAACTTGTCGTGGAATTCCAGAACAGTTTAAAACAACACTGTCTCTTTAAACTTCTCACTGCATGAGAAGGCATATTAGCTTAAGGAAAAGTTATCCAATTGCTGCAGTCAAAGGCTTCTTGACTTTCTTTAAACTCCAATTTAATAAGATCGAATTTGCTCATGCAAGAGGTCCAGATTAGGATGATGTAATGGGGGGTGGGGTGAAAACCTCTCCCTCACCAGCTCCACTGAAGCACACAATTACCTCCACAGTGAAGGAATTCCACTATGACTGCTCTCCTCCCAAGTGGATATCTGCAGGTCCCAGTCATGGCTGGTCTGGAGATCTTTGGGCTCTCTATACATCAGGAAGCCCATTTGCTTGACAGGAGGACCCTCTCAAGTACATAGCTTCAGGGCTCACAATCTAGCACACGATCACTAGATTGTGGCTTCCAGTGACCTGACTGGAAACCTAAACCCGACAAAGCTCTAAAAAAAAATCTTTCAACTAGCATACTGTGGCAATATGCCCATTTCATATTTCACACCTTCAACAATCAGTCAGATTACAACTAAGGCCCTGTTACTTCAAGGGAGAAACCCTATCCCAGGGTCTACAATTTTAATATTAAAATATAGCTAAGTGTGCCAGAGAGGTCCCCCGAAAGGGTATGTAGGTAGGTGCGGTTGGAAGACCGACAACCAGGTCAGATGAGTAAAATCCCTGTCACATAGTCCCAGGAAACCTCAAGATGTGTAAAAACACAATAAACAAAGGGTCTTCAGTCCCGAGACGGTGACTTGAGAAGATTAGCATGTGTGCCTCAGGTGAAGCAAATATCCCATCAGGCGCGGACCAGAAATCACACCACAACACCTCCAAAATTCCGGAGACTTTGGCAACACCTAATAATCCCATCACTCCAAGGAAATTACCAATGTGGAGCTTCACGCCACTGCAACACCCATTGTTCTCCCCGGGAAAGGATTAGTCTTCCATGTACCCTCCCTTATAAATAGTCCCGGCTTTTGAGCATTTCTTCGGATTGCTCTCAGTTACCTCAGCTGACTGTTGCTCTGTTTGTTGAGCAATCCCCTCAGCCCTCTCTGTGCTGAGCCCGACTTCTTTGCTGCCTCCTCAGACCCAGGACTTCAGGACAAGGTGCAGTATTACCCCAGCAACACCCCTTCAAAACTCCCTCTGCCCAATTTCCTCTCTTTTTTTTCTTAACAGCTCTTGGGTGCATGTGTGCAAGAGTGCATTGGTGCATTAGACTTATCTTTAATAAAATCATTTATTGGACATTTGGTTTGGTTTTTGGCTTGGCCTGACCCTGTAAAAACTGGGTAAAAATACCCTGCTAGGTTACCCTGCCTCTTGCAGTGCTATTGCTTGTGCTCTGGCTAGTTTCCATTCTCCATCAAGTGGAGCACAATGAGGTGTCCCCTGAGGGACCCCTGAAATTAGGGTAACAGCCTTTCCACAGCTTACCTTTTTGCAGAGCTGGGGTGTGGGGATCGCGCAAGCAGCCTCCAGTGAGAGGCTCTCGCGTCTCTGCTGCTTCAGCTCCACACAAGCTGCCTGCTTCCGATCAGGCAGCGCAAGAGCCCCACCTCTTCCTTCCGCAGTGCAGCCTGGGAGTTTCCCAGGCTGTACTGGGGCAGAAAGCACTACTGCCGTGGCTCTGGAGGCTCCGCACACACGGCAAGTGCATGCGAGCCCCTGGAGCAATGTGCGATAGTGAGTGTGTCATGCAGATCGCTCCTCACAATCGCGCGATGCTCCAGGTGCCCTTTCTCATGGCAAATGCCGTGCAAAAAGGGCCTAAGTTTTAACACATGTTGACATGCAACTAATGATGGAAATCCAAGCATTTAGCTATTCCAGGATGATCACTCAGTACAACAAGGTAGCATAAACTTTCAGCACAGGCTAAGCTTTATGCCAGCATACAGTATTCCCAAGTATAAAATAATCAAGAAGCATTCATCCTCATGACAGAATAAGCTGACCTGACAATGTTCCAATAAGGTAGAGGGCACACAGGGCTCAATGGTTTCATGAAGCAGAAAATATCTAGACAGGGCATGTAGCCATGGATATAAGTTAAACATCTGGCAGGGTATGTATCACCCAGAGGATAATTCAGTATCATCCAGGTAGGGGAATCATTCCCCAATGATCCAGTGATGTAAGTTCATCTGCATCTGTCCAGAGTCATGGGAACTCCTCTGTTTCTATGCTAGCAATTATGACTTCTGCACCTGTGGCTCCTCCAGGGTTGGACTTTGCTTCAGCACTGCCTTGGCACTGACTCCAGTAGCAATTGTGCCTATCATTCCTGCTGTTGCCCTGCTCTCATAGGGAATAAAACCATCAGCAAACACAGTGGTCCAAGAGCTCTTGTGGGAATCCCTCTGTTTTGTTAGTAGCTCCCAGTGCTGCAGGCTTACCTGCACTTCTGAATTGTGCAGCTGCAGCCCTTTTAGAAGGGCAGTTCTAATTAACAGCACTTTTGGCAATTGCTTACATGGAAGTGATACCTATTTTTCACTCTGGCCCCTTGGCATTCAGTGGAAGGAATGACAGCTTCCACTAATTAGTCTGTCTGGGCAACAGTGTTGCAAGCAAATGGTTTGGTTCAGGATGGCACTTGACTGGTGCAAGTAAGTATGCCTGTTGGGATTTCTTTCTAGGGGGCCTCAGTCCAAGCTCCATGGCCAACTAACATCTGGCCAGCAGATAATTCAGCTGTGAGATCTACAGGGTTGCTGAAAGGTGTAATGATTGCTGCCTAGGTTGGTGTGGAAATGTTGTAGTGTTCAGTCTCTACTTCTCCCCACCCCTTTTCATCTCATACTTGGCCAGCACTGCTTCTCCTGTGGCTTTGTCATTCATGATTCAGTTCACTCATTAGTGGTCCTCTCTGCCATCCTTTTCTGCCACCCAAAGAATGTATTTGGCAATCTGCATATATTAGACTGTTTTCTCCTTGTTTTTCAGGAACCCTATTGTTGAACCTGACTAAAATACTCCAGCAGTTTAAGCACCATAAGATAGAGAGATTTTTTTTTCCAAACTGGCTAGCGAGCTGGAAAATGTATATCAATGTTCTTTGTGCAGGTCACCCACACAGCTGCTTAGCCTTTGTACAGTACCAGGACATACCGAGAATTTTTTTTTATTAAATTTTCAAGACATATAACAAAATATACATCAAACATAACAACATAAAACAAAACAAAAAAAATTCCCGCCTAATTAGTCTTGTTGATATATCATCTGCTTATATATAAAAATCAATCTTTACAGGATCTCAATTAAACCTATTTGATCTGCCAAATAATATCATCTTAAGTCCTTCAATATTCAACAGATACAAATCTTATCTACTGAGAATAGGCAAAACTATATTTTCAAGATTTGCTGACAAACTTATAACTACATTCTAAAATCTTTCTGCAAGTATTTTATCTTTCCACTTTTCTTTGAGGTAATATATAAGCGGCTTCCAATCCTCATTGAAATCTGCTGGATCCTTATTGTTGAGGAACAAAGTCAATTTAACCATAATCATCATATCCCACAAAGCTTTTGCCCATTCCCCTTCCTCAGGTATTTCAGAAGATTTCCAGTATCTTGCATAAACTATTCTGGCACATGTTGTCATATAAAAAAACAATCTTTCCAAACTTTTTCTCCAATTCATCCCCCATAATATTCAACAAATACATTTCTGGAAGCATCACATATTTGATCCCTAAAATTTTTTCCATAGTCAAATGAATATATTTCCAGTATTCCTGTGCATAATTACAAAGCCACCACTGGTGATAAAAAGTACCTTTTTCTGTTTGGCATTTCCAACATCTATCATCACAATTATACATTTTTGCCAACCTTTTGGGAGAAAGATACCATCTAAGATGCATTTTATAGACATTCTCTCACAGATTTTGACAAGCTGTATATTTCAATCTTTTTTGCCAGGTTTTTTGCCATTGATCTAGACTTATCTCTCTGCCCACATTTTGGGCCCATTGAATCATTGGTTCTTTTACTACTTCTTCTTCAGTGAACCATTCCAATAAATGTTGGTATATTACAGAGATAGATCTTTTATTCTTCTCAAACATTACCGAATTGAACCATTTTTTTTCTATTTAAAACCCATTCAATTTATTTTCCATCTTAAATTTCTCATAAAACTGACGATATAATAGCCAATGACAATTCATGCCTTCTTCTCACAATTCCTCTAATGTCTTCATTCTTATTTCTGTTCCCTTTACTTTTAAGAAATCTCCATAGGTCATCCATTTACCATGAAAAATATTTTCTCGCTTATAAAAGGCTTCATGTGGTTGATATCCATAGAGGGGTTTTTGAATAAAATTTAAATTTATATTTGTTCCATGTTTTAAGTATGGGTCTCCTTACAAAATGATGACTAAAATCTTGCAATGCCATATCCTTAAAGAAGCCCAAATATGCATGCCAACCAAAAGTCAACCGTACCCTCTCAAGTGCAAGGAGTCTATAATCTGTCAGCTTTATCCATTCACGAAGCCAAGCCAAACAGAAAGCCTGAAAGTACAATTTCAAATTAGGTACCGCCAGTCCTCCACGTTTCTTATCATCGCAAAGTATTTTAAATCTGGTGCGAGGTTTCTTTCCTTTCCAGATAAACTTTGTAAGGTCTTTTTGCCACTCCTTATATCAATTCATTATTTATTACTTGAATATTCTGAAATAAAAAAAAGCATTCTTGGTAATGCCACCATCTTAAAAGCTGAAATTCGGCCTAATAACGAGAGATTCTTATTTTTCCAACTCCCAAAATCTTTTTTTATCTCTTTGCAAGTCCTTTCATAATTATTCTTAAAAAGATCTGAATTCTTATTAGTCAAATGGATTCTTAAATATTTCACTTTGGATCTTATTGAAAAGCCTGTCAATGTTTCTAAATCTTTTTCCTCTTTTTTAGGGATATTTTTAACCAAAAAATACGTCTTGTCCTCATTAACCTTTAAACCAGAAACAGCTGAGAAATCTTCTAATATAGTTTTCAATTTTTCAATATTTTCCAAAGGGTCCTCCATAAGCAAAACCATGTCATCTGCAAAAACTCTTATCTTATAGTCCATACCTTGGATCCGAACTCCTTTCACTTCTTTTTCTTCATTAAGCTTTACAATCAAAGTTTCCATGCATATGAGGAAGAGCAAAGGAGATAGTGGACAACCTTGCCCCTTTCGATATTAAAACTTTCCGATTTCTCTCTGTTTATCAAGATCTGTGCATACTGGTTCTTATATATAGTTCTTATATATAGTTCTAATAAACATCATAAAGTTATCTCCCATTTTTAGCTTACTTATCATCTTGAACATATATTGCCAATTCACGCTGTCAAAGGCTTTCTCAATGTCCAAAAATAACATAGCCAACTTCCTACTTGGCTGCTTATCAAAGGCTTCAATTATATCCAATATCTACCTCACATTATGTTTTATTTGCCTATTTGGCAAATATCCCGCTTGATCTTCTGAAATAATATCTTTCAATATTACTTTCAATCTATTTGCCATTATCCACATAAATAATTTATAATCCACATTTAGAAGTGAGATCGGACGATAGTTTTTTGGAAGGGTTGTATCCCGCTCTTCTTTTGGTATCAAAGTTATAAAAGTTTGTCTCCAGGACTCTGGCATTTTACCATTTTTAAATTCATCCATAACCGCCTGAAGGGGTAAAATTAATTCATCTTGCAGCAGTCCATAATACTCTGAAGGCAGTCCATCTGGACCAGGAGCCTTGTTTTTCTTCTGAAGTCTTATCGCTTCAACAACTTCAGCTATCGAAATAGATGTGTTTAATTTAATTCTTTGCTCTTCCATCAATTCCTTCAGTTTTGTAGAAGATATGAGTCTTTCAATATCTTCCTCCCAAATTTCTCTTCTCTGGTATAAATTAAAATAAAACTGTGCAAACACTTTTTTTATCTTCTCTGTCTCATGATAATTGTTTTTTCCACCACTTATTTTCAGGATGGGTGGATTTCAGTTTTTATGTCTCAGTCTCTGAGCCAACCATTTCCCGGGCTTATTCACCCATTCAAAATGCTTCTGCTTCCATATCTTCAATTTTTTACTTATTTCTTCTGTCATTATCAATTCTAGTTGTTTTTGCAGTGTTTTTATTTCCTCTTTAATCTTTTTATCCAATGGTTTCATTTGTAATTCTATCTCTTTACTTTGAATTAATTCATTTATCTTTGGTATCTTCTCCCTCCTCTTTTTATTCAGCATTGCATTTTGCTGAATAAAAAAACCTTGAATAACTGCTTTGCTAGCATCCCATATTGTTTGGAGGGTTGTCTCTCCTGGAATATTTTCCAAAAAATAATTATGCAAGATTCCTTTTGCTTTTCCCAGAATTTTCCCATCTCTCAATAAGTACTCATTAAGTCTCCAATTATATTCAATTCTCTTCTTTTTAAAATTCATAACAATTGTGTTATGATCTGAGAAAGCAGCGGGTTGAATCTCCATCGATTTTACCTGTGAACATAGAGACTTTGAACCAAAAAACATATCTATACGTGAGAAAGACGCACGTGGTTCTGAATAGAAAGTATATGCTTGTGATTTTCCATACAGAAATCACCATAAATCAATTGTTTCTGTGTCCTGTATCAAATTATCAAAAGATACGGGGAGTTTGCCTTGGTTCTTTTTTATTTTTTTATCTGTTTTTCTATCCAAAAATGGGCATATCACTCCGTTCCAATCTCCCATTAAAATCATTTGATCATATTCTCTATCCATAATCTGAGTTTGGAGATCTTTGTAAAACTTATCTTTCCCATTATGCGGGCCATATACCCCCACCAATAACAGTTGTTGTGCTTGCCATTCTATTTCTACCACTATATAATGGCCATATTCATCTCGAAAAACTTCTTTTGACAAAATTTTTTCATTCACATATAGCACTACTCCTCGTTTCTTCTCGTCAGGCAAAGATGCATATTCTTTCCCAAATTTCCTATTCTTTAAAAGGTGTTCTTTACATTGTTTAAATCTAGTTTCTTGCAAATAAATCACATCCAGTTTTTGTTTTCCCAAATAATGAAAAAATTTTCATCTTTTTTCAGGTGTACATATTCCTTTTATATTCCATGACAAAATCCTCAAATCCACCATTATTATGCTTCCCTCTATGCAGCTGATTTGCCACTGTCCAGTGACGCCAATACTGAGGTCGCAGAACTAACTTGATGTGCAAAATCCTCTTCTAATTTATCCTTCTGTTTTATTTTCTGTGAGTCCTTGTCTAAGCTTTCCTCCGAGGAGGACAAAGTTGTCTCTTCACCTTTCTCTAAGGGCTTACCTCCTTCCACTCCTCGTTGATCATCTTTTGATTTCTCTTTCTTCTCCAAGAGGTTTTTATCATATCTCATCAAAAAATCTTTAGCTTCTTATATCGAAGAAATCACAAATAGCTTCTTCTGATATCGAAAAGTCACACCCTCTAATCGCGCCCATCTATATTGAATTCCATGCCGACAAAGTTGAGAGGTCAGAAAATTATATTCCTGCCTTTTCTGCGGTATTCTTATTGGTATATCTTCTGGTATATCTTCTGACCTCTGACTTCAACTCCTGTTTTGGCGCCAGCCTGGAGGATAAGATCTCTTGTGGATTTCTTAACACAAGATATAAGCACATCTCTCAGAAAGTCTTCCCTTCTATTTCTTAAAGAGCCAATTCTAAAAATCCGATCTATATCCTAGTCCAATGCTTGAGAGTTCATCTCAATCAAGTTTGCTAACACTAGGATTAAGATCTGTCTAAGATCTTCCGAACTCTGGTCTTTTAATCCACGAATTTTAAAGGAATTTTCATGCATCTTAAGTTTCAAGAGAGCTCCTCTCATCTATATCTTTTTCATGTTCCCATGTTAATGTTGTGTATTTATCCTGAGCCAATTTCAGTTCCTCCTCTTATTCACTCTGCTTGTAGTTCCTTTAATCTCTTCAGAGAGAGCTCTAATTGTTTCTCTTATTTCCTTAAATTCTCTCTTAACGTCAGATTTTAACTCAAAGCGTAAATCCTTCATATCTTTCCACCATTCCGACCTCATTTCTGACTGTTCTGCTCTCATTTGCACCTGTTCCTCCCACATCGACTTGATTTCTTCCAATATTATATTCTGTTCTGTTTGTTTAGGTGTTGTAGGTACTGATAAAGTTGATTGTTTTGGATCAAAAGGAGTTCCCTTTGTTTGCTTCGCCATTTTAACTCTTGATCTTGTGTCCATTCAGCAAATTATACAATCATAGATTATTCCCCCCTGTAATTCTCACCCAATAATCAGCAGTATATCAATTTTTAAATTCACACAATCTAATTTATCACTTTTTATGCTTCTACCCTTACCAGGTTATCAGTTCATCAATTTACCAGTTTCTGCCTTTGTCAATTTCCCACTTTGTCCATTTATCAGTTCCTCCAATCAAAACATCAATATTCTCAATACCCCACCATATACAAGCAATTAATTCAATTGATTGAAGATTCAATATATCTAATTTACACTAAAGATATATATATATATATTTTTAAGGGTATGAAAATAAAGATATAAAGTAATTAAATATAAAAAGAATATTTTCTCAGTTCATTAAACTCCTCAGGTCCAAGCTTTCAAGTCACCCAGTGAAATTCCAAAATCAAAATCTACTCAAATTCACACCAAAATTCATTCTCTCTGTCTCTTCCACAACAATAACCACTATCAAACTCAGATGACAAATAATTAATTAATTGAGATCTATTAAGGGTGTAGAACTCTTTCTTCCTCAGAGAACAGTTCAAATCTTCAATGGCTGTTTCAAGTTCCACAGCTGCTCTCCACGCACCGAGTCCCCCGCGCACCAATCTGCGCACTGAGTCCTCCCCGCATGCCAATCCATGCACCAAGTTTCCCAAACGTTGACAACCTGTCATCTCGACACACACTTGCCTGCTACCTCTTCCCAGCTGAGCTCATACATCTCACCTCTCTGCATGCCGATCTGCGCGCTGCACCCCGGCCCTCACCAATCACGTTGGCCTGTTCCTCCAACCAGGGCTCTTGTCAAGTCTCACCCCGGTAAGCCTCCACTCCAGCAATCCAGGCTTGGGCCCACAACCACCGCGTGCTCTGACCTGCGCGCCGAGATTCCCCCTGCGTGCTGGCCTGACATACCGCCTCCGCCCAATCACTCCAGGCTCCAAAGCCTCAAATCAAGTCCAGAACGCTTTACCGGGGGGGGCTTACCCTTCCGCTGCCACGCCGAAATTTCACCCACCAGTCGTGTTGAAATATCTTCCTCTTCACCACAAAGGCAAATATTTAATAAAACTGTTTGCTTTCTCCCTCCTGGCTGAGCTCTGCCCTTCTTCTAAACTCAGGAGCCATCTTGGCCTCACAAACGTTTCTCGCCAACCCAAACAAAGTCCACACCTATATGTAAGTTCCAGTAATGCCAAATCCAGAAAAGGGATAAAATGTATAAATACCTCCTTATTGCAGAATTAACGATGCCATTCTCAGAAATAAACAGATCTCCCTGGCACAAGGCCAATCAGGTGTTTTTAAAACTCCATGGCAAGGAAAGGCTGAGAACAAGCTCAGCTACATTTCACGATGATGACTGCTGTCCCTCGCTGGGGTGGTTTAGATGGTAATTACCCCACTTGGACGAGAGAGGAAACGGCTCTCAGTGGCCCCATTCGAGTTCTTTACCTACCAGATAACTTTTGGGGGTGTTTGCAATCCTGAAGATCCCCCCCCAGTCATGAAATGAGATGAAGTCTCTCCGGAGTTAGAGAGACTTCACCTTCTCTTCACCATTGCGGAACCAGAAAATCCATACCAAGAATTTTTACCAGCACCAGAGGGGTCACTGTGGTTTAATACCTTGAGTGATTGTGGATGATAGTTACTCTGGGCCTCTCCATCCCCTGGGATCCTAAACAAAGCAAAGCAAAGAGGACTGGCTGAACACAAGCAAAAGCAAGTTAGAGGGACCTCACGGCATTGCCAGGTCATATCATTCAGGAAACTCTGGTGCTAATGAGCTTGCAATAATCCCCTCAAAAACTCAGCCTTCTAGCACAATAGCCACAAATTTGTCTCAACAGAGCAACTTGTTTCCTCTTCCCACTAAAACTCTCCTTTGTTTCCTCACCTGCCCAGACATTAAAAAGCTATCATGATTTCCATCAATGCTTTGTCACCTAATGCTAAGGCTATTAGCCTGTTCTGGACCCCATTTTCGGTCTGCCAGAGAGCCATTGATACCTTCCCCTTCAGGGCAGAAACTGGGTATTTAAACCCTGGCTGTGAGCCTGACAACTCATAGTACACTGGACATAGGCCATAACTCTCCTGCTCTGATTCCTGTTCTTGTGCTACACCACTCTGACCCATAATCTAAGCCACATCACTGTTTCTTCTCTGCAGGATATGTAAGTATCATCCACTTCATCCCAACTCCTCATATCCAATTTTCCTTCCTTTCCTTTGGTTAGCCTTGTATGATTGTGAGACTGCCTGAATCTTGCACATGTTTATGATTTCCCACAATAAAACATTTTTTGAATCTCCAACTGGTGTCCTTGCATTAATACCAGTATATATAGGTGGAAAGATCCTGTAAGGTTACTTCCCTCTTGCAGGCCTCCTTTTTTGAGCTGTAATTCCCCAACATTCCAAGGAGACACTGGCACTGCAGGTAGACCTCTCAGTTATCCACTTGTTGGAGTAACAACTGGATGTGGTTGCTTTTAAATGATTTTTTCCCTTTTAAACCAGCATTTGCCCAAGGAGGTTTCCCCAGTGATTAGGCAAGACAGGAAGTAAAATGACCATCTGGTGATGCAGCTTTAGTATTCTACATGGAAACCTCAATTTGTAGATACTGAAATGGGCATAAAGGAACAAGGATAAATTTGTGGCAATGAAATATAAAATTAATTGAATGTGGTAGTGGTTGGGCAGTATACATTTGGAAATACTCTTTCATAGTCTCCCAAATGAATTATTCATCTTAGCATGGTAATGCTCTGTGGTAAGCCAGACCTTGACTACTCAGACAGTCACATGGAAGTCTCCCAAATTGAACTGAGTTGCTCTTGGGTGATAAAATTTCATTCTGGGCAGTCATTTTAATACAGTGGCAGCATATTTTTCTACATGAACAGGTGATCTCACAATTTTCTTCTGGCATTCAAGATGAGGCTTTAAAATGTCTAACCTCAAAAAGCCAATGTGATGTAGTGGTTTGAGCATTGGACTATGACCCTGGAGACCAGGGTTCGATTTCCTGCTTGGCCATGGAAATCCACTGGGTGACCTTGGGTGCATTGCATGCTCTCAGCCCTGGAAAACCCTGTGATAGGTTCACCTTTGGATCACTGTAAGTCAGAAATGTCTTGAAAGAACATAGCAACACAATGTCAAAGAAGGTTGACCTACCTGCCCTAAATTCAGTTACTCACCTCTTGACATGCTGGTGGTGTTTGAGTTAGGGAGGCCTACACCTGGATGACATTGTGAAAATGCATGTGAATACATCTTCTCTTACAAGAGCCACAACGAACATAAACTTCGGTGAAACTATGAAGAATTCAGTGGAACTGTCTACATTCACAATCAAGTATTGCCAGGCCTAAGGATGAAGGTGCAGCTGTGGTTCCACTCATTTTAGAGAGATGAAAGATCAAAGAAGACATTTACTTCAGAAGCCTGGGAATTAAAAAATTGCTATAACTCCACCAGGAAAGGCTTAATAGAGAAAGCGAAGCTGAACTCACACAAAAGAAGGTAAGACAATTCAAATGAAAAAGGTCAGGAATTCTACCTACAACCTGATGGCTGTAGTTCAACATGGCAGCAAGTGATATCGAGAAGATGTCACATCCTCGGGGTGGGAATATGCTTAACATCCAATTTTCATGAATTAGAAACAAATAAATTCAGGAATCTGGCAGTACGTGTTCTTCAAGTGTGACAGTCTTAGGAAACAACTAGGAATAACATTGTTGCTGTTCAAAACCAATAGAAATGTATAGCTCATTTAGATCCAGCTTCTCAATAAAAAGTGAGGAATGGGCTTTAAGTGCTTTCCCTTACTAAATGAAGCTTCCTTTCTCTCTACCCCCAATCAGGGAGAAATTCTGATGTGTGGCAAACCAGATAGGAGAAACAGTGTTTCCATACATAAAGCTAAATCAATGTTTTTTTAAAACAAAACAGAACAGAAACACTTGTAATATGAAGAAGCATTCTTGCCAATTAAAGCAAGGATGTCTTATTTCAGTCAAACTGGTTTTGGATCTTTTATGATTACCTTTTACACCTTTGAGATGTTACAGCTCCTGGTATACATCTAAAACCATGACATTTAAAAAATGAAACAAAGTGATACAGCATCTCACTTGCAGAGCTGTAAGCATAAGAAAAATCTTAGGGCCTTTCCGCACCTTACCTTTTCATGGAGGTGGGGGGGTGGTCACGCGAGCAGCCTCTTGCGTGAGGCACTCGCTTCGCTTCTGCTTCCTCACTGCAGCTGGCTTGCCGGTTGCGCGAACGCCACACAAACGGCCCACCCCTTCCTACCGCAGCACAACCTGGGAATTGCAGGCTAGTGCTGAGGCAGGAAGCACAACAGGCCGGGCTCCTGACGCACCGCACACCAGGTAAGTGTGCGCAGGCCCCAGGAGCATTGCACGACCGCGCACCATTTTCAGCTTTAAGCCGAAAATGAAAAGGTGCGTGCACGGTCTGCTTTAGGCTCTTGAGTGGGAGTGCGTCATATGGACCGCTCCTCCCATTTATGCAATGCTCAAGGGGCCCTTTTGCTTTAGAAACGGCATGCAAAAAGGGCCATAGAGACAGACACAGTCCATATTCTGTCTTTGCTTTACTGAGTGAAACCTTCCACTCTCAAGTTCTGTGTTGAGCTATATTTCCATAAACTCAAAACAACAAGGCGTCCCAACCAAAGTATTAAATGCTCGTTTGTAGCCCTTCAGTGTCATCCTACATACATAAAAAAATTACGTACGCCATATCAAAATAGGTATACATTAAATTTCTGTACTTAAACATAGTACAATAACATGGCTTATATAAAACATACTACAAATATATGGAAAGAGGACTAATCACTGCTTGCACTTAATGACTGGCAAACTGCTTTTTGTGCATGATCTTCTTAGTCCTATGATTCTTTTATTTTTCATTCTCTTTCTGTAATAGCTTGTTTGCTTGCATCCTGATTTCATTTTCATGCATTTGTGTATCAGTCACTGCTTATACTTTATGGGTGGCAAGATGCTTGTACTTTTGTGCACGACCTTCTCATTTCCATGGTCTCTTTTAGCAGCTTTGTCCATTGGCATTTCCAATTCTTTTTCTGGAGTATCTTGTTTACTTGAATCCTCGTTTTCATCTTCATTTATTTCTTGGAATGATGCAATGGGAGACAGTTTTTGACTTGTAGCAGGCACCTTTTCAGGGGGATCAGATTTTACTTCTCTGGTGATGTGGTGCCAACCAATTTCATCTATATATTTTTTAAAAATACAAAATATTCAAGTTAAAATATGAAAGCACAAAAAGCAGTCATTCAGAAATTATTCAGATAAATATCATGCCAACAAGATTTCAGAGAATCACTTTCATAAACTCATAATACTTTCTTCCCTAAGGCAGAAAAAAGTAAGGGAAGAAGAAGTGGCTACTGGAGGTTAGTATGTAGTGGTTTAGAAAAAATGGTAGGCTGAATGACAGGAGAGATGACAACCTGAAATCATAGAACTTGAAGAGACCACATGGACCATCATGTCCAGCCCACTGCCATCCAAGAATAAACCTTCAAAGCATTCCCAACAGGTGGCCATCCAGCCTCTGTTCAAGAACTTCCACAGAAGGAAACTCTATCACACTTCAAAGCAGTGTATTTCACCGTCAAACTGCTCTTACTGTCAGAAAGTTCTTCCTAATGTTTAGGTGGAATCTCTTTTTCCTGAAGTTTGAAGCCATTGCTCTGTGTCCTATTCTCTGGAGCAGCAGAAAACAGGTTTTCTCCATATGACATCTCTTCAAATATCTAAACATACCGATCATGTTACCTCTTAACCATCTCTTCTCCAGGTGAAACATACCCAGCTCCCTAAGCCAGTCCTCATAGGGCAGCATTTCCAGGCCTTCTACCATTTTGGTTGCCCTCATCTGACATGTTCCTGCTTGTCAATATCCTCCTGAACTGTGGTGCTCAGAAATGGACACAATTATCCAGGTGAGGCCTGACCAAAGCAGGATAGAATGGTACTATCACTGCACTTGACCTAGACACTATACTCCTATTGATGCAGCCCAGAATTGCATGGGCTTTTTCAGCTGCTGCATCACACTACTGATTCATCTTCAGCCTGTGGTCTGTTAAGTCTCTTAGATCCCTTTCCCATGTTGTAGACCTTATGGTCTACTAAGACTCATAGATCCCTTTCATGTTTGAAGTTATAGTGTTTCCCTTTATGTTTGCTACAATTATAACAAAAACCTATACACTTCTGACATTATATTCACTTCCATTTGGCTGTGACAATTCCACTTGCCTTCTCCCTGTCAATAACTGGAGGGGGAGGACCTCTTAGCTCAGTTTCACCTTCTTCTTTAATCTTTTCACAGCAAGCAGAGGTAATCAACCTCCTTGCCTGAAATGACTGAAGGTGGATGGCAATTTGGCTAAGAAGAAAAGTACATCAAAAGACACCCCTTTTCTCAACACAGTTACAACCACATTAGTAACTTCAGTACCAGAGGAAGGCGGTTGTCTTCCATTTCAGCAATCAGCAAGTGTGTACAAGTATGGAGAAAACACCCAAAGAAAACACCTTTACATTTACTTTCATTTCATTTTTACTTCCCAACAGTTTCTGGAGTGAAAAAGCAGCCTTGCTTGATTACTGAAGCAACTGAGACAGGAGGATTCTCAGGAACATTCAGAGGTGACAAAACCATGCTAGTATCATGGTCTGGGCTCCATGAATGTGGTTTTCCCTCTGTAAAGCCAGCTGTTCTGGTGGCAAACAGGATGGTAAGAGGACTGGGTTGGAGATACTGGGACCATACCCAGAGACTTCTTGTGATAAAGGTGAGTACATGCTTCTTGGCAGCTTCTTCAGTGGAAAAAGAAGAAATGAGTTGCACTTTCTTTCCTTTAGTCATATCAGTTTGATTCTTTAACAGATCCATGGCTAGCTTATGTATGCTGTTCCTGCTTCTGGGGATTGTCTGAACATATGTAACTCTCTTGCTGGATGGTTTTCAGGAGAAAGACAGATTTGTCTTGATGCTCCCCATGCATTTGTGAAAAAAGAGGAAGCCTGATCCTCTCTTACTCTATCATGTCCTCTTCCCATCCCATCAGTCAGGATGTCTTCAACCAGATATGCCAACAGACAGAGAGACAGAATGCAGTGCATTAAAAAAGATCTGTTCCAAGGTAACCAAAAAAATTCTGTGAAATTTACAGTGCCTTACAGAGGTAGTCTTCTCCCTGCCTTACATTCCTCTGTTAGTACTTGGCCATCTTCTTCATGCAGTGACTCTGAATTGAGTATTATTTATATCTTTACAACCACAAGTGTCAGGGATTTTTTTTTACTTAAGTTTTGTGTCTCTATTTTGCTCCTTCACAGCACTGAATATCTTGTGTACATCATGTAATAACGCCAGATAAATCCATTTCAGTTCCACATTTTAACACAAAAATAGGGAAAAGTCAAATGCGATGGGAAGTCTGATGCTGCTGCTGATATGATGATGATGATTTGGCCATCTTGTGCACTTCAGATTGAATTCTGGAGTATTAAATGTAAATGTGTAAGAATGTGTAAATGTAAATGTGTAAGAGATAATGGAAAATTCAAATGCAATAGGAATGATGATGATGATGATGATGATGATGATGATGATGATTTAGCTGTCCTGTGCCCTTCATACTGAATTCAAGAATTTTAAGTGTAAATGTGTATAGGGAAAGATTAAATGTGCAGGCTTCTAGATTTTGTGCATCTAGCCCACTACATCCTCATAATGTAATAATGAAATTTCACAGCTGAGAACAGCAGCAAATAAACATGGTTAAGGATGGTTTGTGTTAGGGGGAAAATATAGGCAATATTAACTGCTCCAAGAAAGGACTGCCATATAAGGAAGCCATGGCGGGCAGCTGGATTAAGAGTTGGTAGCTTCTAGTTCCTGACTGTTTTGAGTGTAGTAAGCTTACTGTATGATAAAATAAACAAATGATTACTGAAGGTCAGGACCAGTCTGCCTAGGGCAACTGAGCCTAGACTATAGGAAGCTATGTGGCTGTATGCTGCATCCCAGCATGGGTGAGACCTTATTTACAATGCTTTGATTAAAAAGCTAATATAACACAATTTTATTCTCTGAATAGACAGAGTGAGGAAGCTCTAAGCAGTATACAGTTAAGTTGGATCAGTGCAATATATGTGTGGTGTAATGTCTCTTTAAGTTAATTGTAGTTCTACTCCAGCTGTATGGTATTTAAGGCGCTGAAGCTTCTGTGTCTGTTTGACTTTGCATTGAATCCTTGGCTGGAGCCTGTGAAGGAAATAAAACTTATCTCATCTTTTCTGGACCTTCAGTGGCATGTGAGTTTATCGTTGCAACAGCGGACATTACATGGTGTCACAAGTTGGGAGTTTGTTTGCAGTTGGGAGTTTATTTGTTCTAACTGTTACCCTGTTTACTGGGGTCCCGGGAGGGACACCTAAATAACCTTACAATTACAAAAGAGGGGGAAATTAGTCAAGAGCACTGGTTGGCACTATGAGAGGCAGGGTAACGCAGCAGGATCTTGTAACCCAATGTTTACGGGGTCAGGCCAAGTCAAGAAGCAAACCATGTTGGAAATAATGAATGATCTTTATTAAATACAGGCACACAATGTAAGCAACACATGCACACAGATAACTAAGGAAAATAAAGGTGTGAGTAAGATAGTGGGATTTTCAGAGGGATAGTTGATTCGGGTGATACGAAACCTGTTCCTGAAGCCCGGAAAGAAGATAGAGAGCGATGCTGGGGTTCGATGTATCTCAGCACGTGGAGCTGAGGGGAAGCTCGCCAAGCAAAGCAGCAGCAAGGCGGTCTGGAACTCGGGAGCAATCCGAGGATGGTCTCGGAATCAGGGGTTTTTATAGGAAGAAATGTGACTGCAAGTTATGCCTTACTCGGTGAGAACAATGAGTTTCGGGTGTGGGACAAAGCTTTGGAAAGGTCACAATTTAGCATGATTGAGTTAAAGCTGAATTAACAATAGTGTAGCCAGTATGCAAATGCAGAGCGCTTGGCATTTGAGTATTCAGCTTGCCAGGGTGCCTGCTCAGAGCAGGGAGTAAACAGCATGCATACATAATGAGGGTGTTTGCAGAGAGGTCTCCTAAAGCAAGGATCTGGCTATTTCTGGCCTGCCTGAGTGGAGAATGGAATGTTCAGCAATTAGTGGCCAAGCCTAGTTCTGTGCTTGTCCAGGGGCCTCTCAAACACGTGGAGAGGGGTGGTGGAAGAGAGTCAAATTATTGATATCAAAATGATATCTAAGGGTATCTCCAAGTAGGCCTAAACTGCAGTAACATAACATCTTATTGAAGACATGGATTTGTTCAGACTTCCACCTCCTCTTGTTATGCAAGATAATTTGGCTGACAACTGGAGGCATTGGGAACAGGCTTTCCAATTGTACCTTACTGCAGCAGGACTTGAAAATGCTGCAAAAAATGTTACATTGTTTAGGGGAAGAAGGAATTTCTTTATATAATAATTTTGCTTTACCTGAGGAAGGTCCAAAAGATGTTTCAGAAGTTTTAATAAAATTTAGAAGCTATTTTCTACCTCGTAAAAACATTGTTTTTGAAAGATTTTGTTTTTGAAACTATGTGCAGAGTCAAGGAGTCACCATTGACCAATTTGTTGCAGAGCTTAAAATGAAAGCTGCTGGTTGTGAATTTGGAACTGCAATGAATGGCATGCTGAGAGATGAAATCATGTTTAGCATCAAGGAAGAGAGATTGAAAGAAAGGTTTTTGAAGGAACCTGACTTTACTCTAGAGAAAGCTGTAGAAATATGTCATGATGATGAGACAATAAGAACTCAGCCGCAGACTATGGCAACTGCAAACAAGGAGTTATATGAGCAACAAGAGGCTCATAAAGATAACACAGGAATTTCAGTTCAAGCTCTTGGAGATGAAGAGATACAGCAGCAATATAGACATAGGTGGAACAATGACAACAAGTGTCATTTTTGTGGTACAGTTCACAAACCTCGAAGATGCCCTTTCTCTTTGGAAAGACTTGTAATAAGCGTGGAATGAAAAATCATTATGCTAGACTATATAATGTAACATGGTTAAACTCTGAAAGCGTACAATATAGACAACAGATTCATGAGCTTAATGTAACCAGTCTAGTAATAGGAAAGTTGGATCGGGAGGTGAATGGTGCAGCTGTAAGTAACAGTGCTGGATGGTATGCTGATGTTATTATACGAGGATGTTTAGTTAATTTTAAGTTAGATATGGGAGCTGAAGCAAATGTTTTACCATTCACTGTGTTTTGTAAGATACCAGGTAAGAAGGTGATGACTAAGAGTCATGTAATTCTTGTGGCTTATGGTGGTGCAAGAATACAACCATTGCAAACTATTGTCTTTGAATGTTACACTCCAAAAGGAATGGCTAAATTATTGTTTTAGTAATTCAGTAATTCCATTATCAGCTAGCTCAGCATGTGAGCTGTTGGATTTAGTGCATTGGGTTGATAATATACACATGGTTGAATCTCTAACTCAGGAAAAACTCAGGCCTGGCATTTGAAATGATGTTCAGACAGTTATTGGAAACTGTTCTCTATCACAAAGAAGAATCAAGAATTATTTGGTAGTAATTATAAAAAACAACAACATGGTGTTACCGTAGTTTCTAGCCCGGACTTGTGGGATATCAGATATCATTTGATATCAATAATTTGGCCTTCTTCACCCATTCCTCTCCACGTGCTTGCGAGCCCCCCGAATGAGCACGCACACAGGCACAGCCAAAAATAGCTGAAATATTCCAAACTGATCCAGGCAGGTCAGTAATAGCCAGACTGCCGCTTTAGGAGACCTCAAGGCAAGTACCCTCTTTAAAATCCATTACGTATGCACGCTGTTTACAAAAGACACCCTGCCCCGAGCAGGCAGCTTGACGAGCTGAATACTCAACTGTCAAGCACTCCGCGTTTGCATACTGTCTACTCTATTAACAACTCTGTCATAACTCAATCATGCAAAATACTGACTTTTCGGAGGCTTTGTCTCCAGTCTGAAACTCATTGTTATCCCCAGGAATGGACTAGCCTATGGGCACATTTTCCCCTATAAGACCCCCTGATTTTGAGCGCTTCTTCGGATCGCTCCTGGCTTCGATTCCACCTTGCTGTCACTTTGATCGGCAAGCCTTCCCCTCAGCTCCATGTGCTGAGAATCTCCAATTCTGCGAACTTTTCTTCAGACTACCCGGGCTTCAGGACAGGTGTAGTATTTCCCATGCAAAACCTCCTCTTAAAACCCTCTATCCAACTCCTACCTTTATTTCAATAGATCTATGTGAGTGTGTTTGCATACACATGTTTGACTATGTTGTACACCAATAAAGAAAACAATTATTATTTACTTCTGCTTGCTTCTTGACATGGCCTGACCCCATAGACATTGGGTTCAAGATCTCGCTAGGTTGTCCTGCTTCTCGTATTGCTAGCGGTGCTCTTGCTAATTCCCATTCCCCATTGGGAGCACACTGAGGTGTCCCTCCCGGAACCCCAGAAATCAGAGTAACAATGGGAAGACATTAAAAACAATAGGGGGAACTGAAGTAAATTAAATCTGTCTTTCTTGGGGAGGATTAACGCTTTTAAAATGACTTTATTACCTAAATTTATGTTTCTTTTCCAAAATCTGCCAATATTTGAAAATGAGCAAGTGTTTAAAGACTGGGAAAAAGAAGTTCAAAAATGTATTTGGTTAGGCAAAAAGCAAAGAATAAGATTTAAAATATTATGGGATGCAAAAGAGAGAGGTGGACTAGACCTAACATTGCTTAGATATACTACCATGCCTGTTGCTTAGATTGGATTAAGGATTGGATTTTGGTAGAAAAATCATTGACAAAAGATTTGGAGAAATTTGACAATAGATTGGATGGCATGATTATTTGTGTTACAATAAGTTAGCAGCGAATAAGAAATTTAGTAATCATTGCATCTGGAAATCCTTATTGAAGGTTTGGCTAAAGATAAAGCATAAATATTATATAAAACTCTCAATTTGGACATCACCTCAGGAAGCACTGAAAATTACCCCAACAAAACAAGGAAAATTAGTAACATATTATGATATACTGAAATGGGGGGAAGACAATCTAAGAATGAAGATGGCAGAAGAGCTGAAAGTTGATGGACATGAATTAAATCCCTTGGCAACAATGAAAAGAAAGGTTCAAAATGGAGCAAAAATTATATGGATCTGAGAGAAAAGAAAATGAATTGGCCTTACTGTTGAAAGAACATCAAAAGAAGAGAATCTCTAAATTATATAAACTACTATTAAAGAGGGAAATGGAACCAGATATAATAAAAGGGATGATGATTAAATGGGCTCAGAATGTAGGTCATCCAATTGAATTAGATGCTTGGGGAAAAGTATGGAAAACAGATATAAAATTTACTCTGAATTTAAATTTAAGAGAAAACTTCTTTAAGATGATTCATCGATGGTATTTGACTCTGGAGAAGTTACAAAAAATAAAAAAAATGGAGATGTGAAATGTTGGAAATGTGGGGAGAAGGTAGGAACTTTTTTTCATATGTGGTGGACTTGTCAAAATGCAAAGAAATTTTGGAAGGAAATTCATGATGTAATTCAAAAAGTTTGTAAAGTGAATTTTGAATTGGCACTGGAATTTTATTTGTTGAATATATTAGGTCAGAATCAAGAGATTAGAAGACATCAAAAGACAATATTGTATTTGATTACAGCGGCACGGTTAACATATGCTCAGCATCAGAAAGAAAAAATAGAAATTAATTTAGAAGAATGGAAACTAAAAGTGTTGGATATGGTTGAGACTGAAAAAAAAGCATATTATCTAAAAAACAAATCTGTTCAGAACTTTGAAAGAAAAAGTAAAGGGGTTTGGATTGGTTAAAACAAATATACATGGTGATTAGATAAAAATATATTTGTATAAAAATGGAGGATTCATTATGGAAAAGATAGTAATGACTGAACTGGGGAAGAATAATATAGAGAAGGAGGGGGAGGAACATACCAAACATGGTGATGTATGTATTTTTTTTATGTGTTGCAGAAAACTAATAAAAATATTTTATTTTTTTTTAAAAAGGAAACTGTTCTGTTTGTGCTCATTTTGCTTTAAGTAATCAAAAGGAGCCACTTAAACCACATGAGATTCCTGAAATATCATGGGAGAAGGTGGGTGTAGATATTTTTGAATACAGTAACTCTCCTTTTCTTTTGGTGGTTATTCTTATTGGGGAAATTGAGAGACTTTGGTAATGAGACTCTCAATCAGCTGAGTAATTGCACAAAAACGGAAGTTGAACAGATCACCAGTCCCACTTCTTTAACTCCACCCAAAACACACTTAATCTAGCTCAAAATAAACACAAAAACAGTTGGGTTAAAAACATAAAAGAGTTTACTCACAAAATCTTGTGCATGGTCTACACAGGTTCAAATTCTTGAAGAAGGTAGGAAGAAAAAATAGGCACTCACATGCTTGCTGCAAAATGATCCCTGTTAGGAGACTCAGAGCATGCTTTCAGGTCAAAAGGCGAAGACAAAAAGAAAAAAGTAAATGGCAAGAGAACTCTTTAAAAGAACAAAGAATGTGTACGTGCTGGAGGAAGAGGTGTTAACCAACAAACAGGAAGTTTTTCTCTCTAGGCTATCTCTCTATGCTTACAATAGACATGCAAACAAACTAGCCAGTTAATTAGGCATGCAAAGGTTGCCACTCCCAACACCCCTTCTCAACCGTGCATGCACCCTGAAGTCCCATCTTGACTCGCAGGTTCTCAAAGCCGTCGCTTGGTAGAGGTTTGGTCAGGATATCAGCTACCATCTGAGTGGTTGGACAGTAGATCATCTAGATCATTCCATTCTCTGTGAGCTCACATACTTTGTGGTATCTTGTTCCTATGTGCTTGCTGTGTGGTGTCATCTTCTCTGTTTGAGAAAGTTTAATACAGCTCTGGTTGTCTTCCATAACTTGAATTGGTTTTTCTTCATTTATTCCAAAATCAGAAAACAATTGATCAAGCCATAGTAATTCTCCACATGCTTCTGATGCTGAAATATACTCTGCTTCTGTAGAGGATAGAGCCACCACACTCTGCTTGTGGTTGCCCCATGAAATAGGTCCATCCCCATACAAAAATAGGAAACCACTGACTGAGTGATAATCTGCAGTATCACCAGCCCAATCTGCATCAGTGTAGCATACTAACTTTGGATTGCTACTAGCTGGTAGCTTCAATTTAAAGTTGATAGTCCCTTTTAAGTATCTAGTCACCCTTTTTATTCCAGTCCAATCTTTCTTTGTGGGTGAGCTAACTTTCCTGCTCAGAATCCCTACAGCAGATGCAATATCAGGTCTTGTGTTGGTAGACAGGTACAGGAGTTTTCCTATTGCTGTTCTGTAGAGTATTATCTGGTAAAGCATCACTTTCTTCAATATTTTTAAGAAAATCTGTGGTCATGGGTGTTGCTACAGTATAGGCATCTTGCAGTCCTAAGCTTTCTAAAAGTTCAGCAATCTTCTGTTTTTGATTTAGTAGAAAAGATCCATCTTGTTCTCTTTGAATCTCCATGCCCAAATAGTATCTTGCATCTCCTAACTCTTTCAATTCCACTTCTTTGTTCAAGTGATGTACAACTTCTGAGTAGTCTTTATTTCTGTTGGTGGCTATAATCAAATCATCAACATAGGTCAGGAAAAAGGCTGAATAACCTTCTTTGGTTCTGGTGTATAGACACTGATCTGCTTCTCCTTGCTTAAAGCCTAATTGTTTCAACATTGTGTCTAGTTTCTCATTCCAAGTTCTAGCAGCCTGTTTAAGTCCATACAAACCCTTGTTCAGCTTGCAAACCAGATGTGGTTGTTTCTGGTCTACAAAGCCTGCAGGTTGTTGCATGTACAGTTCCTCTGTTATTTCTCCATGTAACAAAGCAGTTTTCACATCAAGGTGTCCTACATCCATTTGTTTGGAAGCAGCTAGACTGAAAAGCAGTCTTATGGTACTGCGTTTGACAACAGGCGCAAATGTCTCATCAAAGTCTATTCCAAATTTCTGCGAGAAGCCTCATGCAACTAACCTTGCTTTGTAGCGTTCCACCTTTCCTTTTGCATCCAGTTTCAGCTTGAAGACCCATCTGGATCCTATGGCTTTCTTTCCTGGTGGAAGTTCAGTAAGTGTTCATGTTCTATTCTTATGCAGTGCATCTATTTCTTCTTGTGCTGCTTTTCTCCACTGAGCTGCCTCAGTTGCAGGCATCTGTTCAATTTCTTCAAAGCTTGATGGTTCATTTGGTAACGCTGATGTTGCGAGGTAGGACAAGCGTGAAGCTGGTACACCTTTGTTGGGTCACGTTGAGCGTCTGGGAACCTGTTCTGGAACCTGTTCTGTCTCTACAGCATCCTCCGGTCCAGTGCTCAGGTCAGAGCCATCTGCATCCCCTTCTCTTAGTGTACTGCTCTCTGCCTTTGGCTTGCTTTCTGCAGCATATATCTCAGTCCTTTGTTCAGAATCAGGTTGTGTAGCTGCTTGTGGTATTTCAGATGAAGACAACATTTGCACTTCTAAGAGAGGTTCAACATTTTGCTCTTCTTCTTCCAGTGATTCTAAGATAGTTTATCGTTCATCTGGAAAGTCTATGACAGTTCCTCTCTTATCAACTCTGCTTTGTTCATCAAAGTAAACTACATGCCTAGTAGCAACTTCACCAGTCTTTAAGTTCATTACTCTATAGCCTTTGCTTCCAGGAGCATAGTCAATTAGAATAGTCTGCTCTGCTCTTGCATCTAGTTTGTGTTGCTTCTGTTGTGGTATGTATGAATATGCAATACTTCCAAAGGTTCTAATGTGTTTCATGTCTGGTACTCTGCCATGCCATAGTTGAAATGGTGTTTGTGTGGTGCCTTTTGTTGGCAATCTATTCTGGAGATACATTGCAGTCATAAAGGCATCACCCCAAAATTTACTGGGAAGATGAGCATCTGCCAGCATGCACTTTGTCATCTCCAGGAGAGATCTCAGTTTCCTTTCAGCAATCCCATTCTGCTCAGGACTGTAAGGAACACTCCTCCTGTGCAAAATGCCATGCTCTTCCAGGAAAGCATGTGTGCGATGTGAAATGTACTCACCAGCGCCATCTGTCTGAATAGCTTTAGGTGTCATCTCAAACTTGGTTCTCACCATGACAACATACTTCTGTAGCATGTCTTGAGCTTGAGTCTTCTCTTTCAGAAGATAAGTAATACAATACCTTGAAAAATCATCCACAAAAATTAAAGAATATCTGTTTCCACCAAGTGAAGGAACATTAAATGGACCACACAAATCACTGTGAATGAGATCGAGTACCTTAGTGGTTCTCTTTTCAGTCCTTGGATGAAACGAGGGTCTGACTGATTTTTGTTCAACACAAGTTACGCACCTGGTAGTACTTTCATTGTATTGTTGATTCACCTTGATTCCTGTAGCCAAGCTCTGGTTCTGTAGTTCAAGAACTGCCTTTGGATCACGATGTCCAAGACGTCTGTGCCATAGGTCAAGGCTGTCCTCATTCATCTGTGCTCTAGCAACATTAGCTTTTTGAGCTGAAAGATGCAACTCATAAACACCATTATTTTGAAATGCTTCTGCAAAAAGGACATTATCTTTGGTAACTGTGCATTTCCCTTGTTTGAAAAGTATTTCAAATCCTTTCTTATCTAAAGCAGACACACTGAGCATGTTGCAGTGTAATTCAGGAACAAACAAGACATCACTTGCTAAATTCTGGGCAACTTTGCCATTAGGCAATAGACAGTTTAAAGTGCAGCTTCCTGATCCCAGGATCTGCATGGATTCACCATTTGCAGCTTGAATTTTTCCTGTTGCATCTGGATTCATTTTATCAAAATAAGCATCAGAAAATGTGCTGTGATTGGTACAGCCAGAATCTATAATCCAATGATTATTTTTCTGCTTGTAGTCATTAACTGCCAGAGTCTGTCCCATTAAAAGAAAATTACTTCCTCTGTAAGACTGTTTGCTTGATTCACCTATATGCTGTCTTTGTCTTGTAAATGTCTTAGCTGGAGAGTTAGAATTGGCTGAGGGCTGTTTGAGGAGGGTACAGGTTCTTGCAATGTGACCCTTTTTGTTGCAGTTAAAGCAACTGAGCTCTGATTGGTCCCTAGGCAGGGCTTTGGGACTGCCCTTCTTGGTGGCCAGGTAATTTGATCCATTTGGTCTCTGTGTATGATCAAAAGGAGAGGCTGCTTGGTCAACACACTCTTCTTGTAGTTTAGACAAAGCTTCATTAAAGGTTAGTCCTTTTAAGTTTTGTAAGAGAGAGATGAAGGGATTGAACTCTGATCCCAGAGTTCCAGTCGGGAAACAAACTTTTGTCTATCAGGAAACTGGAATCCACAGTAATTCAACTAATCAAAAATTATAATCAGTTTGCTGATATAAACTTCACAGCCTGCTTTAGTATAAAGGCGAAGCTGTACAAGTTCCCTCATCCAAATTGACTGAGACTTTTCATATGAAAGACCATAAACTTCTTTAAGTTTATCTAGCATTTCCTTTGCATTTTTACAATCTCTTACATAGAGTAGCTGATTAGCCTCCAATGCATTACCAATTAGGTACTGTGCTGTGGCATCTTTTCTCAACCATTCTTCTCCAGCATCACCACTTGGTTTTTCTTTTTCAATTTCATCAAGAACATTATGGTAATTAAAGGCTAAATTTAATTTTTGTCTCCATTCTGTATAGCTCTCATTGCTGAGTTGCACGAGTCTGGGTTTGGAAGCTACAGTAGGTCTAAATCTGCATGCAGCATTTTCGCTTTAGTTAGCAATTCCAAGCAAAAGAGAACTCAGCTCCAAAAAAGGTAAAAATTCTCTAGCTAGATGTGTGTTTCCAAAAAGGGGGAGAAGGGGAAAAAAACAGCCACTTTCACAAGAAAGACACAAAGCAAAAAAAATAACTAAAACCCGAAAAATCTGGTAAATGTTCTGTTCTGGGCCTCCATAACCTATTGGGGAAATTGAGAGACTTTGGTAATGAGACTCTCAATCAGCTGAGTAATTGCACAAAAACGGAAGTTGAACAGATCACCAGTCCCACTTCTTTAACTCCACCCAAAACACACTTAATCTAGCTCAAAATAAACACAAAAACAGTTGGGTTAAAAATATAAAAGAGTTTACGCACAAAATCTTGTGCATGGTCTACACAGGTTCAAATTCTTGAAGAAGGTAGGAAGAAAAAATAGGCACTCACATGCTTGCTGCAAAATGATCCCTGTTAGGAGACTCAGAGCATGCTTTCAGGTCAAAAGGCGAAGACAAAAAGAAAAAAGTAAATGGCAAGAGAACTCTTTAAAAGAACAAAGAATGTGTACGTGCTGGAGGAAGAGGTGTTAACCAACAAACAGGAAGTTTTTCTCTCTAGGCTATCTCTCTATGCTTACAATAGACATGCAAACAAACTAGCCAGTTAATTGGGCATGCAAAGGTTACCACTCCCAACAATTTTTCAAAATATCCAGAAGTACTAAGTTTACCTAATAAGACTGCAAGAACTGTGATTAGTAGGCTTAAATCAGTGTTTGCTCGTCATGGAATACTTAGGACAGTTGTGAGTGATAATATGCCTTTTGCTAGTCAGGAATTTCAAATGTTTGCTAAAGAGTGGGGGTTTGACCAAAGTTTCAGTACTCCAGGATATGCACAATCTAACAGGATGGCAGAACGAGCAACTCAGTCTATAAAACAGCTTATAAAGAAGGCAGGAGATGCACGTGTAGATCTGAATTTGGCATATGGATGCCATATTCACCTGCATAAATGTTAATGGGCAGGATGTTACAAAGTAAACTTCTAGTAACTACCAATTTATTACATCCCAGGATTGCAACGAATATATATCAGGACTTTCAGAGAATCCAGAACAAGCAAAATGTTGAGCTCTTTGATGATCCTTCAAGTAACATAGGAGAAGCCAATGCGGAGCAGGATCAACCCTATAAGACATGTACATTGTCATTGTTGGAGAGGCATCCAGTATATGTAACATCTCGTGGCAGACCTGTATTTTTGCCAGAAAGGTATGTTCGTTGAGTAAGGATGTTGGTAAAGACTGTTCTTAACACTGTATCAAATATTGGTGACCTATTGCTCCCTAATGATAGTTTTATACTATTTTGAAATGAGATTTAATATGTATACTGTCGGGAGTCCTCCATGTTTTATTGTTTTAGGATAGCAGTAGACTGAGGAAATAGTGATAGTAGGCTGTTAGCTATTCCCAGGCGCCAACCATTCCTTCTGGCTGGAATTTCAAAGGAACCGTTTGGCATGATGACGTTCGTTCTTTTACAACTATCTTAGGAGAAACTGTCTGTTAAAGTGTAAGGTGGGGGGAAAACGTTCCATTCTCGAGCTTTAACGTCTGAAGACAGCATCCCTTACTATGTTACAATAAATCTTCTATTAAGTTTGTTGATCCGTGTAAGAGTGAATCTGTTCCTGACAGAAAGCTCGAGAATCCTTTCAAAAAATGCACCAATTGATGGACCAGTCGATTACTGAAGAAGAGCAAGGATCTGCAGAATCTGATGGAGCTACAGAAACTGAAGTGCCCCTGGATACCAAGACAAAATTGCGCCTGATCGAGGCTATGGAAACCCCCACAAGCGGCCAAACCTGGGTCTGGGGAGAAAAGCCACATACGTCGTTGAGACAACGCAGAAGGGCTGCTAGATGGGATACATCAGCAAAAGACCTATCCCTTTTGGAGGAGATAAAGCAAATGGAAACCGAACTGGAAAGAAAAGATGAGGAGATACTCGAACTCAAGACCATGCTACGCGAGATGCGCATCCGTCCCTCGCAGACAGGGAGATCACTAGGAGGAGAACCACGAGCGGCTGTCTCGGCGGCAGGCACCCCTGGTCCGCCCCAGCAACCAACAGGGCACACGCCAGCGCCACTGTTACTCAGAAATGTGGGAGACCTGAAAGCGACCTTCAACGGGAAGGGGGAGAAACTCTCCTTTTTTTTGACTATGGCAAACAATTTCATGATTGATCACGGCCATCTATTTCGGGATGATGCGGCCCGAATTCGATACCTAAGCCAGAGGATGAAAGGACTGGCAGCAGACTGGGTAGCGAACCTATATGACTCCCGCGCCCCCGAAACTGAAAATCTGCAGCTCTTCATGAACCATCTGCGGGAACGCTTGAAGACCCCCATTTATTGGAAAACACCAAATATCAACTGAAACGAATGAAACAAGGCAGGAACGATGTGGGGACGTATTCCCGTGAATTTAGAAACCTGGCCACCAAAGTCCCGTGGAGTGATGAAATTCTAATTGAGTTATACAAAGATGGACTAAATCCTGATATTCTACACGGGTGCTTAATGCAGGCCAATCCACAGACCCTGCTAGGTTGGGTCAGACTAGCTACTGAAATGGAAGGCATAACCCAGACTGTTCAGCTGAACCGACAAAGACAAGACGTGCCAAAACGACAACCTCGCGGTCCCACCGTCCTCAATGCTGAGGAACGGAACAAACGTCTCCGTTTGGGCATGTGCTTTAACTGTGGAAAACCGGGCCACCTCGCCAACACCTGCCGCGGAAACCAAGCTCCGACTGGGACTAAGGGAGCACGAGCAGACCCAAAGAATATAGAATTCACACATCAGACAGCGGCCGTCAAACAACCACTTAGACGCACTTCTAAGGACCCTGCAGCGGCGACAGGAGACTCCGATCCCGATGATGAAACCACCTCTTCGTCCTCATCTGACATAGATGGAGATTCTAAACCTGACTGCGATGACTGGCAAGCGGCGGGAACATCTGTAAGTACTCCTAAAATTCCCCATTTCTACACCACGGTTGCGATTAGTGGCAGCGATGGGACTTTGCATGTACATAGGGCATTAATTGACTCTGGCTGCTCCAGAAGTTTGTTACACCCCAAATTGGCCAAACAATTGAAAACTCTTTATGAGCCCTTGGAATGCCCCATCAAATTAACGCAAATGGATGGGACCTCAATGACTGGGGGAGTAATTAGTAAAATCACTAAGCCCATCTCATTTCAAATGGACAAAAACAATTACAGCATGCGATTTCTAGTTCCCAAGGCGATGCAGTTCAAATTGGTCTTGGGAATCGATTGGCTTCGTGAATATAACCCCCAGATAAACTGGACTGCTGGCACTATGTCCTCTTCAGATGAAAACTTTTCTATTCCCCATGAAGAATTGCAACAAATTCCTTCACACTACCGAGACTTCCAAAAGGCTTTCCACGAAAGGGAGGCTGACAAATTGCCTCCCCACACGGACTTTGACTGTAAACTGGAATTAGTTGACGGGGCCACCCTGCCTAAACCGAAAATTTATCCCATGAGCCAAAAAGAACTCCTTGCTCTCAAGAAGTTCCTAAATAAAAACTTGGCTCGCGGCTTTATCAAGCCCTCTACAGCCCCCACGGCGAGTCCTGTCTTCTTCCGAAAGAGAAAAGATCCCAGCGCGGATCCGAGACTGATAGTTAACTACTCTGCTATTAACCAGGTTATTTCCTCCAATTGTTATCCCATACCTCTGATACGGACTGTTTTGGACCATCTTGTTCAAGGAAAATATTTCACCAAACTTGATCTTAAAGAGGCTTTTCATAGGATTAGAATGGACCCGGACTCTGAGTGGCTCACCACCTTTGCAACTCCTCTAGGTAACTTTAAATGGACGGTTCTTCCCTTTGGCTTACAATCGGGGCCATCTGTGTTCCAAATGTTTTTGAACACCATTTTCCATGACTTGTTGTATCAGGGGGTTCTGATTTATCTGGATGACATTTTAATTTACGCAGATTCCATGGAATCTCATGTGTCATTGGTTCGTGAAGTGTTACGAAGGCTTATAGATAACAACCTCGTGGTTAATCTATCTAAATGCCAATTTGACACCCAAACTTTTGATTACTTGGGATATAGGATTCAAGATTGTTCACTTAAAATGGACCCTTCGAAGATTAACTCCATTTTGCAATGGCCCGTCCCTAAAACTGTGAAGCAACTGCAGCAATTTCTTGGTTTTGCGAACTTCTACCGGAACTTTATTGAGGATTTTGCTGCCATAACGCTTCCACTCACCAACCTTCTACGGAAACCTAAAGGATCCACTGCGGGCAAGGCGCATAGACTTTGTTGGTCGCCTGAGTGTCAATCGGCGTTTGACCATTTGAAATCTAAATTTACGTCTGAGCCCTTACTCCTTTTTCCCGACAGTACGAAGCAATTCATTGTGCAAACGGATGCTTCGGACTTTGCCATGGCAGCCGTTCTTTTACAACATGACACCACAGGAGCACTCAGGCCTTGTGCTTTCATTTCAAAGAAATTTTCCCCTCAACAAGCTAATTGGCCTATTTGGGAGAAAGAAGCCAAGGCTATCCATTTTGCGCTGTCCTCTTGGCGTCATTTGCTTGAAGGGGCTCGACTCCCCTTTGAAGTTTGGACTGATCATAGGAATTTGCAAGCCTTACAGTCTGCTAAGAAACTCTCCCCTAAGCAGGCGAGATGGGCTGAATTTTTCCAGAGATTCCGATTTAAAATTGTTTTCAAACCTGGCCGAACTAACCAACTGGCGGACCCTCTCTCTCGACTTCCCTGTTTTGCGGAATCCCCTGCTACGTCCTCCCACTCCAATACCTTGTTTCCTGCCTCCTCTCTGGCTTCTCAAGTGACTACTCGTGCATTAGCAAAGACAAGGCTTTCTGCCTCCTCTCTTTGTGACTCCGCTCTCCGCGATGCTATCATTCAGGCAGCGCATGCAGACTCCTGGCTACCGGCAAACAAGGATAAAATAGAATGGGTTGACAATCTCCCCTTTTATGGCACCAAGGTCTACGTTCCCCCTGCTGCCCGCGAGCAGGTACTTCATCGTTATCATGATTCCAAACCCGCTGGACATTTTGGGTTTTTGAAGACATTGCATGCGATTCGCCGCCTTTTTTGGTGGCCTGGATTAAACCCCTCCGTGCAAACTTACATTAAGCAGTGTGCCACTTGCAACGTTTCTAAGTCGCCCACATCTAAACCTCAAGGGCTCCTGCAACCTCTGCCTGCGCCTGCTAGCCCCTGGTCGGTCATCGCATGGGATTTTATCGTGTCTCTTCCCTCTTCACACGGCTTTCATGTTATTTGGGTTGTTACTGATCACTTTTCCAAGCAATGTCATTTTGTGCCTCTAAAGAAACTACCCCGTGCTGACCAGCTGGCTGACCTGTTCGTTAATCATGTATGGAAACTTCACGGACTACCTTCGGTGATCATTTCAGACAGGGATCCAATTTTCACTTCCAAGTTTTGGACTTGTCTACTGAAAACCCTGGGAGTCACTCAGAAACTCAGCAGTGCTTATCACCCTCAAACAGATGGCCAATCTGAGCGTGTTAACAAATCTCTTGAACAATTTCTTAGGTGTTTTGTTTCTGAGAACCAGAATGATTGGGCTCCGCTCCTTCCGTTCGCTGAGTTTGCCATCAATTCTGCGGTTCATACCTCTACTGGGAAACCCCCCTTTGAAATAGTTTACGGCTTCCTTCCTTCTCCTTTCCCCCCCCTCTCCCTCTCTTCCTCCGCTCCTCCTTCTGTTTCTGCTTGGGTCTCTAAATTTTCTGGCATTTGGCAATCCGTCTCAGATGCTATAGCATCCGCTAAAGCTTCCCACAAACGTTTCGCTGACCGTAAACGGCAGCCTAATCCCCTTTACCAGCCCGGGGATTTGGTTTTCCTTTCTTCTAAGAACATTTCCTCTCCTTCTCCGTCTAAAAAACTTTCCCCTCGTTTTCTCGGACCTTTTCCTGTGAAAAGGGCTATTAATGATGTCTCTTTTGAACTAGATCTCCCTTCTTCCCTCAAGGCTATTCATCCTGTTTTTCATTCCAGTTTGCTGAAGAGGGCACCTTCGCTGACTTCTTCGCCGGCTGATGTTCCTCAACGCCCCGACTGACTTGCTACTGCATTCATATTACTATTTAGTTTTCTTGTCTTTCTACTGTTCCGTGATATTTTCTATATTTTGTGTATCTTTATGTATATATTTTTTTAAAAAAGTGGGGCAGGATGTCAGGAGTCCTCCATGTTTTATTGTTTTAGGATAGCAGTAGACTGAGGAAATAGTGATAGTAGGCTGTTAGCTATTCCCAGGCGCCAACCATTCCTTCTGGCTGGAATTTCAAAGGAACCGTTTGGCATGATGACGTTCGTTCTTTTACAACTATCTTAGGAGAAACTGTCTGTTAAAGTGTAAGGTGGGGGGAAAACGTTCCATTCTCGAGCTTTAACGTCTGAAGACAGCATCCCTTACTATGTTACAATAAATCTTCTATTAAGTTTGTTGATCCGTGTAAGAGTGAATCTGTTCCTGACATATACCATGTTGAAATGTGTTATGTATATTGATTTGTAGTTTTCTTTGTTTTATGGAAGGGAGATGTGGTGTAATGTCTCTTTAAGTTAATTGTAGCTTTACTCCAGCCGTATAGTATTTAAGGAGCTGAAGCTTCTGTATTTGTTTGACTTTGCATGTGACAAGGAAGGCTAAGTGGAGAATTTGACTTTGCACTGAATTAGTCAATCTGATTTTTGAATTCAAATGAAACAAGTTTAAGAAGAGGAGATTCCATCATATTTGGTAGAGAAAAAAAACCCTTAGCAGCATGTCTCCACAGATCACCAAGTTAATTCAAAAAATTTTTTTAAAGTCCTTTAACATATGTGTTTATTAAAGAGAAGAAAACTGCAAAGCAAGCTACAAAACAGTATAAAACTAAGCTTGAGTTTGGAGACAGGAGAATATAAGACTGTGAATAAAAAAGGAAGCAATTAAGTGTCTGATAATGCCCAGAGAAGTGAGAAGTATGTCACCAAAATGCATCTCACTAAAAAAAGAAAAAAGAAAAAGAAGAACTTAAATTGAACAATTAATGGGAAGATGGTGGTAGTGGGATAATGTGAGATCTATGATGATTACATGAGAAAGAATAATGTATGAATGTGGCATGATAAAGAGCTCTGAAAGTTTCCCAGTCGTCACTTAAAGTGGCTTTTCTAGTTTTCATAGTGTGTACTCAGGCATGTTTTAAAAAGGACTTTCTGAAAGAAAAGAAAAGGTAACCAAGAACCAGAATCAACAGACCTCTTCTTTCCTGCTGCCCATTTTTATGAACGTTCTCCTTTTTCCTTTCTGGAGTGAAGAAGGATCCTTCAGTCAGCTTTGTAGCAGTCCTGGATTTTTGTTTTACTTTATGCAACCATGGATCCTGCATCCACACGTGCTGCATTGCTTCTTCTGGAGTCATACGTAAAGAAGGCTTCCATCTTGACATAAAACACAATACAGAGAAGAAATTTCTTGTTAGAAGGATGTTATATTCCTATAAATTTATGAGCATATAAGGTTTACTAATAATGGTTTGATGATGGATATAAAAATCCAAATATTGAGGCATTCACAGAAAGAGTAAATCAATACATTAATATACTGTTTCCTCTCTGCATGGCAAGGGCCCACTTCTGTAGAAGCAGACCAAAGAGAAAGAGAGAATGAGAGAAACAGAAGTAGATACTTTTAGGAATGCCCTAATTGAGAATTTAAATCAGCCAGATTTGAGTGATAAAGAGTTTCCATGGAAATAACCACCCATATAAGAATGGTTCTCAGGTTAACTAAGTGAATACAGAGAACCAGTAGTCTTCTTATAATGCATCCTTCTTTGGTCTTTTTTTTTTTTTAAATAATTGACTTTTGTTCTGCAGTCTCAGCATACAACTTAACTTTGGTTTCAACTAGTGTCCCTCTAGCTTACTAGTTAATGTCAGTAGTCATGCAGTATTTGAGCCCTGTTATTGCCATGGAAATTTGGTATTGCATAGATTTCTGGGAATTTCCAGATGATGCTTTCAAGTCAAGTTAGGTTATCTACTGAGGTTGCCAGTTCTCAGGCTGTCAGCTAAATTATCATGCATTTTCTGTTCCAGAAAATGCATGATAATGAAAATGCTCCAGATCTCCAGAGAGGAAGATAAATCTCAGTGTGAGTGTACTGTAGAAAAAGGAAGTTTGATTTTTATATATGTGATAACTTTACATCTGCACCCATTCCCAGCTAGTACCAGTTCTCTCTGGGTTAGTGTGATTGTGCTTGTATGTGTGTTGTGCTTGTGTGACATTGCTGAACCAAAAAGGCAGAAATAAGAGGAGGGGAATTGCGAAAGAGAAGTTGGAAGCACACAGAGAATACCAGTGTTGTGCTTCATAAGCATTCTTGATGTACAAGCCCTGCAAGCAGTGAGACAGGTACTGGGAGAAAGAAAGTCCCCGAGGGCTGTCAGCAAACTTTTTACAAGCCCCAGCAGAAATGTCATCACCATCATCATATGGCCTGGAAAAACTTCCCAAGTATCGTCTGGAAACCCATGTGATATCGGAGCCCTAGCATGAATAGCATGCAGCAGTTATTAAACGAAATTCGCTGAGTGACCAGCCATCAGAAAATTGTATGTTTTTCCTGGCTCTGGGTTACCATATTTGATTAGCTGGATTTTTCCCAGATTCTGGGCACATTGCTAGCATTGCCATTTCCAAAATCTGTAAACTCAGAAGCAGTTCCAATTCTACATCCAACTCTTATATATGCCATTTGTGCTATATCATAAGGACCTTTCCCTAACTTCAGATTTTGGCCCTGAAATTTCAGTTGATGAGATGCTGTAGACCTGGAAAACTCAGTAGCAAGCAGGCCTCTCAATCAGCCTATGAGAACAGAAAGTGTCCCAAGAAAATACCTAGCACTCCTCTCAATGCTGTACATTTCAAAGAAGATGTGAAATAGTGAACAAACCCACCCTCCCAGGAATTTTGTTCAACTTTACTGACCTTCTCATTATGAAACGTCTGAAATGCCATGAGGAACAGGTTATCTAATGTCATTATACTTCCATTACTTAGTCAGGAGAGTAAATACGGCCACCAGAACAGAGATGTACACATACAAAAACAAAAAGACTAGAAACCAGGCTTTTGCAAAACTAATAAAAACCGTCTTACACAAGACATTTTTTAAGGAAATCCAGAAAAGAACTATCATATGTTTTCAGTACGGTGCTCAGATCCCTGGAGTTTGGATTTCTTATTCTTCCCCTACTATTTGTAATGTTCTTCGGAGTACCACTGGAATCTTGAAAAAGGAAATACAAATATTTTAAAAAGTAAATATATATCTAGATTTGTCATGCTGAAAGGACAAGTCCACAGAAAATTTAAATCTACAAAAGCTAACAATATCAATGCTAAATCCTGTGTTTTGGGGGGCTATCCTGTTTACCTGAAAAAGGTCCTGAAGCTGGAAATATATTTTGCCAAATAGTCTGACTCTGTTTGTTTATATGTTCAGTCTCCATAAAAGGTCGGTGCCATTTAGCAATCAGAAATATCTAACTGTGGACCACATGTCATCTTAGACATAGCTTTGGATATGGTACTGAGATGTTGCATACAAACGTGTACTTCAGTGTGAAATAACTTCACGATTCTTTTCCTTAAGAGTGAAAGAAATTATCTTTCATTTCTTCCACACAAATACTAATGTGTAATCTACAGTGGGGAGGAGCTGATCAATTGTGACTGTAATGTTTACTTGGAGCAAATGTTAGTTAATAAGATGCTAAACAAAGGTACACAATGTACTCATGTGATCCAAATTTCCTTGTTTATGGGGGCATAGCTTCACCTATAACTTTTTGGTTTAAACCAAACATTTTTCTATTCGGCCTTTAAAAAATATTTATTCAAAACAACAACAACAAACATATAACTACACTATCAAAGCAATATTCTGTAGTATTAAATACAAGAATATGACACAGAATAAAAGTTAAGGAAGCAAGATAAGGATTAATGTCTTCATATTATTTTTTGTCTTTTTGCTGTTTCCATAGGAAGTTCATGAATTATGTTTTTACATGTCTGATTAATCAGCACAATGAAATGGTTCATTTTTATTACTTTTTTATTGAATAATAAAAATATTGTTACTTTTTTATTGAATAATAAAAAATAACAACAAAAACAGTAAAAATGCACACAATAATCAAACATAAAACAAAATAATGCAAAAGAAAACAAACTACAAAAAACTAACAAAAAAGAATACAACATCAAACCAGGCTACAGAAAAGCACTAAACTACATATAACTAAAAAAGTGGTTCCCACCCCTGGTGCAAACAGTGAACTACAGAGGGAACTACAGTAAACAGTAATCTAACAGTAACAACTAATAAACAACTAATAAACTAAATTTAAGGTATATACTTGTTGCCTACTAATTATTTTCATAATAAATCTAACTTTACAATATGTGATGATAATTAATAAGAATTAATTAAATTAGAACAGCACTGTGCAGAAATCCAAATGGGCAAATAACTTTGTTACTGCAGGTTAGGCCTCCTTGGAGATAGCATAAAGGTATCATTTTGATATCAATAATTTGGCTCTCTTCCACCATCCCTCTCCACATGTTTGTGAGGCCCCCAGATTAGCACAGAACTAGGCTCAGTCATCAAATGCTGCAATATCCCAAAACAATACAGGCAGGCCAGAAATAGCCAGATCACCACTTTAGGAGACCTCTCTGCAAACACCCTCATTATGTATGCACACTGTTTACAATGGACTCCCTGCCCCAAGCAGGCAACTTGGCAGGCTGGATACTCAAATACCAAGCACTCTGCATTTGCATACTGGCTACCTCTTTGTCAATTCGGACTTAACTCAATCATGCTAAATTTTGACCTTTCCAAAGCTTTGTCTCGCGCCCGAGACACATTGTTTTCCCCAAGTACGGAACAGCCTGCAGTTACATTTCTCCCTATAAAAGCCCCTGATTCCGAGACCATCCTCGGATCGCTCCCAAGTTCCAGACCGCCTTGCTGCTGCTTTGCTCAGTGAGCTTCCCCTCAGCTCCACGTGCTGAGCCATATCGAACCCCAGCATCGCTCTCCATTCTTCCAGGCTTCAGGACAGGTTTCGTATCACCCAAATCAACTATCCCTCTGAAAAATCCCTCTATACCACTCCAACCTTTATTTTCCTTAGTTACTTGTGTGATTGTTTGTTGCATACACTGTGTGTCTGCATTTAATAAAATCTCAATTATTCTTATAACTTGGTTTGCTTCTTGGCTTGTCCTGACCCCGTAGATATTGAGTAAAAGATTCCGCTGCATTGCCCTGCCTCTCGCATTGCTAGCTGGTTCTCTTTGACTAATTTTCCCAATTTGTTTAATTGTGAGCACATTTAGAGGTCCCTCCCGGGACCCCCAGTGAACAGGGTAACAACTTTAAAGTTTCAACTGCATGTGATCCAGCTACTGAACATGCATGGTGAAGGAGCTGCTGTAGTCACTTCTAACACCTGTAACAGCTATGGTATGTTTCTGTTCTTGCCAGAGGATGTGGGTAGCTACAACTGAAGCAGTTGCAAGTTGCTTGTCTTGTTGGAGGAGCAGGTCCAGAAAATTGAAGTCCATGTATTCAGCATATTAGGGAGTATGGGGTTTTCTTGGACAGAGCAGAGCAGACTGTCCTGGATGAAGAAGGGAATATTTCTGAGGAGGATTTCAGTCCCCAGACTCAGGAGGTAGACATTTGGAGTAATGTGACACATAGTAGAAGAATCAGAGATCTTCCTGTGAGTTTAGAGCTACAGAATCAATTTGAAGCTCTCTTATCAGTGAGGATGAGGGACGGGAGCAGGAGCAACAGTGTCAGTCCTCAAATAACATGTGGGGAACCTTGCAAGATTCAGCACAAGGATTGCTCCCTACCAATTCCCAAAGGAGGTGTGTGGTGGTAGTAAAGAACTTCCTGTTGAGGGGAACAGAAGCAGTGGTTTATGGGCCTGATAAGATGTCTTGTGAAGTGTACTGTCACCCTATGACAAAGATCTGTGATACAACGCAGTGGCTGACAAAACTGGTAAAGACTACTGACTAGAATCCCTCCTTTTTGGTCCATGTGGGAACCAATGACACTGCAAGTCACAGCCTTCAAGAGATCATATGGTATTACAAGGCTCTGGATAGGAAGCTGAAGGATCTTAATGTACAGGCTGTCATTTTGTCTCTTCTCCCAGTTGAAGGACACGACCCAGAAAGAGGGAGAAAAATAGGGGAGGTGAACAACTGGTTCCACAGATGGTGCTGTGAGGAACAGTACAGATTCTTGGATCATGGTTGACAGTTTCATGAAGATAGACTTCTGGCAAATGATGGGTTGCACCATATAACAGTTGGAGGAATTTTTTTGCTAAGAATCTCAGCAACCTAATTAGGAGGGCTTTAAAGTGAGTTAAAGGGGAAAGGAAAGAGAACTGAGGGCAGGAATTCTTCAAGTGCTGGAGATAATAGTCCTAATCTTATAGGGAGAACAGGGCAAACAGTACAAGAACTTAACAGTCTGAAGGAAAGAAACTTAAATAAGCAGCTATGCGGAGTGACACATGGTCTATGATGCCTCTATAGTAAAACAGTGAGCATGGGAAATAAAAGGGGTGAACTGAACTTGTAGCATGTGATGGAATGAGTCTCATAATTGGAATGTAGCAATAGAGGGGGATAACCTATTTCAGAGAAATAGACCAAGCAGGAAAGGAGGAGGAGGAGCACTATAAGGAGTAAAGGGCATGCTGATCAAATTTGCAGATGACACCAATTTGGGGGGGGGAGTCCTAATGCCCTAGAGGACAGGATAAAATTTCAAAATGACCCTTGACAGAGTCGCAACGAAGCTTGGTCTCCTCGCGAGGTGCGTTCTTCTTCCTCCGAAGCCAGGCAAAAACACCGGTTCGTCTCCTCTCCGCTCCCACTTCCCCAATGCCGGTGCCCGATCTTTCCTCACTCACCGTCTTTCTCCCTTCTTCAGGCTAGACGGGGCTTTTCTCAGGCGCTCCAACTCCGCATGACCAATAGCCGCGACCCTCTCGCTCACCTCTCTTCAGTGAGCTCAGGCAGTTTATTCCGATGCTGTTTCTGCTTTGTTCAGCTGATCACTCTGGCAAAGCACTTCACGGAGCGACCACACACGTTGCCATCTTATCCCTCGACAAAAACTATTTGACATTTCAAAATTCTTTGAATCATATTCTGTTCTCCCATCCAAAACTTTTTAGCCCTTTCACAGACCCACCACATATGAAACAAAGTTCCCGTATATTCTTGACATTTTTTACATCTATCTGTTATATCTTTATGCATTTTTGACAGTCTCTCCAGTGTAAGATATCAGAGTAACATCATTTTCTAAAAGTTTTCTTGAAAAATCATAGCAAAGTATATTTTTAATTTCTTTCCAAAGTCCCAATGATTCATAAATATATTATATCCAAAATTCTTGGCCTAATTGCTTACGTATTCCTTAACCTGTTCATCTTCCATATCTATTTTCAGCAAAAACATATACAATCTGGGAATCATATAATCATCATTAGCACAAAGTAACAGTTCAAATTCTAATTAGTCCTTGTCAAAATCTTTATTCTTTTTGTCTTCCATAAATGTCAAGTAATATTGTCTGTGTGAAAGCCATTGTAGATTGAAGCCTTCTTCTTGCAATTGTTGTAGAGATTTCATTTCATGACCTCAATCTGTCCTATTTTATAAATCTTCATATATTAACCAATGTTGATCAACTCTTATTTCTGTTCTGTTAGAAAACTTCTTGTGGCAAAATCCAAAGAAGTGTTTTTATACACAATCTAGATTTTTATTTATTCCAAAGTCTTAGCATAGCATACCTAAAACAACGATGGTTAAAGGTCACACTGACTTTCATTTTATCATGCCATAAGTATACGTGTCATCTAAATCTTACATCACAACCTTCTGAATTCAATAACTTGTTGTCTTTCAATGTTATCCATTTTTAATCCAAGTCAAAACTGATGCTGCAAAGTAACTCTTTAAGATTGGCAATCTAAGACCACCCCATTCTTTTGGATCTTGTAACACCTTAAATATTATCCTAGGTTTCTTGCCTCTTCACACAAATCCTGATAAATCTTTTTGCCACATTCTGAATGGTGTTTCTGTGGGTACCATTGGAAGCATTTGGATGTTCTTTGGAAGAACATTCATCTTTATTACCAAAATTCTCCCTAGTAATAGTAAGTTCAGTTTTTGCCACTTCTTCAAGTCAAGATATCTTGATATCTTTCTATGGCTTCATATAATTATTTTCATATAATTGATTGGTATCTCCAGTTAAGTTAATTCCTAAGTATGTAACTTTCTTTTCAATAGTAAATTCAGTTTTCTCCTGAAATTCATTTCTGTCATGGATGTTCTTTTTTTAAAAAAAACAACAACAACAATACTTTGGTCTTATCCTTATTTATCTTCAAATTCTTTCATTATGTCTTGTAACTTCAGTGTCAAGTATACTTGTTCTTGAAAAATAATCACTAAGTCATCTACAAATGCTCTTAATTTAATTTTTCTAACCTTAACTCCTTTCATTTCAGATTCTTGTCTGATTACAATATTCAAAACTTCTAATGCTAGAATAAATATGAATGGAAACAGGAGAAAACCTTGTCTTCTACCCTTCTGTACTACAAAAGAATTGATTTTATTTTTTCTCTATTAACTATTATCTTATGTTGTTTTTTTCTTCCTGTGGCTGTCTAAATAGACTTCAAATATTCTTCAGTTTCTTTCTTATTCACATCCTTTTCTGAATATAGACTTGAGAAGTATTGGTAAATAATTCTTTGTAAATCTCTGTCTCTAGTAAATTATTTATCCCCCTCTCTCAATTTAAAAATCAATTTCTTCTCTTCCTCTCTTTTCTTAATTTATATGTATTTACCTGGTTTATTTGTGTGTTCAATTTTTTCCTATTTCAAAAGTTTCAATTTTGAGGAATATCAGTGCCAACTTCTTATCCTTATGGTGTTCATAATACTATATAGCATATATGGCATATAAAACTCATTCCCCCCCCCCGAAAAATACTGTTTGAAAATGAAATACGTCTTATACACTGGTGTATTTGCTGCCATATAAATGGGGTGCATCTTATACACCAGTGTGTCTTATACACTGGCAAATATGGTAGTGTCAGGGTTGGTGTGAAACAGCTCCTCAGAGCTTACACAGATTGCTGTCAGGGAAGTGTTGCCTTGCTGCAACCAGTCAACTTCACTGGAGCAAAAAACATTTCCGAAAGTTCATTTGTTAGGCTCAGGGGTTGTTAGTTTATTTTAGCATACTGAGGTTCAGATAACGCGGCCAGGTGCATACCAAAGCAGAATTAATACAGCAGTAAATCAGCAAGGATATCAGCAAGCAAACCAGCAGCATGCTGGGCAGCAAAGCATAAATCTCTCAGCAAGATTCCATGATCAGTTAAGGAAAAAGCCTAAAAGGTGAAACAAACTCTAGCCTTTTTGAGGGCTTGCTACCACCCCGGACCTTGTGGGGTGATCCAATCACTTTCCCCCTTGGCAACCTTCACTTGGTGATGAGGCAAAAGACCTTCTGGGTCTGGCTAGTCATAACAACCTTGCACCTGTGCCAAGGCCAGATCACTCCACTTCTGCTGTCCACTTAGAAAACAATGCCTGCATTCACCTTGAATATCCTGATAGGTAGTTCTTGTCTCTGAATTGTCAACCAGGTAAAAAATCAGCTTGATCATCTTATATCCAATCTTTAGAGATCTTTTGTAGTCTTTTATCCAAAATTGATGCATAAATTTTACAATTTAAATTTAATAATGAAATTGGTCTGTAATTCCTTATTTGTTGTGGATCTCTTTCTCCTTTAGGGATTGAAGACACACTTGCAATGCCCCATGACTCAGCTTCTTTTCCTTTAATATTTGGTTGCTTTTTGCAATGGTAGCAACTGTTTATTTTCAAAAGTCTTGTAATATGCAGCTGTCAATCCATCAGGTCCAGAAGTTTTCTCTGGTTTCATCCTTTTAATTGCTTCTGAAATTTCTGTTGCTGTTATTGATTGGCTAAGGTGATTTCTTTGTTCTTCTGAAAACCTGAGTATACTTATTTCTTGTAAATAGTTTTTCAATTTTGTCAGGTGGGTGACTTGTGCACCTTCAGAGTATAAATTTGAGAAATATTTATGGAGTATCTGTTTTATCTTTTCCTGTTGTGTAACTATTTCTGCCCTTTCTTTCATCTCAGTGATTAATTTCTCTCTCTCTTTCTTTCCTTAATTTATGTGCTTACCATTTTCCTGGCTTGTTTGAAAATTCAAAATGTTTTGTTTCAAGAATTTTAGATTTGTTTTCCATTTGCAACATAATCAATAATGAATGTTGTTTTTGAAGTATTTTAATCTCTTTTAACAGTTTTGTACTCGATAGAGATTTCTTTTATTCTTCTCTCTTCTTTATTTCCATTAGAATTTGGTCTTCTTTTTCATGTCTTTTCTTTCTCAGTTCTGTTTCCTGTTCTATTATAAAGCCCTATGTGATGTCTTTACCCACATCCTACACAATATTCATAGAGGTTCCTTTATTCATGTTTTCTTCAAAATAGAAATGTATTTCTTTCTTTAAAGTCTGGACTACTTTCTTTTCTTTTAGAATATTATCATTAAATTTACAATTAAAATAGGATTCAAGCTTCTCATAGTTAATAAAAGCAGATTATAGTTAGACATAGTATGGGGAAGAGTCTCAATTTTCTTGATCTTTTTCAGAAGTTTAGAAGCATAAAATATATCTGTTCTTGGGCATGATTTATGTCATTCTGAATAGTAAGTATAGTCTCCTTAATTGCCATTTTTATATCTCCAAACTTCCAAAATCGACCAATAATTAATATAGTTAAAGAAGTTCCTGGATAGTTTCCCTGCTTTTTCTTAATTTCTGTATCTGATTTTCTATCCTGAATGGGATCAACTACTGCCTTCCATTCAGCCATCATTAAAATCTTATCATAGTCATAATTTGAAATAGATTTTATCCAGAAAGCTTGGTTTATTCTTGTTTGGTGTGTAAACTCCTGCCAACAAAACTTTATGATCTTGAATCATAATTTCCATATCTAAATGTCCTGAATTGTCTTGAAAGACCTCCTTGGCAGAAAATCTCTTATTTACATACATCATCACTTCGCTTTTTTTTTCTTGGCTGTTGTGACAAAATAATCCCCTTATTTAAGGTTCATTAAGTTTTTTATATCCATCTGTCTTACATGTGTTTCTTGTAAACAGATGACATCTACCTTTGTTTTTCTAAATAATGAAATATCTTCTCCTTCTTTTCCAATATGTTCTGGCCTCAAACATTCTAGGTCAAAAGTTTTGTGTCCATCATAGCTTAATTCCTGATCCATTATCAATCAGGTCTTTTTACAAATCTTGTGCTGTTAATCTTGTGAATTTCCTTGATTTTCATCTTCACTTTCTGTTAATGTCTGTTGAGCCTTGTCTTCTTCTTCTTCATCCTCTATCTGAATCCTTTGCGTTCATTCCCCTGTTCCTTTCTTAAGTTCTCTTCTTCTTGTACTTAAACTTCCTCTAGTTTGCTTGAATCTTTCCTAAAGGCAGCTCCATATCTTTCAAAAATTTCTCCACTTGCTGTATCAAGGTTAAATTAAATCTTTTTTACTTGAAGAAGAAGGGTACACCTTCTAAATTCCCCCATTTATAATTAATTAATGCCTTCCTTAGTTACTTGCTTAAGATCTTGCTTAATCTCTTCTTTTCTGTAATATTACACCTGGTACATCCTTGAAAATTCATATCTCCTGTCCTATCAATTTCTCAGTATAACTCTTTTATATTAGGATATACTTGACCCATTGTCTAATTAAATAAATCACTGTAGCTGTAGGTAGTTTCTTTCTTCTGGCCTTTGATGAATTTACTTGGAACAGTTCGTCTATCTCCAAGTCAAGTTGTTCAGTTGGCCAGCCTATGAATCGCGCAAATCCCGGTATCATTCGCTTTGCCAAGTTCTCACATTTTTTCTCTTTCAAGCCTTTCAGTTTGATGCATTTCTCTCTGTTTCTACTTTCAGCTAAATCAGTAACTTGTTGAATTTGATTTTGGGTCACACTAATTTTAGATTTCATCCCCCCCACCCAACATCTTGTATTTGTTCCTCTAATTCTTCAGTTTTTATATTCATTATTTTCATCTCTGTAGCCATCCCTTCAAATTTTTGACCAAATGATCCTCTTTCTTTCCTCAAGTCTCCTTTCATCTCTGCTCATGTATTCTTCAGTTTTGGGTAATCTCTAGAGTGAATTTCTTGATTTCTTGTAGTATAGGAGATTTGTTGTCTGCAACTTGAATAGTTGTAGTTGTCTCTAGTATCTGATTCCTGTGTATGATGCCTTGAAGTTTGGTCTGGAATCTTCTTGTTGTCATCTTGTTATTTATTGTTGTTCTTACTCTTGACCTTTTTTAAAAATTACACAGCTTATAAGTTTGTTGATTGATTGTATTGTTCAATAAATTGTAGTAAGTAATAGGTGTGCGTGTGTCTGCGTTTGTGTGTGTGTATATATATATATAATCAATGTAATTCAGTATGATTAGAGGGTTTGGGATATTTTCTTTTAAAGACTACAAGGTGTCAATATTGACTCAATTTCTTCCTTTTCCCCACCCTTTTCTCTCACACTTCTCCCTCTTGCTTTCAACACTTTACTTTCAACACTTCAAGGTCTGTGAATACCACACACTATTCTTATCTCAGTTTAACACTGCTGGTGGCTGTTTGGCTGCTATTTGACCTTGAAGTAGTTTCAGCACTAAAATTCAGCTGAGGAAAGGGAGTTTCAATATTCCAATATTAACTGCTTCTTTCTCAATATGTGGGGCTGTCTATCTATTCTCTAATCTCAGCTGTAATATTAGAACTAAAAATAAGACCTCTTGTTATGTAAGTTCAGATGCCTTTTATAATTAATTTTCAAATAATCACAATCATAGTTACTATAATACGATTAATAATAAGTATCCAACTTTAAAATTTCACTTACTCTATATATTCTGTATTCCTTATTCTACATCCTGAATTATTTTCTGTCAATCTATATGTTATCAAATGTATTCAATATATTAAATTAAGCTGACAATATAAAGAAATAAATATATACAGCAGTTAATACAGTAAGAACAGTTAGTGCAGCAAAAGTACCAATTTAAAAGGTAGGTACAGTCAGTTAAAGGGCCTTTGTTATAACTGAAATTATTTCACCTAATTTGTTTAACATAAGATTGAGTAAAGTATTTAACAACAATTCTTCAAAATAACAACAGTTCTTCAAAATATCAGGTTAAAGAGATAATTAGATACTAATCAATTTAAATATACTTAATTAATTTGGTATATCTAGACTACCAAATTAATTAAGTATATTTAAATTGATTAGTATCTAATTATCTCTTTAACCTGATATTTTGAAGAACTGTTGTTATTTTGAAGAATTGTTGTTAAATACTTTACTCAATCTTATGTTAAACAAATTAGGTGAAATAATTTCAGTTATAACAAAGGCCCTTTAACTGACTGTACCTGCATTAAAGTACTGAGAAGCTACACTGTGATATATCTAATCACAGTGTAGCTTCTCAGTACTTTAATGCAGGATTTTGCATGCACTTTTGAAGCTGGTTCAAATATCTGTATTCTGTTTTTCTCTACTCCCACAGGGGTCTTGTTTATGTTTACATCTTGCCAATTCTGTCCTGTTAGGTCTTGCAGACCTTACTAAGTCTTTTTTAAAAACTATCCTCTACAGTTCAAAAAGTATACAGTTAAAAAAAAGTGTTTTATTTTGTTGTGAAGAGTTGAGAGTCCAAATTAAAAAAGAAGAAAATAATTGTAACATAAAAGAGGGCCTGTCTTGATTCAAGTCTAATTTGTTTTTGTTTGTTTGTTTGTTTGTTTTTAACTTAAAGTCCATCCAGGTTATGATTGTTCATAGTCTCTTTCAGCTCCAATCATGACCGAGCTCATAATTCTCCACTTAGCCTTCCTTGTCACATGATATTCTCCCCCCATTTTTTTAATTGAGAAAATAAAATAATTTTGAGAAAAACTTGAACAAATTTAACTTGAACAGTTATTCTTGATCAGCTAATGTCTTCTAGTAAAAATCATTAAATATTAGAGAAAGGAATACTTTCCAGTATTGCATTACTTACTTTATTATAAAACAAGAAAAAGAAAAAGAAAATGAAACAAAACATATGTATATATGTTACAATGTTACTTCCATTAGTTAGAACTTTACCTCTTCTTGAAAAATAACATAGATTTACTATTTATCACTTAAACTTCCTCTCCTTATATAATCTCTTTCTGTGTTTTCTCTGTGCTAATTGATATTGTTCCTCCTATATGTCCATATATACTCACAATATATAGATAAACATATACACACACAAATATACATCATTATGTGCACATAGACTAATCTTTTTACAAAAGTATCTTAGTCCAATCAAAATGATGATGTCTATAAAAATCACTACAAGTCCCATGCTTGTTTGTAAATTCATTTGTCTTATAATCTCTCTAAAATGTGTTCAAGCTTGTTTAATTTATTTATTTTATTAATAATTGAGTTACCCCATTTTTTATAGAGAAACATCGTAATTGGGTCCCACTCCTTAAATATTTTAACGGATTTCCCCTTAATTTTACAGGTAAGCTTGTTATCACGGTTATGCTATGTCTGGTGAGAGCACTAGATATCCTTTTGATCTCAAATAATTTGGCCTTTGCTTGACCTTTCTCTGCCACCCTACTCAACATGTTTGCAGAGGTCCCCCGGACAAGCACGTAAGGGTGCAGCCGTTAATGGTTGTACATTCTAGAACCCCATTCAGGCAGGCAACTTAAGCCTCTCCGTTGCTTCAGGGAAGAACCTCTCTGCAAACTGGCTTTGCTCAGCGCATATACACACAAAGCCGCACGGCCAAGAGCCAAGCCATTCCTTTATGTCGGGCCATCAACGTACTGGCCACGCTATTGTCATTAAGAGCTAAGCTAATCATGCAAAACCTGACCTTTTCCAACTCCTTTGTCCAACTCCAAATTTCCTTTGTTCTCACCGAGCATAACATAGTAACAAGCTGATCATTTTCCTTCATTTCCAATATTTAGATCATCCATTGCTCTAAAGTGGGGATTTCATTAGTTTCCCAACATTTAGCTATTAATATTCTAGCGGCAGTAACGAGATATAATAATACTCTCCAATATTTCTTTGAGATTTTTGATTCTATATTTTAAACCATATTTAGTAAATAGATTTCTGGTATGAGCGTTATGTGGGTTTCGAACATTTCTGTCAAAGATATATTCAGCTGTTCTCAGAATTATTTTAATTTTGGCATGATATTCAACATGATATTCAACACTTAAATTTATAATCTTGATTCTCTGTCTCTGTCATTCTCTGTCAGTCTGTCTTATTTACTTACTTTTTTGAAGTCTTTTAAAAGTCTTTTAAAATCTGACTTCTTAGCTTAGAGTACCCCTCCCCCCAAAAAAGAATCTTATTTTAAAATGTTGGCCAGTGCTGGTGCCACTTGCTGGCTCTCTGTGCTCATCAACCAGCTTGCAAACTACAGCTTTGGCAGCTCCTGGGTTTCCTCTGCTCCTTCCATGGTCAATTTCTTCTCCTGCTTTTTCCCTTCTACAGACACCAGAGTCAGCTAGTGGGACCTTCCAAGCTTCCCAAGTTCTTTTTACTGATTACAGAAGAACTTTAACTGACTTCAGAAGTTTTAAAGGCCATTCTCTTGCTGCAATTTTTGGTAATCACTACCTAGCACTCGGGAGTAACAGCCTGTTGCACTGCCATTACCGTAGATCCATTCTAGCTTCTCAGTTGTTCTCTTTCTTCAAATGTAATGAACCCTTTTTGGCGCTCCTTGCTTGCCTAGCCAGTCTCAGCTCATTCTGAATTTTAGCTTTTTGAATACTACACCTGTAAGCTTGGGCTACATATCTGTATTCTTCCTTGGTGATTCTTCCTTCTATACAAGCTCTTATTTTTACTTCACTTCCTCCCTGAGTTTCTTTTGCACACACATTGGCTTTTCAGCTATTTCTCATTTTTTGTCAAGGCTGAATCTGTCAATAGAGATGATCAACTTTTTTGCCCTTAGGGATTTCAATTAAAATAAGATGTCTTTATTGCTGATTGAGTAGCTTTAATACATGTTTGACAGGTTGGAGATTGCTGGGACTACACAGCCATATTGTTAAAACACTAGACTTCCTCCTAAAAGGGAAGATTTTAGTGCTTTATTCTGTTATTGTTTTATTTGAGATCTTGTTCTCTTAATTCTTTGGTTTTGGCTTTTATGGTTTTATTTTCATATTTATTGTGTACTGACACAGTATCTTTTTAACAAAAAAGATGGTAGAGCAATATTTATAATACTTATAATAATATTTATAATAAATAATGTGTAAAATCAATGTTTAAATTATTGTATGAATCAATACTCATCAGACTTCATCATGTTAAGAAATAAAATCCAGGACAGGCCTGGAGATGGAACTATGCAGAATAGAATGGTTTTTACTGAGTTCTGGAAAAACAAATTATAGTGTGGTGTGTGTGTGAAAAATATGGCCTCAAATAATATCAAGGAAAGAGAGTAGAGTAAACTACTAGGAATCTCTACAACATACAAAACTATTTTACCCATAATCCTTATGTACTCTCCCTGAACCAATCAATAATGACAAAAGCTTACCAAAAAACGTTCGCCTTCGTGAAGCTGTCTGAATGAAATCAGTTGGTGGGAGGCCTAATATCTTTAAAGAGAAATACAAACACATAAATCAAACACACAAGAAATAGAAAAACACAACTCTCTGTAAGTCAGTTAAATAACTAATGAATGATCCTTGTTGACATTACAGCTGGACGAACTTTTGCATTGCTTGGTGTCATTTCAAAAACTAAGAATAAACTATAAAAGAAAGTAAGAACAGCATACTTTAGAACTCAAAGCATATTCATCAATGACTTCTCCACCAAACACGAAGTTTCAAATGGGATTCCAAATGATTATGTCCTAGGCCAAAATTATTATCAGTGATTCACAAGAAGGGGTGGATGTAATCCTTGTTAATTCTGTATATAACAGAAAACTCAAGAGTAGCTAACATCTCAGGGGACATAATTACATCCATAATTATATAGATCCAGAAAAAGAAGGAAATACTTATTGGTTTGTCCACTTCTAACATGTTTTTAAAGGTTGCAATAAAAACAATAAATTGTATACAGTAAAATATCAATTACATTAATTCCAAATAGAAACTACACACTAAATACACAGTAAAATATTTGAAAGTACAGCACATTCACTTTTGTAACCCCAGGCTGTAACAGGCAATCATTTACTGAAGACCTGGATGGAAAGATCTTTGCAAGCTGCAGAAGGAACAACTAGATGTTAGGAAATGTTTTGGGAGATCTTGGAAGTAGCAGGAGTTGGCTGGTGGGTGCATCCAGCTAAGGCCAGAATGAAGGCTTCACACCACTCCCAGGCTATCTAAACCAGTCTCCAATGCTTTCAGTGTCAGATTGCTTCTGGCTTCATCAAGAGGTTAAGAAGAGCAAAGACAGCAGTAATGACAACTGCAGAAGCAGTGTAATGGCATTTCCTGTTAGAGCAACAGAGGTTCAGCAGAGATGCAAAACAAGTTGGAGAAAGAGAGGCATCAATAACAATGGCAGCACCCTCTGGAGCAGCAGAAGCAACTGGGAGATACTACCAGTGGCACTGCAGTCTGCCTCATTATTAATAGCCTTTGTAAGTGCTAAACCTGATATCACAAGTAGTTTTAAGGACTCCTGACCTCGTAAGGGGAAATAGGGAATTCCTGCAGTAACAGGAATGTCTCTCCAAACAGGCAAGATCATACCCACTCCACACTGCAGGGTGGAGTTCGCTGTTCCTGTCAGTTGACGCCTCTATATTTGACCACAAGAATCTACTTTGTGAAGCTAGGCTTCACTAGGCTTCCTCATCTGTGGACACTATTTGAACTATGAGTCAAACTGATCTTTCATCTTTCTTTTCTATTCTTTTTTTTTGGGGGGGGGGTAAACAGGTCACTAGTTTAGCAGATGAGGGGAATGGTGTGGATGTCATTTATCTGGATTTCAGCATAGCATTTAAGGTTCCCCACAATATTTTCATTAGTAAGCATATTAAATACAGACTAATGAAATACCATCAGATTCTTTATGGATTAGAAAATCACACTCAAAGGGTTGTCACCAATAGTTGCCCTTCAAACTGGGTCTTTAGTGGAATGCTACAGGGTTTTGTCCATTATGCTTCAACATTTTTATCAATGACTTATATGATGAGGTGGGGGAAATCCCTATCAAATTTGCAAATGATATAAATTGAAAAGGATAGCTAACACCTTGGAAGATAGGAATAGAATTCAAAAGGACCTTAATAAACTAGAAAACCAGGCAGAAAGCAAAATTCAACAGAAATAAATCCAAAATTATATAGGTATAGGATAGAATCATGATTAACATATAAGGCTACTCCTCCTCTATTCCTGCTTGGTCTATTTCTCTGAAATCAGTTGTACCCCTCTGCTTCTGTTCCCCTCAGCAGTGAGCCCCCTAGCCACCACCACTCAGCTCTTCTGATGATTAGCAGGGGCCATTCCATGTGCTGAATTTTCCAAGGAGACCTGCATGTTCTTTGGTGTTCCTCATGATCTATGATAACAGAAAGAGCACTGAATTGATTTGGTATCTCCAAACTCACTGAATGATCCCTGGTCCTTCTTTTCCTATAGCCATTTCTACATGTTGGGGCTGAGACGCTTCTGGGACAGGATGGCAGCAGTCGGCAGGTCATGCTTCTGCACAGCATCATTGCCGACTCATTGCCATCCCATCCCGAAGCATCATGCTCACACAGTTTTCACAAAATGGAAAAAATCCATTTTGCACCTGCGATTGCATGGTGATCCCGGCACTCCCAGCCATGCAAAAGCCATGGAAGTGCAATGGCAAGACTTCCTTCTGTAGTGCAGCAATAGAAAAAGCCTGTCCGCACTGTGGAAGAAAGAGGCAGCATCACTGTGCTCCCTTCTCCATGGACTGAGCAGGTGCAGAAGGGAGTTTTGCTGATGTGCTCCCTTCTGGACCTGGGACTGTAGCTTGATAATGTGGAAGAGCATCATTGTGTGGAATTGGTCTATGTGTCACCTTCCTCTAAGTATAAGTCTCCTGTGTTTGAGAACTGACCTCTGCTCAGAGACATCTTCAGTTTGTTGCTCTATCAGGCCAGTCTCCTCTGCTCTATCCATGAAAACCTTGTGCTCCCTAACATATTTAAGAGTAGATACACGGGCTTCAAGTTGCTGGACCTTCTCTTCCAAGAGGGCCACCAACTTGCACTTGCTGCAGTCATAGCATCGATTGCAAAGAAGAAGACATTTTAGAACAAGTCCCCTGAACTGGTTCATTCACCTACATAACTTGTTGTAACACAAGTCAGGGTATCACAGAACCATAGAGTTGGAAGAGACCACAGGAGCCATCCAGTCCAACCCCCTGCCATGCAGGAACACCCATCAAAGCACTCTCAACAGATGGCCATCCGGACTCTGCTTAAAAACCTCCAAAAAAGGAGACCCCCCACATTCCGAGGCAGCATATTCCACTGCTGGACAACTCTGACTGTAAGGAAGTTCTTTCTGAGGTTCAGGTACAATCTTCTTTCCTGCATTGCTCCTTGTCCTAGTCATTGCTCCTTAAAACCATTGCTCCTTGTCCTAGTCTCTGGGGCAGCAAAAAAACAAGACCCCTCCCTCATTGACATGACATTCCTTCAAATATTTAAACATGGCTATTATGTCCCCTCTTAACCTTCTCTTCTTCAGACTAAACATACCCAGCTCCCTAAGCCATTCCTCATAGGGCATGGCTTCCAGACCCTTTGTTACCCTGTATCGTGGGGGTCCCGGGAGGGATGCCCAAATAACCAAATAAAAACACAAGATGGGGAAATTAACTCGAGCACTCTCTTAAGCTAATGAGAGGCAGGGTAACTCAGCTGGGATCTTTTACCCTATGTATACAGCGTCAGGTCAGAAGAGCAGTCAGGCAGTGTTTTAAAATAGTAAAAATAATAATAACTTTATTAAAGGACAAACAACAGAAAAGACACCTCATACACACAGCTAACTAGAAATTGGAAATGAGAGTTTTCGGGGGAATGGGTGATACGACACCTTTTCTCTTAGTCCTGGAGAAAACGGAGAGTTGCAGGGAAGAAAGCTCAGTGCAGTTTGCTGAGGGGGCGACTCGCTGGACAAACTGACAGCAAGGCAGGATAGCAGTCCAGAGTGTTCCAAGGAAGGCTCGGATTCGGGGACTTTTTATAGGGTGGATTGTGCCCACAGGCCACACCATGCTCGGTGAGAACAAAGGAAGTTCGGAGCGGGAAAATAGTGTGGGAAAAGGTCAGGTTTTACATGATGAGCTTAGCGCTGGATGACAATATGCAAACGGCTTAGCATAAAGAGAGTGCGCCTTTGTGTAAAGTCCCGCTTAAGCAAGGTGTGTCTGCAAGAAAATGGTCCCTGAAGCAACAGAGAGGCATTAATCTGCCTGCCTAAATGGGGATTGGAATGTCCAACCATTACCAGCCGCGCCTGTTTACATGCTTGTCCAGTGGCCCTTGCAAACACGTGGAGCAGGGTGGCAAAGAAAGGTCAAATGAAGGCCAAATAAGTTTGATATCAAGCGATATCTGGTGCTATCACCGGGCATGACAGAACCGTTGTAACACTTTCACCATTTTGGTTGCGCTCCTCTGGACACGTTTCAGTTTGTCAATATCCTTTTTGAATTGAGGTGTCCAGAAGTGGACACAGTATCCCAGACGAGGTCTAACCAAAGCAGAACAGAGTGGTACCATTACCTCCCTCGATCTAGACACCATACTCTTATTGATGCAACCAAGAATTGTGTTGGCTTTCTTGGCTGCCGCATCACACTGCTGACTCATGTTCAGCTTGTGATCCACCAAGACTCCTAGATCCCTTTCACATGTACTGCTATCCAGCCGTGTGTCCCCCATCCTATATTTGTGCCTTCCATTTTTTCTGCCCAAGTGTAGGATCTTACATTTCTCTCTGTTCAAATTAATTTTGTTAGCTTTGGCCCAGCTCTCCAATCTGTCAAGATCATTTTGAAATTTTATCCTGTCCTCTGGGGTATTAGCAACTCCTCCCAATTTGGTGTCCTCTTGTTGCCCTGTTTACTGGGGGTCCCAGGAGGGACACCTGTATGCGCTCTCAATTAACTAAGTTTGGGGAAATTAGCTAGAGCACAAGCTAGCAACGCGAGAGGCAGGGCAACGCAGCGGAATCTTTTACCCAATGTCTACAGGGTCAGGCCAAGCCAAGGAGCACACCAAGTTATAAGAATAATTGAGATTTTTATTAAAATACAGACAAACAGTGTATGCAGCACATTCACACAGATAACTATATAAAATAAAGGTTGGAGTGGGATAAAGGGAATTTTCAAGAGGGATTGTTGGTTTGGGTGACACGACACCTGTCCTGAAGCCCGGATAGATCACTGCGAAGGTCCGAAGTTGCGCAGTCTCAGCCAATATGACTAAGGGGAAGGCTCACCAAGCAGAGCGGCAGCAAGACTGAATGGAACTCAGGAGCGATCTGAGGAAGGTCTCAGAATCGGGGGTTTTTATAGGGAGAAATGTAGCCACAGGCTATTCTGTACTTGGGGAAAACAATGAGTTTCAGGCGCGCGACAAAGCTTTGGAAAGGTCAAAATTTAGCATGATTGAGTTAAATCTGAATTGACAAAGGAGTAGCCAGTATGCAGATGCGCAGAGTGCTTGACAATTGAGAATTCAGCTTGCCAAGCTGCCTGCTCTGGGCAGGGATCTCTTTGTAAGTAGCCTGCATACATAATTGAGTGTTTGCAGAGAAGTCTCCTAAAGCGGTGATCTGGCTATTTCTGGCCTGCCTGTATTGTGTTGGGATATTGCAGCATTTAGTGGCCAAGCCTAGTTCTGTGCTTGTCTGGGTGCCTCACAAACACGTGGAGAGGGGTGGAGAAAGAGATCCAAATCACTGATATCAAAATGATATCTATGTCACCTTAAGTGCGGCGCTGCCATGGCAGTAACAGTTTCCAAATTTGAACAGCGTGCCCTCTATTCCTTCATCCAAGTCATTGATGAAGATGTTGAATAGCACAGGGCCCAGGACAGAACCCTGTGGCACCCCACTAGTCACTTCTCTCTAGGATGAAAAGCAGCCATTGGTGAGTACCTTTTGGGTTCAGTCAGTCAACCAATTACAAATCCACCTCACAGTAGCCCTGTCCAGCCCACATTTTACTAGCTTCTTTACAAGAATGCCATGGGGAACTTTGTCAAAGGCCTTACTGAAATCAAGATATTCTACATCTACAGCATTCCCTTCATCTATCAAGCTTGTAACCCTATCTTTAAAAGATATAAGAATAGTCTAGCCTGACTTATTTCTGAGAAATCCATGTTGACTTTTAGTGATTATGGCATTGCTTTCTAAGTAATTACAAACTGACTGTTTAATGATCTGCTCTAGGATCTTTCCTGGTATCGATGTCATGCTCACCAGGTGATAATTATTTGGTTCCTCTTTTTTTTCCTTCTTGAAGATGGGTATGACATTTGCCCTCCTCCACTCTGCTGGGACTTCTTAGATTGAAGTCACTAGGCATGCTAGTTTAAATCTCATACATAAGAAAGGTAATTACACAGTCAGTTTTGGCCACTGGCATCCAATTATGAAAATTTTTAACCCGTTGATAAAGGACGCTGCAACGTCAATGCAGGCAGAATTATTATGGGTTCCCATGTATTAAAAGTGGAAATGAGAGAACTAATGCTCATCCATCCCTCAATGTCTTTAATGGAAGTTAGAGTAAGTTTGCAAAGCTTAAATACCTCTGCTAATTTTCAGGAGTGTGCACTTCTGGTGGGGGTGTGTGTGGCCAAGACTAATCTTTCTCTAAGTTCATTCCTGACAACATAGAGACCCTCTTTGACTCGACTTCACAGCAACCAATCCTAATCACCAATGAGCCATCAGCCCAACCAACCATCAACCTGAGGACAGCAGCTGCTAGCATATGTTGCCCTGATGCACAAGAAGACCCCAGAAATTAAAGACTGATGGGTTGACTTGCAGGAACCCCTGAATTATTTTGGATACTGTGGGAGAGGGGAGGAATGTCTCCTCTACCTATTGCATCAGTCTGTTAGCCAGATTTATATAAATTTATATTAGCTTAGTTACTTGGGTCCTGCCATGAACGCTACGGTATTTTTCATTATTATCACTCAAATTGCTGGCAGATTGTTGTATCGTTTTATGTTGTGTATCTATATGTTGTACAACTCTTTCTTTCTCTCTCTTTTTCTTTGTCTCTGCCTACACTTCTTTGGATACTTCTTTGAAGCCAGTATCGCATAGTAATGAGCCAGGATTGATGGAATTGTGGCAATCTCAAACCCTAAACTTCCAACCTGATGTGTCATCCCTTTGTAATCTGGTGTCTTTGGTGTCTCAGTCCAATGGTTGGTATCCAGCCCCATCTTGGAAAAACAAAACCATGTGACTCTGCCAATTCAATTGTTTGTCAATTCAAATAAAATATTTTGTTTAATTTTTTAAATGGAGTCCTCTCTACAATTAGCACTGGTATTCACAGGTGAAAGGGCAATGCCATCATCTTCCCCCAAATTCTAAGGAGGCACTGGCATTGCAGGTGGACCCCAATGTTCCCCACCTCTTAAGGTAACTTGTCCAATCCCCATGAAAAGGGACATCAGGGATTGTAATAACCCCAGGGCCATTGCATTAACCTCCCATGCAAACTAAATGATGTTCAAAATTCTACAACAAAGACTTCTACCATATATGGAGCAAAAAATGCCAGATGCCCAAGCTGGGTTCAAGAAAGGAAGAGGTACTAGGAATCATATTACAAACATACATTGATAATGGAGTGCACAAAATAATGTCAGAAGAAAATCAACCTGTCCTTTATAGACTATAGCAAAGCCTTTGGATGTAGATTATGAAAAACTATGGATTGTTTTTCAAGGAATTACTGTACTGTTCAGGACAGAATATGGAGAAACTTGATGGCTTAAAATTGGCAAGGGGATCAGGAAAGGCTGCATTTTATCAGTTTAATTTGGACACTGAAGATATCATACATAAGGCATGAATAAACTTAGAGGAAGGAGGCATGAAAATTGGTGAAAAAATGGTGGAAAGAACATTAACAATTTAAGATATGTAGATGACACCATAGGAGAAAATAGTAAAGACTTTGAACAATTACTGGAAAAAGTCAAGGTAGAAAGTGCAAAAGCAGGTTTACAGCTGAACACAAAGAAAACAAAAGTAATGACCACAGATGATTTACATAACTTTAAAGTAGACAATGAAGACATTGAGATCCTGAAAGATTTCTTATATCTTGGCTCAGACATCAATTGAAATGAAGTGTTACCCTGAACTCTGCGGGGTCTCGGGAGGGACACCTGAATAACCAAACAACAACAACACAACTTTGGGGGAAAATTAGCTGGAGCACTCACTAAAGCTAGCTAGAGGCAGGGTAACTTAGCAGGATCTTGCAACCCAGCGTCTACGGGGTCAGGTCAGTCAAGCAGTCAGAAGGTTTAAAGTAATAAAAATGATGTTTTATTAAATACAGACAAATATTAAAGACACCACAGTCACACAGCTAGCTAAAGAATCGGAAATGGGGATCTTTGGAGGGAAATGGGTGATACGACACCTGTCTTGTAGTCCTGGAGAGGTTTGGAGATTGAGTTCATTGGTATGGAGTCTCAGTACATGGGACTCTCGTCAAACAAAGCGGCAGCAAAACGGGATGGAACTCCAGAGCAATCTGAGGAAGGTCTCAGAATCAGGGTTTTTTATAGGCTGAATTGTGACTGCAGGCCATACCTTACTCAGTGAGAACAATACATTTTAGGAGCGGGACAAAGCCTTGGAAAGGTCAGGTTTTAGCATGATTGACTTAGAGTCGAATTAACAATAGCGTAGCCAGTATGCAAATACGGAGCACTTAGTACAGCTTTGTCAGGTTACCTGCTTGGGGCAGGGAGCCTTTGTTAGTATCACACAATGAGGTGTTTGCTGGAGAGGTCCCTGAAGCAACGAACCGGCTCTGTCTGGCCTGCCTGGGTGGAGAATGGAATGTCCAGCAATTATCGGCTGTGCCTGTTTATGTGCTTGTCCGGAGGCCTCGCAAACACGTGGAGCAGAGTGGCAGAGGAAAGACGAATGGTTTGATATCAAAGTGATATAGAGTGCTATCTCCAGGTAGGCCTGGACCTCAGTAACAATCCCACCCCCCGAAAATGGACAATGTTGGAACAATATTGGACATTTTCCAATTAAACATTTCAAAACAAATTTGGCACCGAATGGAGGTCTACAGACTCTGGGGCCGTATCACTCCTATGAGCAAAAGAAGGTTTTCGCAACATCCCTATCTAGCAAGAAGCAGTCCTTATCTAACAAAGTCTAAACCTAACCACATTCACACAGACAAACATCAATTTCAAAATCATGGCAATGGTAGCAATATCAATGGCAATCAATACTAGCAATGGCAATGAATGGTGACTAATGAAAGAATCCACCCGCCAATGGAGAAAGGCAATATAGCAATGCAAAATGAAATAATCAATGAAATACTGTAAATCCAATGCAGGGTCTGGCAATGGAAGTAACCTGAGGAGCAATCAGTTCCATGTGGATACTGGACTGAGAGTTCGTAGTCTGGGGGAGGTGAAGTGCAAGCAAAAGTCTCTGCACCCCCACCGGGAACAGGAAAAGTCTTGTAGCTGGAGCAAATGGGCAGCATGCATCCTAGCTGAGCTGGAACAGCAGCAAAATGTCCAAGTTTGTAGTCAAGCTAGCCAGGGAATGCTAGCTCTTTGCAGGATGCAGCTCGCAAAGTGGCAAGTGGAATAGTCCAAACGGCAAAAGTCTTTTTACTAACACAGTAGTCCATAAAGTCCATTAGGGAGTGGTTGGATTGCCTCGTCGGGGGTCCCCAACTGCGGCGACAGGATTCGGTTGTCGTCTCGGGCTTGGCTCCTCGACTGGAATAGTGATGTCTCAGTACTCACACACCCCATGGTGCCCAGGGGTGGTGGACGAGTCCGGGGGTAGTCTCAGCTCTCTGGAGTCGTAGACCTATAGCTCTTGGAGGAAAGACTGACACGGTTGATAGCCAATGCAATTAACAAATGCAAATAAATGGCAAGGAGCCTACTGGGAGTTGGATTCGAATTCCGAAATTCAGGTCACCATGACTGAAAGGATTGCAAGCTGGCAGGAATATAAATAGCGACTGAGTTTGAGGTTGTATTGCCCAGAGGACGGCTGAAACGGTAGCGAGATTGCCCGTTCGGGTCCTGCAATGATCCACTGGTCTATAGAGGCCATGGTTAACCTCCTTGCCCCGCGAGACTGGGATCTGTGGTTCCCATCTGCACACCGGACCTTAGGCCAGGTTCCGGTTGGCAGACAAGAAACCAACTCATCCCCAACTCCCAAAACCAGGTCGAAGCCGAAACTCCAAGCCTGATGATGTACCCAAGGGCTTGGGGCGGGCTCGCCAATATAGCGCTGATGGCTCAATGCTGGTCCTGAACCAGCAATATGACTACCTCACAAATGTAAGCTGGACTCCGAGGGAAGATCTAAAGATTGGCTGCCCTCGGATAGGCTTTTTGAAACCAATTGGAACAATCAAAACAAACACTACGCTAACATTAAACTATTTACATGGCGGGGCTATGTACAATAACTGGGGAATCAGAGGGGTCGCCACTCTGCCTCGATCCCCTTCAAACAATGGCCGTTCAACCGTTGTCGAACGCCTCATAGATTGAGAAAAACGTCTCAGACAAATTAACGGTTGGCACTTCCTTGCGATTCAGGGAAGTCTGCCATACCACAGGACTAACATTGGGTCTTTGGGCACCGGGATCTTCCAGCCCTGGGATTGCCACAGAGGCGGGATCAACCAGCTGACCCTTCCATTCCTCCAATTGTGATAGTTGGTGGGTCTCCGAAATAACGTGCAAGAGCGGCAGTGCTTACTCCTTTCTGGAGACCCCTTTGGGCAAATCAAAGAGGAGGTTGGTCTTGGACCCGTGTGCATCCAGGAGAACTGCCTTACCAGGTATGATGGTGACCGAGGTGGAGCCGTAAACTATCTTGGCCCACCTTACAATCACCAGAATCACAATCAAGGTGGCGCTGAGGCCCTTAAGGACAATACAGCACCAGAACCCCGGAATGGAGGGGTAGGAGGTAGCCAAAGGTCACCTCCGCATAGGGGCATATCGGTTGCTCAGTTGCTAATGGGACAGGGGCCAGCGCTCTACTGGCGGTACAGCGGTGCACGGCTGAAATTTCAGCTTATCCCTGGTCTAACTTCCACAGAAACCCGTTCACGTAATCAACTGTGAGTTTGTTTCCCCGGAGGAAGCCGATGCCCAGAAGGCCATCGTCCTCACCCCGGTTCTCGCAAGCCCAGAGCTGAAAGCGGAACGTCTCTATGGACATCGGGATGTCTCTCCAAGCTCGGGCGAGGTGTCCCCCCCCCATATCCAGAAAGCTGGACACGTTCGGGCATAGGTTCACCGTGCTTACCCAATTTAGGGTGCAGCACGTTCAGTGCCACACTGGAATCCACAAGAAGGGTGGCAGGAGTCTTTTCCCCCTTGGTCCCTATGCCTGCCTTCACCCAGAACCTTCCCCACTTGTCTGGCCGCAACTTGGCCACAACATTGCGAGGAAGCTTCCTGGACCAAGGGCACCCCTAGTCCTGCAAGTCTAATGTTGGGTAGTATCCAGCCAGAGGTGGGTCGTTGCTTATGGCCTGGACTGGCTATTTACCACCCGCAGAAAGCTGTTTATCCAGAGCATCCAAAAGCTCCGCCGTGGGCCATTTGTCGAACTGGCTCATGTCCAGTCCGCACTTTCTCAGCATGCCCTGGATTCTAACTCTGTCCAAGGAGTACGTCTGGGCCATGGGATCATACCCACCAGACATCTCCCTGGGAGAGCCAGACTCAAAGGGCTGTTTAGGGGCAGTTGGCTGCTCTGGGGGATTCTCTGCCTTGCAGGGCTGGCCGTGGGAGTCTCTCCCCTGCCACTGCCTGCTTTCCTGCCTGGGGGCCGGGCGTGAGTTCCAATTCGCACGTGGAACAGAATTCGGCACGGTCTTCTTGTGTTGGGAATGGGGCCCATAGTTCAAGTAAGTCACCTCGGCTATGGGTTCCCAATTCCCGACATCTCTCTTTGGGCCGTGATGGGGGGTCGGAGGGAGCTAGCCTCTCATAGCAGGTCAGCGACCTGATGGAGGTTGTTCCCAAAGTCCTCCCGAGATGTCGTGGCCAGGTCCACCAAACCTAGGGCTATCTTCGTTTCGTGGTTCAAGCCTCTGTACAGCAGAATCTTGAAATCTACAATGTAGAATTTGCACCCACAGGCGGTCAGGGGAACCTTCTCAGCCAGAATGGCAAGCAGCTGCTTCCACACCACGTAAGCCTCAGGGTTCTCACGAGGACCCTGCTGCTCCATGACGTAGAGCACACTCGCACTCTGTCCGGGCCAAAGGATCTTTGTTACCTCTCTCATCCAATCATAGGCCTCGAGCCTAACTAGGCCTCAAGCCACCACAGCCAACTCAAGAGTAGAAAGCTCGGATGGGGACATGCAAAGCCTGGCCAGTTGGGTCAGGTCCTGACCATTGGCTGTCAGGTGAGAGGGTATCACCGTGTTCAACCACATGATCCCAATGGATCAAGTTAGGAGACTCAGTTGGTCAGCGATGGCCTTAGCCTTGGTTGCCCTCCAGGGGACCCTAGTCTCCATGACCTGAGTCTTTCAGGTCTCTGCCTCAGAGGAACTGCCTTCACCTTTGGGTATGGTCCTGTGGGTCATGGACCTTGTCTCTACGGGGTGGACTGGGTCCTTAGGGTCGCTCCAGTCCAGATTAATGGGAAGGGAGGCCACAGCATCCTCCGGCAAGGGCTCCCTGGAAAAATCCTGGGCAAAAGTTGGGAGCAGCTCCGGACACACAGCCGAAATCAGGGCCTTGCGTGTTTGGAGCTGGCTCTCCAGTGCAGCAATCTGCTTATGGCAAGCTGCGTGACTAACAGCCTTCTGCTGTTCCTTAACTTGCCCCACCATGAACTTCGCCACAGCTCAGGCATGATCCAGCTCAGCCTCCAAGGCATCAGCTTTCTCCTCCCAAGTTTGGGCCACTAACATAAGGTCACTAAGTTTCTGTGCAGAGGCCTGTGCAACAGATACAAAAGTTACCTTGTCTGCCTGCAGCGCCTCAATCTTGGCCTGAAGCTGGGCATTCTCCTTTTCCACTTCTGCTAGCCTTCCCCGGGTCTCAATAAGGGCACTTCTAGCAGTCTCTGGCCACAAGCCAAAGTCCCCAAGCAGCCAACGCATCCTTCGATGGCCTGAATGGGTTCTTTGATTTGCACACCAGGGCGTATGCTTCACGGAGTGAGATAAAGGGATCGGCCATCTGGAAGACAGAGTCCTTCCAGGGGCATTTCCCCTTACTCAACACCCATCTTTCTAGTTTTCCTTGGACCTCTTCCTCCTGCATGAGGTCCTTAACTGTGACTGGGATCTCCTTGGCCATTTTCTACAATACACTACTACACTTCCTAACACAAACATGAGACCAGGAGCTGGAGGGACAGGTAGGATCACCTAGACCCCTGAGGGAACTTCGGGAGATGAACTCTCTGGAACTACTCGTGGGAAGAGGGATGGGAACCCATCTCCAGCCTGCCCAAACAAAGTCACTCTTGTACACCCAAGCCCGGTTTTACACCTAGACAGCACTAGGGATGAGAGGACGAGGAAACGGTTTGTGGACGGGGAGGTCACCTAGACCCAGGGAACCCTCAGGAGTACTCCACCTGCCTGAAGGGGGGTGATGAACGCTAAGGAACTTACTACGTCGCCTGGCCAAGCAGCGGGGGAAAGGGGAGCCTAGACAAAACCGTCCCTAACAGCTTTTTGGGTGAAGGGCACCTTCCTACACCTCGGAACAAACCTCTTAAAACCCTAAACCAGGTCGGGGTTCCACCCACACCTATTCCTCTATCAAATTTGGGATGCGCCCTAGAATTGAGAAGCCGGGACGCACCTGTGCCTTCTCTAACCTTAACAACCACAACAAAAGGGCAGAGGAAGGAGTATGAGAGGAGTTTCTCCTTCCTTAAGTGCTTTTCGTGTGCCTTGCTGCTAGAGCGTTGTATGAGCGTGGACTGTTCCTAACGTGCTAAAGCTCAACACTTATGATCCCAGCTCACGATAGACCCAAGATGGGGAGGTGATTCCCAGGGCAAGACAAAGAAAGAGAGGGGGACAGATTTCCACATGATAGAGTTACTTCACACACACAGAAGTCACGCACACACTTGCCTGCCAACCAGCGTTCTAAAACAGCTTGGCTGACCGTTCCCTAGGTCAGTACCACCCAATTTGAGGAGGCTCATGACTCCTTCTCAAATTAGGGGTACTGGGGCTGCCCGTGTTGCTCCCCCACTCTGTTACCCTGATCTCTGGGGGCCCTGGGAGGGACACCTGAATAACCAAACAACAACAGCACAACTTTGGGGGGAAATTAGCTGGAGCACTCACTAAAGCTAGCGAGAGGCAGGGTAACGTAGGAGGATCGTGCAACCCAGCATCTACGGGGTCAGGTCAGTCAAACAGTTAGACGGTTTAAAGTAATAAAAATGATGTTTTATTAAATACAGACAAATATTAAAGACAGTCACACAGCTAGCTAAAGAATCGGAAATGGGGATTTTTGGACGGAAATGGGTGATACGATACCTGTCTCATAGTCCTGGAGAAGATTGAGTTTGTTGGTATGGAGTCTCAGTGCGTGGGACTGAGGGGACGGCTCACTAAACAAAGCAGCAGCAAGGCGAGATGGAAGTCCAGAGCAATCTGAGGAAGGTCTCAGAATCAGGGTTTTTATAGGCTGAATTGTGACTGCAGGCCGTACCTTACTCGGTGAGAACAATACATTTTAGGAGCAGGACAAAGCCTTGGAAAGGTCAGGTTTTAGCATGATTGACTTAGAGCCAAATTAACAATAGTGTAGCCAGTATGCAAATGCGGAGCGCTTAGTACAGCTTTGTCAGGTTACCTGCTTGGGGCAGGGAGCCTTTGTTAGTATCACGCATATGCAGTGAGGTGTTTGCTGGAGAGGTCCCTGAAGCAATGAACTGGCTCTGTCTGGCCTGCCTGGGTGGAGAATGGAATGTCCAGCAATTATCGGTCTTGCCTGTTTACGTGGTTGTCTGGAGGCCTCGCAAACACGTGGAGCAGGGTGGCAGAGGAAAGCCAAATGGTTTGATATCAAAGTGCTATCGAGTGCTATCTCCAGGTAGGCCTGAACCGCAGTAACAGAAGACTGAAGTCAGGAAGTCAGAAGATGACTAGTCCTTAGAAGGGCAGCTATGAAGGAACTAGAAAAGATCCTCAAGTGTAAATCATTGTGTCACTGTGGTCTATAGTCTGAGCCCAGGTCTTGCCAAATATAATTTGATATAAAAAGATTGGCCATTCCAAACTGTTCGTCTCCATGTGCTTGTGAGGCCCCCAGATAAGCACGCACACAGACATGGCCAAACAGCTGAAAAATCCCAGGCAGGCCAGTAATTTTCCAGCATGCAGCTTCAGGAGACCTCTAGGCAAGCACACTTTAAAACTAAATTAAGTATGCATCAAGCATACAAAAGATTCTCTGCCCCGAACCGTCAGCTTGATGAGATTAGTGCTTCTGACTACCCAACTGTCAAGCACTCCCCATCTGCATACTGTCTGTGCTATTGACAACTCCGTAAAAATCCAATCATCTTAAGTGCTGACCTTTCGGAGGCTTTGTCTCCAACCCAAAACCCATTGTTTCCCCCCCAGAATGGACTACCCTACAGGCACATTTCGCCCTACAGGCACATTTCGCCCTGATTTTGAGCACTTCCTTGGATCGCTCACAGTTGTCATCCCGCCTTGCTGCCACTCCATTTGATGAGCCTTCCCCTCAGCTTCCACGTACTGAGAATCTCTGCTCCAGACTGACTTTCTTCTGGCTACCTGGGCTGCAGGATCAGGTATAGTATTTCCCCTGAAAATCACCTCCGTGTTCCACTTGGGGATACAATGGAGGTGTGATTGATTTATCCACCCTAATATCATTGTCTCGTTATTTGGATATACTTGACGAATTGCAAGTTTATCAAATAAAAATCTGTATTTCACATTTTGTGCCTGTAAATAAGCATGTTGGGAGCCAGTGTGGTGTAGTGGTTTGATGTAGTGGTTTGAGCATTGGACTAAGACCCTGGAAACCAGAGTTCAATTCCGTGCTTGACCATGGAAGCCCCCTGGGTGACCTTGGGCACATCACATACTCTCAACCCCAGAAAAGTTTACCTTAGGGATGCTATAAGTCAGAAACAACTTGAAGGCACACAGCAACAGCAAATAAGTATGTTATAAATTGTACTTGATATCCAATTAATGGGATTCAGACAGGTGAATTGCTCCATGTTGGACCTCTGACTATCTGATCCTCTTTGTTTGGCTATGCATGCTGCATTGTAAATTTCTCAGATAAAGATTTTTCTCCTTGAAGGAAACATAGAACTGCTTATTGGTATCTCCAAGCTTCAGAAACCCACTGCTCAGGACAACAGGGGGAAGAAAGACACTGCCTATGAACATGGAGGCTCCTGATTGGATTTTTGCTGCTAAGGTGAACCAAAAAGAAGCAGGGGCAAAGATAAGGGCCCAATCTAGTGATGCTCACTGGAATGAGGGCGAGTTCGTGTCTGAAATCATTATGCTCAGCTATGGAACTCAGACTCTTTTTACAGGTGCAGAACAACCAATAAATATGAATTATACAGAGACCAAAAAGAAGAAACAGTGAATACAATTATTTAATCTCGTATACCTATAATTCCTACATAGGTTGACTTTCAAGAAGGCATATCCAGCTACACTGTGAGTAGATGATAACTGATAATACTATAATTATAAAGTTCTTTTTTGAAATCCAGAGAAACTAAAAAAACATACAACCTGTTTAAGAGCAGAATGAAGGCTATCCCATTTTGACTGAAGTTTAGAACTTAGAAAGTTACTTTTAAGATGTTAAATAATTACTTGCTGAAGCTATCCATAGCTGAGTACGGATAGAATGATACTCTGGTTTCCAAAGCATCTTTTTAACCTGAGATACTGGGTAAGGATATAGTGGTTCGGAAGCCTCAAAGAAAATATTACCATATTGAGATTCCCGTTAGTCAGCATGCTGCAAGATCTGCTTAAGCTTATTTTTGAATCTTAGATGCTAATGTAGATAAAATAGGCTGAGTGGATAAGGTGTTCCAGTTCCAGTTAACAAGAAATGATAAATGGAATGGTTAAGTATTCCCTCCCTTTTATATTTTTGAGTACCAATGCTTCTTCCATTCAATTTGCACATTCCCAATGTCACACTGCAGCAGAAAAATGCATAGCTGAGGTCTGTCAGCCCAACTTTCTAATGTAATACACTCCAAAAGTTGCTATGAGTGCATTTTAGAAGAAAACAGGTAGTAGCCTACAAGGCAATGTAGTACACATAAATTAACAACCTATTCCTGCCCCCAAACAGTATTTTCCCAGCAGTAGGGCAGCACAGCTCCTAAAGAAAATGATGTATGGGTTTTCAGTACCTGTCAAGAATGACTGAGAGCTTATCAAAATGATTTATGATCATTAAGGACCTCCCAGCTAGAAGTTTATTCTGCTACAGTAGGACATCTGGAACAGATCATGCAACCTTTCCAGGAATCTTCCCCATCACCCAAGTGGACCAAATCAGCCAACTGGAAGAGAGCATGGAGAGACAGATATTGTGGAGAGAGAATCAACCATTGTTGCTTTCGCAGACATGTTCTGTGGAGACAACATGGAGGCACCAAATGCTTCTCAGAGGCTTATAGAGCTTACTACCTTCCCAAAAGACCTGAAACCTGCTATATGAGCACATGTTCTGCTAAAGAGGATTGTCCACCAGAATTTCTGCAAGAGGCAGAGTCTCAAATATGACAGGCCATGTTGGGCTCTTTTTCAGCACAGAATCCTATAATACATAGAATCATAGAATCATAGAAATGTAGAGTTGGAAGAGACCACACAGGCCATCCAGTCCAACCCCCTGCCATGCAGGAATACCCTCAAAGCACTCCTGAAAGATGGCCATCAAGCCTCTGCTTAAAAACCTCCAAGGAAGGAGACTCCACTACTGTCGGGAGTCCTCCATGTTTTATTGTTTTAGGATAGCAGTAGACTGAGGAAATAGTGATAGTAGGCTGTTAGCTATTCCCAGGCGCCAACCATTCCTTCCGGCTGGAATTTCAAAGGAACCGTTTGGCATGATGACGTTCGTTCTTTTACAACTATCTTAGGAGAAACTGTATGTTAAAGTGTAAGGTGGGGGAAAACGTTCCATTCTCGAGCTTTAATGTCTGAAGACAGCATCCCTTACTATGTTACAATAAATCTTCTATTAAGTTTGTTGATCCGTGTGAGAGTGAATCTGTTCTTGACAGAAAGCTCGAGAATCCTTTCAAAAAATGCACCAATTGATGGACCAGTCGATTACTGAAGAAGAGCAAGGATCTGCAGAATCTGATGGAGCTACAGAAACTGAAGTGCCCCTGGATACCAAGACAAAATTGCGCCTGACCGAGGCTATGGAAACCCCCACAAACGGCCAAACCTGGGTCTGGGGAGAAAAGCCACGTACGTCGTTGAGACAACGCAGAAGGGCTGCTAAATGGGATACATCAGCAAAAGACCTATCCCTTTTGGAGGAGATAAAGCAAATGGAAACCGAACTGGAAAGAAAAGATGAGGAGATACTCGAACTCAAGACTATGCTACGCGAGATGCGCATCCGTCCCTCGCAGACAGGGAGATCACCAGGACGAGAACCACGAGCGGCTGTCTCGGCGGCAGGCACACCTGGTCCGCCACAGCAACCAACAGGGCACACGCCAGTGCCACTGTTACTCAGAAATGTGGGAGACCTGAAAGCGACCTTCAACGGGAAGGGGGAGAAACTCTCTTTTTTTTTGACTATGGCAAACAATTTCATGATTGATCACGGCCATCTATTTCGGGATGATGCGGCCCGAATTCGATACTTAAGCCAGAGGATGAAAGGACTGGCAGCAGACTGGGTAGCGAACCTATATGACTCCCGCGTCCCCGAAACTGAAAATCTGCAGCTCTTCATGAACCATCTGCGGGAACGCTTTGAAGACCCCCATTTATTGGAAAACACCAAATATCAACTGAAACGAATGAAACAAGGCAGGAACGATGTGGGGACGTATTCCCGTGAATTTAGAAACCTGGCCACCAAAGTCTCGTGGAGTGATGAAATTCTAATTGAGTTATACAAAGATGGACTAAATCCTGATATTCTACACGGGTGCTTAATGCAGGCCAATCCACAGACCCTGCTAGGTTGGGTCAGACTAGCTACTGAAATGGAAGGCATAACCCAGACTGTTCAGCTGAACCGACAAAGACAAGACGTGCCAAAACGACAACCTCGCGGTCCCACCGTCCTCAATGCTGAGGAACGGAACAAACGTCTCCGTTTGGGCATGTGCTTTAACTGTGGAAAACCGGGTCACCTCGCCAACACCTGCCGCGGAAACCAAGCTCCGACTGGGACTAAGGGAGCACGAGCAGACCCAAAGAATATAGAATCCACACATCAGACAGTGGCCGCCAAACAACCACTTAGACGCACTTCTAAGGACCCTGCAGCGGCGACAGGAGACTCCGATCCCGATGATGAAACCACCTCTTCGTCCTCATCTGACATAGATGGAGATTCTAAACCCGACTGCGATGACTGGCAAGCGGCGGGAACATCTGTAAGTACTCCTAAAATTCCCCATTTCTGCGCCACGGTTACGATTAGTGGCAGCGATGGGACTTTGCATGTACATAGGGCATTAATTGACTCTGGCTGCTCCAGAAGTTTGTTACACCCCAAATTGGCCAAAAAATTGAAAACTCTTTATGAGCCCTTGGAACGCCCCATCAAATTAACGCAAATGGATGGGACCTCAATGACTGGGGGAGTAATTAGTAAAATCACTAAGCCCATCTCATTTCAAATGGACAAAAACAATTACAACATGCGATTTCTAGTTCCCAAGGCGATGCAGTTCAAATTGGTCTTGGGAATCGATTGGCTTCGTGAATATAACCCCCAGATAAACTGGACTGCTGGCACTATGTCCTCTTCAGATGCAAACTTTTCTATTTCCCATGAAGAATTGCAACAAATTCCTTCACACTACCGAGACTTCCAAAAGGCTTTCCACGAAAGGGAGGCTGACAAATTGCCTCCCCACACGGACTTTGACTGTAAACTGGAATTAGTTGACGGGGCCACCCTGCCTAAACCGAAAATTTATCCCATGAGCCAAAAAGAACTCCTTGCTCTCAAGAAGTTCCTAAATAAAAACTTGGCTCGCGGCTTTATCAAGCCCTCTACAGCCCCCACGGCGAGTCCTGTCTTCTTCCGAAAGAGAAAAGATCCCAGCGCGGATCCGAGACTGATAGTTAACTACTCTGCTATTAACCAGGTTATTTCCTCCAATTGTTATCCCATACCTCTGATACGGACTGTTTTGGACCATCTTGTTCAAGGAAAATATTTCACCAAACTTGATCTTAAAGAGGCTTTTCATAGGATTAGAATGGACCCGGACTCTGAGTGGCTCACCACCTTTGCAACTCCTCTTGGTAACTTTAAATGGACGGTTCTTCCCTTTGGCTTACAATCGGGGCCATCTGTGTTCCAAATGTTTTTGAACACCATTTTCCATGACTTGTTGTATCAGGGGGTTCTGATTTATCTGGATGACATTTTAATTTACGCAGATTCCATGGAATCTCATGTGTCCTTGGTACGTGAAGTGTTACGAAGGCTTATAGATAACAACCTCGTGGTTAATCTATCTAAATGCCAATTTGACACCCAAACTTTTGATTACTTGGGATATAGGATTCAAGATTGTTCACTTAAAATGGACCCTTCGAAGATTAACTCCATTTTGCAATGGCCCGTTCCTAAAACTGTGAAGCAACTGCAGCAATTTCTTGGTTTTGCGAACTTCTACCGGAACTTTATTGAGGATTTTGCTGCCATAACGCTTCCACTCACCAACCTTTTACGGAAACCTAAAGGATCCACTGCGGGCAAGGCGCATAGACTTTGTTGGTCGCCTGAGTGTCAATCGGCGTTTGACCATTTGAAATCTAAATTTACATCTGAGCCCTTACTCCTTTTTCCCGACAGTTGTAAGCAATTCATTGTGCAAATGGATGCTTCGGACTTTGCCATGGCAGCCGTTCTTTTACAACATGACACCACAGGAGCACTCAGGCCTTGTGCTTTCATTTCAAAGAAATTTTCCCCTCAACAAGCTAATTGGCCTATTTGGGAGAAAGAAGCCAAGGCTATCCATTTTGCGCTGTCCTCTTGGCGTCACTTGCTTGAAGGGGCTCGACTCCCCTTTGAAGTTTGGACTGATCATAGGAATTTGCAAGCCTTACAGTCGGCTAAGAAACTCTCCCCTAAGCAGGCGAGATGGGCTGAATTTTTCCAGAGATTCCGATTTAAAATTGTTTTCAAACCTGGCCGAACTAACCAACTGGCGGACCCTTCTCTCGACTTCCCTGTTTTGCGGAATCCCCTGCTACGTCCTCCCACTCCAATACCTTATTTCCTGCCTCCTCTCTGGCTTCTCAAGTGACTACTCGTGCATTAGCAAAGACAAGGCTTTCTGCCTCCTCTCTTTGTGACTCCGCTCTCCGCGATGCTATCATTCACGCAGCGCATGCAGACTCCTGGCTACCGGCAAACAAGGATAAAATAGAATGGGTTGACAATCTCCCCTTTTATGGCACCAAGGTCTACGTTCCCCCTGCTGCCCGCGAGCAGGTACTTCATCGTTATCATGATTCCAAACCCGCTGGACATTTTGGGTTTTTGAAGACATTGCATGCGATTCGCCGCCTTTTTTGGTGGCCTGGATTAAACCCCTCCGTGCAAACTTACATTAAGCAGTGTGCCACTTGCAACGTTTCTAAGTCGCCCACATCTAAACCTCAAGGGCTCCTGCAACCTCTGCCTGCGCCTGCTAGCCCCTGGTCGGTCATCGCATGGGATTTTATAGTGTCTCTTCCCTCTTCACACGGCTTTCATGTTATTTGGGTTGTTACTGATCACTTTTCCAAGCAATGTCATTTTGTGCCTCTAAAGAAAATACCCCGTGCTGACCAGCTGGCTGACCTGTTCGTTAATCATGTATGGAAACTTCACGGACTACCTTCGGTGATCATTTCGGACAGGGATCCAATTTTCACTTCCAAGTTTTGGACTTGTCTACTGAAAACCCTGGGAGTCACTCAGAAACTCAGCAGTGCTTATCACCCTCAAACAGATGGCCAATCTGAGCATGTTAACAAATCTCTTGAACAATTTCTTAGGTGTTTTGTTTCTGAGAACCAGAATGATTGGGCTCCGCTCCTTCCGTTCGCTGAGTTTGCCATCAATTCTGCGGTTCATACCTCTACTAGGAAACCCCCCTTTGAAATAGTTCTACGGCTTCCTTCCTTCTCCTTCCCACCCTCCCTCCCTTCCTCCGCTCCTCCTTCTGTTTCTGCTTGGGTCTCTAAATTTTCTGGCATTTGGCAATCCGTCTCAGATGCTATAGCTTCCGCTAAAGCTTCCCACAAACGTTTCGCTGACCCTAAACGACAGCCTAATCCCCTTTACCAGCCCGGGGATTTGGTTTTCCTTTCTTCTAAGAACATTTCCTCTCCTTCTCCGTCTAAAAAACTTTCCCCTCGCTTTCTCGGACCTTTTCCTGTGAAAAGGGCTATTAATGATGTCTCTTTTGAACTGGATCTCCCTTCTTCCCTCAAGGCTATTCATCCTGTTTTTCATTCCAGTTTGCTGAAGAGGGCACCTTCGCTGACTTCTTCGCCGGCTGATGTTCCTCAACGCCCCGACTGACTTGCTACTGCATTCATATTACTGTTTAGTTTTCTTGTCTTTCTACTGTTCCGTGATATTTTCTATATTTTGTGTATCTATATGTATATAATTTTTTTAAAAAAGTGGGGCAGGATGTCGGGAGTCCTCCATGTTTTATTGTTTTAGGATAGCAGTAGACTGAGGAAATAGTGATAGTAGGCTGTTAGCTATTCCCAGGCGCCAACCATTCCTTCCGGCTGGAATTTCAAAGGAACCGTTTGGCATGATGACGTTCGTTCTTTTACAACTATCTTAGGAGAAACTGTATGTTAAAGTGTAAGGTGGGGGAAACGTTCCATTCTCGAGCTTTAACGTCTGAAGACAGCATCCCTTACTATGTTACAATAAATCTTCTATTAAGTTTGTTGATCCGTGTGAGAGTGAATCTGTTCCTGACAACTACACTCTGAGGCAGCATATTCCACTGCCAGACAGCCCTGACTGTCAGGAAGTTCTTCCTGAGGTTCAGGTGGAATCTCCTTTCCTGCAGCTTGAATCCATTGCTCCTTGTCCTGGACTCTGAAGCAGCAGAAAACAAGCCCTCTCCTTCCTCTACATGGCATCCCTTCAAATATTTACACATGGCTATCATGTCCTCTCTTAACCTTCTCTTCTGCAGACTAAATATAACCAGCTCTCTAAGTCTATCCTCATAGGCCTCTCACCATTTTGGTCGCCCTCCTAAAACAATATTCCTGGAGGGTGTTGGGCTAGCTAGGTGTAGACCAAAACTAATTATCAGAGTTCTTAATTTGTAGGAGGCTGGGACATGTTATACTGATGTACTGATTGCCAGAAAAGATTCTGAAACAAGTGTCAAGGGACCAAGCTCTGTAGCTTGGCAGAGGGTGATTGCAACAGGAGAAGTATAGATTTGTAAATGTATCTGGAACCTTATAGTGGAGAGATGTCGAGATGTTTTTAAAATATTTTCTTTCACATTGAGAATCTACACATGTCAGAATGCCAAAGAATTTAAGCCTAGAAGCAGCACTTGTTTCACAAAAACAAACAAACAAAACAGACATCAGAATTGGGTGAGTATTTCTACAATAAATACTCCAGACAGTCCATTTAGAAAATTCAAGTCAAAATGTCCACCAATGGCTTTGATGGAAAGTCTAAATATCTGAGAAACATTTGTGGAAAGATTTGCTTTAAAAATGTATTGCACATGGTTCAGTTCAATTGTTACCACATCTATATACTATGTCCTGAGGAGCATAATTATTTTATATCAAACATAGTGAGCCATAGAGTTCTACTGGAAGGACACGTAGGCGGTAGAGCTATGGATACATATCACAGGGTAGCCCTGTTTCTTGTCACACATCCTAGGTGAATCTCGAAATGGTTCTCACAGACCATTTGAATGGATTTTTAGCAATAATAGCACCAACAGGAGACAAGAGGTCTCTGGGATCAAATTAACATTTCAAACAGCCAGGAATGTGACACCCTGGAGGTATGCATCACCAGATGAGATAGCCATCTTGGAGGGAACTACAAGGAAGCCTGGCTGTATTTTCTTTGAACTACAAAGCTGAAATCCACCTTCATAAAAATGCAGCCATCTGGTCTCCAGGACATGTTCAGCCTATAACTAGAATCCCTTTTTCTCCTCCATTTCAGAGTTCTCCCAGACTCACAAACAATGCCTCTGCCAGTGGAAAGCTCCCCTCAGCCCTGCCCTCTGAGACTGAGTTGGGCTTTTCACTTGTCTTTTCACAGCTGAAGACTTCTGGATTGGTACAGTATTACCCCCAAACCCTTCTCTCTCTCTCTCTTAATTTTCACCTCTTTCTAAATTTCTATAGCCTTGTATGCTTGTGGGAGTGAATGCAGCTGAGTGATTGTATGGATTTAAACATCTATTTCAATAGAATACTTAAATTTGAACAGTCAGCCTGATTCTCTGTGATCCAACTTTATAAACGCTGTGCTCAAGGTCCTTAATTACCCTGCCCTCTTTGCATTGCTACAGCAGTGTTCATAGCTAATTTCCCCCACAAGTGATAATTTTGACAAGCATTGGGAATTCCCCCTAAGGGACCTCCAGCAAGTAGGGTAACACAATGAACCTCAAGGATGCACATCACTAGAAATAATCAGAACATCCTGCAGTTCAGAGGCTTATCTCCAAAGGTCTGAATTCAAAAAGATCTGATTTTGGCACCCCCTAAGGGTGCATCCAAAGCCTGTGATGTGTGCCCCACTGTCTAGGGAACCAGAATATCCTTGCTGAAACTGGTGAGTTACCAAAATCTGGACATTAAAGGACTTGAAGGGAACAAATGACATCTTGGACAGATTGGAATTTTGAGAAGACTCACTCAACTGAAACCAAGTCTAGGGACAGTGAGCTGATCTCCTCCCTATTCAAGCTCTTTTTTAGGATGGCTTCTTGTGAGCCAGCTAAGTATGTTCTTTGTGCCTGTGTCTATATATGTTTGTAAGAATTTTTTTCCCTTCCCTCCCATATCCTTCTTACATTGTGTCTTAAAAGCCCCACTTGTTATGTAAGAAAATGTTTTGCTATATCCCCTGCTTTTTTCCCCTCTGAATTCATCTATGCATCCCAAATGCCCAAATGTCCAAATCTGATTCTACCAGGCAAACTTCTCTGACTTAGGAACTTACTGCACTATGCCCCAACAGCACATTGTCCCAGTGGGATCCCAGCATTGCCAGGATGGCACTGGGGTCTGAACACTCCTCACGGTTCACTCCTCATGGCACGGTTAGCTACCGTGGATGGGTAGCGTCAGGCATACTGTTTTTCCTTCCACAGTACAGTGGCACATCCTTTTCCCCATCTCTTCTGCACCCCATAACCCATGACTGGTTGGTTCCTGTGCTATACTGCGAAAGGAAGCACTGTTGAGCACTTTGACCCTTACCACACACAGGCAGCTGACTAGATTGTGCAGGAAAAGGGGGCCATTACTGGATTTTTTTTTCACTAATGAAAAAAGGTGTGTTTATATGGATGGGGATGCGAGACCAGCAGGTGAGTGATGACGTCATGTGATGGAACATGTCCTGGACTGGGAGCAACATGTTATTCTGCCAGGATGACAGCATCATGCAGTAAGGGCCTCAGTTTTTCAAGAAGTTCTGGACAGCCTACCTGCTAGATACAATAATCCCATGAGGGTATTGTTAAGCAGAATGAAGTAAAACAAGAGTATTTCTTCATGAGATGACAAAGACTTATTTGTATATAAAGAGGAACCTGTAGTTGGCTCCAATATGCTGGATCTGGTCAATGGGATCACTCATATACAACCTTTGCTGACCAACCATGCTCCAAAATGCTGGGATGTTTTCAAGAGGGCCACGGCATGAGTAAATGTTCCAGTATCTATAGCAGGGAACCCTGCTAGCAGAGAAGATTTGTACAACCTAAAGAACCCCAATGATGCTATGCCAGTGCTGGGTCACACACACACCCTGTCCCATAAGGCTTTGGGGGGAAAATAAACAGAGACAGATGGGACTTTCAATGAGGCTAATGAATGGCTAAGATTTTCCCAATGGAAGCTCCGTGGAAGGGAGGGTAGAAGCAGTGGTAGGCACTGGTTTGCAGGTAAGTTGTGACTGGTGCCTTTACCCCCAGATAAGATGGGAACAGGGAGTGTGCCCATGAGTGTCTGTAAACTCCACAAAACCCCCAGGGACTGTTGCAGCCATCTGAGAATGAGGTGGGATAGACTATAGGACAAAGCCATCAACTCTTCCTGCTGTACACAAGATCTAATTAAGCTATAACTGCATTCTCTTTTTCAACTATTAATCTACTGATACTGATATTTGGATCTGAGAGTTAAAAGAAACCTTCAAGCCAGTGGTTATTCAGGGAGTCTTCTGCCTTTTGGTTTAATAAGAGAAATGTTGAGGGATACTTTTAAGTAACATTAAGGCTTTGGATTGAAAGCAAAAATCCTTATAAAAAAGTGAAAAGAAAGAGTAAAGTTTTTGAATGGATAAAGATATAGAAGTTTAAATGATGACAGTAACTTTTTAAACTGGAAGACTGGCAAAAATAGATAAAGATTTCACCAATCATTACATACGAAAGGCTCTACTAAAGATACAGAATTTATATAAACCAATGCTATTAAAGCAAATACCTATGTGGATCTCAACACAAGAAGCATTCTTTGGAAGATGGTCTAACAGCACAAACAAATGGATACGATATGAAGATTTAATAGAAAAAGCCTCTACAGGAAGATTAAGTATCAAAACTAGAGAAGATCTCAAAAAAGAAGGAATCGAGCTGAGTTGGTTCTCTTACCGACAGCTACTCAAGAGATTTCAGATGGATCTGAAGCTACAAGGATTTGAAGTAAGAAAAGAAATAAAACCTATAATTAAACTTCTATTAGAGAACCCACCACATTTGATGGTGAAATTATATAAGACTTTACTACTTCATGAGGAGGAAGAAGAAACAGTTAAAGAGATGATGATAAAGTGGTGCCAGAATTTCAGACACTCAATACAACTGGATCAATGGGAAACAAGTTGGAAAAGGACACAGAAATTCACAACAGTGCGAAATTTGAAAGAGAACTATTTCAAAGTATTTCACAGATGGTATATGATGCCAGAAAACTCCAAAGAATATACAAGTCTGGAACAGGGAAATGTTGGAAATGTGGTGCTCAGATTGGAACAATATACCATATGTGGTGGACCTGACCAAAGGCATGAAAATATTGGAAGGACATGCATAAAAAGATAGAAAAAATCTTTCAAACTCAATTTACCATGACCCCAGAATTTTATTTATTAAATATACTAGATGAACCAGATATATAAGAAATATTGGAGAATTCTACTTTACATGACAACCGCTGCAAGGATAAAATATGCAAGACTGTGGAAAAATGAAGATGTCCCAAAAACTGAAAAATGGTTGCAAAGTTTACTGGAGATGAAAACAGCAGAAATACTATCACAAAAATTGAGAAATCAAATGGAAGAGAACATAAAAAAATGAGTGGGCTCCAATAGATAATTACCTCCAGTATAATGACTGAAACATTAATATGTATAATAGACATATAAGAGACAATTCTAGAATGACAAAAAAGGGAGAAAGTACGATATTAGACCTTGAGGGGTCTAAAGATATATATATTTAAGTTACTGGATAGACTATTTAAAAGTTAAGGATCTGGAGTAAATGAAATTTAGCAACAAATGTAGAAGTACGTTTATAAATGAAAATATCTAAAAAAAATACTATGATTTTAGGTGGAAACATTGGAAGATAAGAAAATGAAGTAAATTTAAATGTGTAAACATTGAACTATGATAGAAAAACTTTTTTAAAGGATTTTAAAATTTATGATTTGTATAAAAATGATTTAAAAAACCCTGGAAGATTGGTTATTTATGTGCATATTTTGCAATTAAAATTGGACTAAGAAGTGTTACCAAGGCTATGATATGTCTGGTGAGAGCACTAGATACCTCTTGATATCAAACTTATTTGGCCTTTATGTGACCTTTCTCTGCCACCCTACTCCACGTGTCTGCAAGGGCCACCAGACAAGCACGTAATAGGTGCGGCCGTAATGGTTGTACATTCCAAACCCCATTTAGGCAGGCAACTTAATGCCTCTTTGATGATTAAGGGACCACTCCTTCTTGCAAACCAGCCTTGCTCAGTGCGACTTTACACAAAGACGACCGGCCGAGTGCCGAGCCATTCCTTTATGTTGGGCCATTTGCATACTGGCCATACTATTGTCATCCAGCGCTAATCTCATCATGTAAAACCTGACCTCTTCCACCGCCTTTGTCCCACTCTAAATTTCTTTTGTTCTCACCGAGTATGGCATGGCCTGTAGGTAAAATCCACCCTATAAATGGTCCCCAATTCCGAGCCCTCCTCGGAACACTCCGGACTGCTATCCTGCCTTGCTGTCGGTTTGTCCAGCGAGTTGCCCCCTCAGTGAACCGCGCTGAGCTTTCTTCCCTGTAACCTCCTCTTCTCTCCAGGACTACGTGAACAGGTGTCGTATTACCCATTCCCTGAAACTCTCCATTTCTATTTCTCAGTTAGTGTATGTCGTGTCTTTCGTGTTGTTTGTCCTCAATAAAAATATTATTTGTTACTTTAGAACTTGTCTACCCGCTCTCTGACCCGATGCTGTATACACAGGGTTAAAAGATCCCAGCTAAAGTTACCCTGCCTCTTGTTAGCTTGAGAGAATGTTTGAGTCTAATTTCCCCCATCTTGTGTTTTTATTTGGGAATTTGGGCACCCCTCCTGGGACCCCCAACATACAGGGTAACAGAGTGGCAGAGCCACGTGGGCAGCCCTGGTACCCCCAGTTTGAGAAGGAGTCGCGAACCTCCTCAAATCGGGTAGTGTCGACCTAGGGAACAGTCAGCAGAGCTTTTTAGATCGCTGTTAGGCAGGTTAGTGCATGTGTTTTGCGTCTGGGTGTGAGCTAGTTCTATCGGGTGGTAATCTGTACCCCTCTTCTTGTCATGTCCTGGGAATCACCTCCACATCTTGGGTCTATCGTGGGGTGGGATTTTACGTGTTTTAGACCTAGCACATGAGGAACATTCAACATGCATTCAACATCTTAGCAGCAAGGCACATAACAGCATTTTAGGGAAGGAGCACAAGGTTGCCTCTCCTTCCGTGTCTTTCCCTTGTGTTCCTCCCCCTTGAGTTTTGGCTTGTTAATGTTGGAAGGAACGCGGGTGTGAGTCCCGGCTTCTCAGAATTTGCTGGTGTGAATCCCGATTTGGCTAGCCGACTAGGATTGGGTGGTGAATCCGGACTTAGTCTTGGGGTTTAGCGGTTTAGTCCGTGGTGTAGGAAGGTACCCCTCACCCAGAAAATCAGTTAGGGACGGTTTGGTTTTGGTTCCATGCCCCTCTTCCCCCACTGTTCGGCCAGACGGCGTTGTAAGTTCTGTTGAGTTCGTTAACCCCCTGCACGCAGGTGAGTACTCCTGTAGGCGTCCCCTGGGTATAGGTGACCTCCCTATCTGCCAACCATTTCCTCATCCTCTCATCCCCTGTGCTGTCAAGGTGTAAAACCAGGCCTGGGTGTACCAGAGTGACTTTATTTGGGCAGGCTGGAGATTGGTTCCCATCCCTCTTCCTAACGTAGTTCCAGAGAGTTCATTTCCCGAGTTCCTCCCAAGGGGCCTAGGTGGTCCTAACCATCCCTCCAGATTCCTGGTCCCGCAGTTTCGTGCAGTGTTAGTTGTGTTAGGTTTGTGTAGGAATGGCTAAGGAGAGCCCAGTTGCAGTAAAGGACCTCATGTGTGACGAAGAGGTCCATGGGAAATTAGAGAAATGGGTATCGAGTAAAGGAAAATGCCCCTGGAAGGACTCTGTCTTCCAGATGGCAGATCCCTTTACTTGCCTCCGAAAAGCTTACGCCCTGGTGCATAAGTCCAAGAACCCGTTCGGACCAGCGAAGGATGCACTGGTTGCTTGGGGACTTTGGCTTGTGGCCAGAGACTCCAGCTGCTCCCTAGTCTGAGACCCGGGGTAGGCTAGCAGCAGTAGAAAAGGAGAGCACCTGGCTTCAGGCCAAAATTGAGGCATTGCGGGTGGACAAGGTAACATTCGCATCCGTTGCGCAAGCCTCAGCCCAGAATTGAGTGACCTCACGTTAGTCGCCCAGACTTGGGAGGAGAAAGCCCATGTCTTAGAGGCTGAGCTGGATCGTGCCCGAGCTGCAGCCAAGTTCATGGTTGGGCAGGTTAAGGAACAGCAAGAGGCTGTTAGTCACGCGGCCTGCCATAAGCAAATTGCCACACTAGAGAGCCAGCTCCAAACATGCAAGGCCCTGATATCGGCTGTTCGCCCGGAGCTGCTCCCCTCATTTGCCCAGGATTTGTCCAGGGAGCCCCTGCCAGAGGAAGCTCTGGCCTCCCCTCCCGTTAATCCGGACTGGAGATACCCTAAGGTCCCAGTCCACCCAGTTGAGATGCGGTCCATGACACGCAGGACCATCCCCACCAGAGAAGGCAGCTCTGAGAGAGCAGAGACACAGAAGACACAGGTCACCGAGACTAGGGTCCCCTGGCGTGCCACCAAAGCAAAAGCTATTGCAGACCAACTCGGTCCCCTAACTCGGTCCCCTGGGATCATGTGGTTGAACGCAGTCTTCCACTCGCATCCCACAGCTAACAGCCAGGACCTGACCCAATTGGCTCAACTTTGCATGTCCCCATCTGAGCTCCCTACCCTTGAATCAGCTGTGGCAGCTCACGGCCTGGTTAGGCTCGAGGCGCACAACTGGATGAGGGAGGTAGTGAAGATTCTTTGGCCCGGTCAAATGCTAGCGTGCTCTACGTTATGGAGCAACAAGGTCCTCGTGAGAACCCTGAGGCTTACGTGGCGTGGAGGCAACTGCTGGCAATTCTGGCTGAGAAGGCCCCCCTGACTGCCCACGGGTACAGCTTCGATACTGTGGAGTTCAAGACTCTATTATATGGAGGCTTGAACCACAAAACGAAGATGGCCCTAGGACTGGTGGATCCAGCCACGACACCGTGGGAGGAATTTGGGAACAACCTCCACAGGGTCGCTGACCTGTTGCCTGAAGCTGGTTCCCTCAGACCCCCCATTAAGGCCCAGAGAAGAGAAGCAGGGAATTGGGAACCCGTAGCGGAGGTCACGTACTCCAATTATGGGCCCCATTCCCAGCACAGGAAGTTCATGTCGAATTCCTTTCCCAGAGGGAATTGGAATTTGCGCCTCGCTCCCAGACAGGACAGGTAGTGGCAGGGAAGAGACACCCGCAGTCAGGCAGGCAAGGCAGGGAGTCCCCCACAGCAGCCCACTGCCCCCAAACAGCCCTTTGAGTCCGGTCCCCCTGGGGAGACTTCTGGCGGACAAGATCCCACGGCCCAGACACTCCCCTTGGCCAGGGTCAAAATTTGGAGTTGGCTACGCAGGTTCTGATTGGACATGTCCCATTTCGACAAGCAGCCCACAACGGAGTTTTTAGAAGCTCTTGAGAAACAGCTTATAGCGAGTGGTGCCCTGCTGGTCCAGGCCGTAACAAATGGCACACCCCCGGCTGGATACCACCTGACTGCAGAATTCCAGGAATAGGGAGGCCCTCAATCCAGGAAGCTTCCCCGCAACGTTGTGGCCAAGTTGCGGCCAGACAAGTGGGGAAGGTTCTGGGTGCAGGCAGGCATTGGGACCGAGGAGGGAAAATCTCCTGCCACCCTGTTAGTGGGTTCCGGTGCAGCACTGAATGCGCTGCACCCTAAATTGGTGAAGCACGGTGTACCTATCCCGAACGTGTCCAGCTCTCTGGATACGGCATGGGGGTCACCTTGCCCAAGCTTGGAAGGATATACTGATGTCTATAGAGACGTTCCGTTTTCAGCTTTGGGCCTGTGAGAACCGTGGCGAGGACGACGGCCTCTTGGGCGTCGGCTTCCTCCGGAGAAACAAGCTCACTGTTGACTACGCAGATGGGTTTCTATGGAAGTTAGACAAGGAACCTGAGAAAATATCGGCAGTGCATCACTGCGCCACCATTAAGGCCCCCGCTCCTGTTCGTTGTGTAACTAGCGACCCCTGGGTAAAAGCTTTCCCGGAGGTCTGGATTAAAGACAAAATAGAGTGTGGGACTGTAAAGGAAGCTTGTGTCCTGATAGAGGGCCAAGATCCCCTGCCTCAGAAGCAGTATAAATACCCTGTTGAAGCCGAAGAGGGCATAGGGAAAACCATGGAGGGGCTCTTCCAGTGGGATGTAATAACCCCTATGCAATCTATTTGCAACGCGCCTTTATGGCTGGTTTTGAAGCCCGACGGCAAAACGTGGAGGATGACTGTAGATTTCCGGGCTCTAAACTCTGTAACTCCTCCCGTAGTGCCAGTCGTGGCAAAGTACAATGAGATCCTGTCCGCCATTGTGGCAGAAGCCAAATATTACAGTGTTATAGACTTAGCAAATGCCTTTCATTCCATCCAGTTACACGAGGCATGTTGGTATAAATTTGCCTTCACGTTCAGGGGCCAGCAGTATGTGTTTAAACGCACGCCCCAGGGCTTCCATTCTAGCCCAAGCATTTGCCACGCGCATGTGGTGAGGATGTGGAACAGGCTGCAACTAGCTTCAGGGTCCCACGTCCTATCCTACGTGGACAACATTTTGGTTCACTCCTCTACTGAGGAAAGGACTCGAAAAGTCACTGAAGAAGTGTTAACAATCATTCGAGGTTAACAGGGAAAAAGCTGGTGTCCACTGAAGTGAAGTATTTGGGTCTTTGTTTAGGCACTGAGGGTCGCACTCCCAATGCGCACCAGGTAGAGGTGATCTCGAAGTTGCCAGCCCCCACAGACATGCATTCCCTGCGCTCCCTCCTCGGGACGTTCAACTTTTCTAGGGACTTTATCGAGTCCTTCGCCGCTAAAGTCCTACTACTTCTTTATGCCCTACTAAAGAAGAACACCGAGTGGAACTGGGGACCCGCACAACAGCAGGTGTTTGCACAGCTAAAGGAAGACTTAATGAAAGTGCCAGCGCTGGCACACCCCAACATGGCTAAGCCATTCCTTATTCAGTTATCCACCTCTGACAAGAGCATAGGAGCGGTCCTATCACAGCTACAACATGGCACTCAGCATGTGATTGCTTGTGCCTCCAGAAATCTGGATCCACCTGAGATCAAATTTAGTCCTTGCGAGAAAACCTGTCTCGCTCTTATATGGGCTCTAACGCACTGGGAGTTCATGATTGGAGGCGCCCGTGTGATTGTCCAGACCCCCCACACACCGCTTAAGTACATTCTTTCTGGTAAGGTCCAGAATGGCCAGGTGTCTAACACCCGGATTGCCCAATGGACTGTTACCTTGGTGTCGCGTGGGGTGGATTTTCAGTAACAGCCACAGGACCCACCAGCTCCCTATGGTCTACTTGTGACCGGAGCCACACATGAGTGTCCTTTACCACCTTTGAAACTTAATGATTGGCCAGTGGAATGGGGAGCATCCCTTGAGGAAGCTCAGTTACAGGGTTTGTCTGGTAGCCCATGGAGCGATCCAGGTCACTGACTCCTTTACCCTACAGGGGAAAGCCCGGCCACACTCTAGCCAAGCGGTGGAGGTAGAGGCTCTGAAAGCTATTTTGGAGCATGAGCTGCTTGACTGCCCCTTGGCAATCTATACTGACTCCGATTGGACGGCAAAGGCTGCAACTGTCTGGTTACCAATTTGGATTCAAAATAATCTTAAAACATCTGATGGAAAGCCCATAGCCCATCTAGAGAAATGGGTCCATATTGCAGACCAAATTCAGGAATGGGTCACCCCTACTTGGGTAGCTCATGTCAGAGGACACCAGAAAAAGGGTACAGCTATCTGCATCTGCAACAACAGGGCAGATGCCATAGCTCGCGATGCCTTGTTACTGGATGATGAGACTCCCATCGCCACCATTAACGTAAGGCCTAAGGAATTGTTAGTGCCCCCCATGTTTGATCTAGGGGTGTTACAGAAAGGGGATTCCGAGATTTTGGAGTTGGCCAGGAAGGGCTCAGACAGTCTGGCAAGTTCCAAATCTCCCAGCTGGATGGTGTGTACTGGGCTATCGATGCCAGCGGCCAGCACCACTGGATCGTGCCCCAGGACCTCCGTAGCAACATCATCCAGTTTGTCCACGAGCAGGGACATCAAGGTTGCGACGTGACGTTGGATCGGGTTTGGGACACCGGGTGGTGGCCGTGAGTTAAGCAGGATGTCGACCAATGGGTGGACAACTGGTCCATGGTCAACACCGATCCCTCTGGTCCCAAGGCGCCCATCCAGCATCAGCGCATTGAGGGCCCCTGGTCCCGGATACAGTAGATTTCATAGGTTCATTGCCCGCGACTCCATGTGGCAACAAGTATTGTTTGACGGTCATCAATCCCTTCTGCAAGTGGATCGAGGCCTTCCCTTGCAGAGACAGCACTGTGAGCACAGCAGCACAATTGCTTTTTAATAATATCTGGGCTAGGTGGGGAGTGCCACGTGTGCTTGACTCAGACTCGGGGCTGCACTTCATTGGTGAAGTCACCCAAGAGCTGTGCAAGGCACTGGGCATTCGCCAGCACTTTCAACCTCGCCCACCATCCGCAGAGCTCAGGACAGGTCGAGAGGACGAATCATTCTCTGAAGGAAGCCCTTCGGAAAATGGTGCGCTCCTCCGGTAAAGATTGGGACACGAAGCTGCCCACCATCCTCATGGCCTTCCGAGGCATGCTAGCATCCCATGGCTTTACGCCGCATATGGTTATAACCGGGTGGAAGATGATGCTGCCCGAAGCATTATGGATCAACACAAGTCTCCCCTCTGAGTTGGAACCGGTGGTTCTTAACAATGAGTGGGTCAGGAGTTTGGTCAGCCATCTTGGGCAAGTACACCGGCAGGTTGCTGCCCAGCTTGGCAAAAACCTTCAAAAAATGGATACAAAGCTAGGATGGGTCCACTGCCCCTGCCAATGGGAGGAAGGGCAATTAGTCCTTTATAGAAACTTCTATAAGGAAAAACACTCCCTTGCTGCCAAGTGGGTGGGACCTGTCCCCATTGTGAAGCGGGTCTCTCCCGCTGTTTACCAAGTCAGAATACCAAGAAGGAGAGGAGACTGGCTCAAGTTTTTCCACGTCTCCCAGCTAAAGGAGTGGAAAGGCCAGCCAGTCGAGCCAAAGGGAATTGTGGAAGTTGAGCCTTGCGAGGAGGGCACCGGGAAGGTTCCCGTGAGTATGATTGCCCCCAAGTGTCTCTAAATTACCAGGAAGTGCCGGCCATTACTCTTTCAGAGACGTTTGTCTCGATCTACTAGGCGTTCGACAATGGTTGAACGGCCCTGTCTGCGTGGAGCAGAGGTGGAGTGGCAACCCCTCCCTGGCTCCCAGTAACTGTAAATAATTCCTCCTGTAGTTTTGTAGTTGTTTTTGTTTGGTGTGGTAGTGTCGTTTAGTCTCTTTTTGTAACCACTTTTGACGGGAGACCAACGGGTTGGCTGACCCGAGGTCTCCCTGTAGCCTCTAAGGTGGCTACAGAGTCAGACCGGGCACCCTGAGGAAGGAATGTGAGTCAGGCTGGAGTGCCTGCCATCTCTCACACTGAGGGATGGTCTTGTGCAAGGCGTTCCTAGGGACGAAAGGGTGAGCCATGGGTGGCTCTCTCTAGCGGAACCAGGTCTGACTCTGGAGTTCCAGTCCACCAACCAGATTATCGCCCACTTCCCAGTAACCTCTCTTCTCTTTCTCCTTGCGAGCCTGGATTGTTAGGGTGAGAACAGTCCAAGCTGCTACTCCACTGCCCACGTGGTTTGGCCTTGTCTCTCTAAATTTAGAATGCGCCTTCGACGCCCCATAAGGTCTGGAGACCCACACAATTGGTGAGGATGCCCGGCCCCGGTGCATTGTTCCCAGATTGCATATGTTAATAGAACATTTGCATACGCAAGTCCCACCATCCGGGACAATCTCCAGGAAAGTCAGTGTCCGCTCTGGCAAGCATACACTCGCTTGTCTCTGATTTGGTTAATTTTGTACTTTTCACAAGTTTGGGAGCCTCTGCCCTCAGGCGGAAGCCAGAGCCTAACCTAGTCCAACCAAGGACCAGAGTCCAACCTAATCCAACCGAAGGACTGCATTACAAATTCGCTCATATTACATCATGATATTTGTTCCACACTGTGGCTCCAGGCCCCATCCACAACAGAGTGCCCCTGAGAGCAGGAGAAACTTATATGTGATTGTATTAAACAAGCTCACTAGTGAAATACTCAAGCAAGCACGGTTTGCAGGCCCAGTCCACCCAGACGGTACCCCTCGCATGGAGGCCCCCTCTACCAAGGTGCGGTCAGACCGCTTTCCACCTTACAAGGACCAAGGTCTGAGGCAGTCTCTCCTGTCCCTTCCATGTCGTTTAACTTTGCCTGGCATTTTGTTACCAGCCCCACAGAGGCTCCCATCATCTCCAGTCTTCATGACTTGAATTCAGCTCCTGGCAGGCTCCGTGCCACCCATTTGCATTTGTTTACAGTATTGGATGTAATCTGTGTCAGTCTTCCTTCTATAAACAATAGGTCAACCGTTCCAGTAGCCAAGATCATTCCCAGACGCATTCACACCCCCAGGTGCCGTGGGGCGTGTGTGTGCCGAAAATCCACTGTTCCAGTCGAAGGGCCAGCCCGAGATGACAACTTGTTCCTGTTTCCGCAGTTGGGGACCCAGTTCCAGCCGCTCCCCAACAGACTTTACAAACTGCTTGCCATTCTCTTCCATGGACTACCGAGTTTCTTACCACTTGGACTATTCTGCTTGCCGCTCTTGCAAGCCCCATTCTGCAAAGAGCTAGCCCACCTTGGCTAGCTTGACTCCAGACTTGAACACTTTGCCCGCATTCCAGCCAAGTTGGACTTATTTGCTGTTTGTTCCAGTCACCGAACTTTTCCTGTACCCGGGGGGGGTGCCAGAGACTCTTGCTTGCACCTCACCTCCCCCAGACCACAAACTTTTGCTCCAGTACCCATACAGAACTGTTTGCCATTTTGGATTATTCCCAGTGCCCATTCTCCACTGGATTACTTCTAGTTGCCCGCTTTCCACCGGATTCACAGTATTTCATTGCTATTTCCATTATTGCATTGCCGTTTTGCTTTCTCCATTGGCGGGAGGATTCTTTCATTGACCACCGTTCATTGCTATTGCCGTTATTGATTGCCATTTGCCATTTAGCCATTGTTAATTTTATGTTTGTATGTATGTAGTTAGGTTTAGGATTTTGGTTAGATAGGGACTGTTCTTACTAGTTAGTAGCGATGCAAACCCCATTTATCCCTGGAGTGATACGACCCTGGAACAGTAGACCTCTATTCGGCTCTAAATTTGGTTTTAAATGTTTGATTGGAAAAATGCTCAATATTGTCCCAATATCTCCAATTTTTTGGGGGGAGGATTGTTAGTACGGTTATGATATCTCTGGTGAGAGCACTAGATATCTCTTGATATCAAACTTATTTGGCCTTTATGTGACCTTTCTCTGCCACCCTACTCCACGTGTCTGCAAGGGCAAGCACATAATAGGTGCGGCCGTTAATGGTTGTACATTCCAAACCCCATTTAGGCAGGCAACTTAATGCCTCTTTGATGATTAAGGGACCACTCCTTCTTGCAAACCAGCCTTGCTCAGTGCAGCTTTACACAAAGACGACCGGCCGAGTGCCGAGCCACTCCTTTATGTTGGGCCATTTGCATACTGGCCATACTATTGTCATCCAGCGCTAACTTCATCATGTAAAACCTGACCTTTTCCACCGCCTTTGTCCCGCTCTAAATTTTTGTTCTCACCGAGTATGGCATGGCCTGTAGGTAAAATCCACCCTATAAAAGGTCCCCAATTCCGAACCCTCCTCGGAACACTCCGGACTGCTATCCTGCCTTGCTGTCGGTTTGTCCAGCGAGTTGCCCCCTCAGTGAACCGCGCTGAGCTTTCTTCCCTGTAACCTCCTCTTCTCTCCAGGACTACGTGAACAGGTGTCACATTACCCATTCCCTGAAACTCTCCATTTCTATTTCTCAGTTACTTAGTGTATGTCGTGTCTTTCATGTTGTTTGTCCTCAATAAAAATATTATTTGTTACTTTAGAACTTGTCTATCCGCTCTCTGACCCGACGCTGTATGCATAGGGTTAAAAGATCCCAGCTGAAGTTACCCTGCCTCTCGTTAGCTTGAGAGAGTGCTCAAGTCTAATTTTCCCCATCTTGTGTTTTTATTTGGTAATTTGGTTGCCCCTCCCAGGACCCCCAACATACAGGGTAACAGAAGGAGAAAAAAATAAAAAGAGACTGTTTTGTTATGAGAAAGTGAATCCTGTTTTGTCTTAGTTGAAAAAGGACAAGCAAAACATCTGATTATATCATATCACCTGTTACTAAGAGCCTTGGTAGAGGCAGTTGATGGAAGGAGTTAACTCTCTATATGCCAGAACTTTGTTAAACAGAAGAAAATGCAGCCACATGATGAAGGAAAAGAAGCAGCAATTTGGCTGGAGAGCTGGGAAGAATTTAAATAGGTGAAAAACTGTTTTGAAAAAATCAGATCAACCCTTACTTGAATAGGTGACATGATGGCAGAAAGAGATCTGAAGGATGAAATGGAAGAAGCAGTGGAATCTACTGGATCTTGGGGGCGGGGGGAAGATGAAGATAGAGAACCTGATATGGAAAGTGAGGACATTGCCCCAGAAGGAGTTTTGTGGCCAAAAGAGAAGGATGATGGAGACTGAGAAAGGATTTTGAACGACATGCTGCTGAAGTCACAGTGGAGGAGAAGAACACTGGACTCGGAAAAGAGAAAGATATATGAGGAAGTTTCTGGGGGGAAAATTTGGAGGTTTGGTGTGAAAACCAAATGAAGAAGAGGTAAAGGGAAAATGGACAGAAATGTTCTGTATAGAAAGATGTTTCTCCCTTAGGCTTTGTGTGGACTCTTGAAGGATACTTCCGTGGAAACTATAGGACTTGACCAGAATACTAAAAGGGAGATTTAAAGGGGGAGGGTTGTGGTTGAGAAAACAAGATTTAGCTTTTCTGGTTTAAGATGTAGATCAAGGGCCCATTGCTTGACAATGTTTCAGTCTTAAGGAAAGAACAAATAAAATAAAATGGAGGATTTATGAAATGACTTAAAGAAAAAGAGATCTATCATTAACAGATTACTAATGATAATTTTTATATTTATATAATTTCTATTTATCAGAGTGAACACATAGGGAGATGGGAAAAAAAGAGAGAGAGGCACAATAGTTGCTATGTACAAACGCAAAGATAGCTAAGAGGCAAAATGATATGGTTTTTGCTCAACTTAGTTGAATTTCATTACTATATCTTATTAATAATTTTAATGAATATATGGAAACAGATGGTCTTCCTGTAAAATCATTATATGCAATATTATTCAAATTTTGAGTTTGATTATTAATAATTATATCTTACAGAAAGGAGGTTGATGATTTATTATATTACAGAAGTACTGTATATATGTTCTTTTTAGATCAACTAAGTATTACCTACTGTTGAGGAGATTGGAAGTTTTATCTTTTTCTTTTCTCCTTTGTTCTCTTTGTATCTATTTTCCCTTTTTTTTCTTTGCTTCTTTTCATTGTAAATGTTGTATTTTATATGTTTGAAAGCATTAATAACTACATTTTTTAAAAATGAAAGAAACAGAGACAGATTAGCACTCCTGCTTGACTCCACTTTCGACTCTGCTGGTGCTTTTCAGAAACTTAAATAAATAAATAAATACCTGTTCTCTTCCTTATGACTGTGTTGAAGTAAAATAAAACACACATATGCACACATCAAAACAGCCCCTTCCACCCTCTCATTGTCCAGATAGATTGTCTCTTAGAACTTCTTAGCATCTATGAAACTGAGGATTATCAAAACTTCTTTTGACACTTACTAGTAATTCAATTATCTGTTGCAACAGTGCTGGAAATACATCTGTGATTGTCACACAGCAAATTATCGGCAACATTATTATTCCCAGCAATATGCTTCAAAGTAGGAATCTATCTCCCCCTTTTTAACTGATTGTATTGTTGTTGCATGACTTAAGTTATTTCTGATGACCCTAAGGTGACCCTATCACTGGGTTTTCTGAAGTTCAGAGTATGTGATGTGGCCAAGGTCACGCAGTGGGTTTCCATGGCCTATTGCTGAACTGAACCCTGGTCTCCAGGGTTGTAGTCCAATGTTCAAACCATAAGCAACAAGCAGTTATGTATCAGCTCACAGATAAGGTTCAGATGCTTAATAAGAATATGCAGAAACATGTCATCATAAGACATCTTTGATGGTTCTAGGCTCTCCATCATGCCCATTTGGAGATGGATTTGGAATTCTGATATGTAGGTAAAGGCAGACTAAGCTGTAACAATCCATGACATTGCACAATATCATTCCTGATCTCAGAGCATCAGCAATACCTTCAAATATCCTGCCTTTGTACAGTTTGAGCAAGCCCAACACCTTCATTCTAGTCATAAATTTACAAGTTAATGAATTTTTAACCAAAGTTACCTCCATAATGCATGCCAGCTGCTCCACTTCATTCTCTCCAGGAAAAAGTGGGTGCCCTGTGTAAAGCTCAGCCATGATGCATCCTAAACTCCACATGTCAATAGGGGTTGCATAGGGATGACCAAGAATAACTTCTGGGGAACGATAAAATCGACTTTGAACATATGTATACACTAGAACAAACAGAAAGAAAAACAGAAAAGGGCATCAGAAATTAAGATGGTGCAGGCATATCTCAGTTAACAAAGCCTCTGATAAAGAAGCTCCTTTAATAAAATATTTTGACACTTCTGAACCCTACTTTTACTCCTCAGCTTTTGTCTAGCTGAAAGTTTTGTAAAAAAAATGGTAGAGGGTATGTTAAACCATGCCACCCAGCATGTTAAGGAAACAAAGATCTATAAATTTGGGCCCAAAAATGGGAATCACAAGAAATATGGAAACTGTGAAAAGAAATAGTCACCCCGGATGCATTTTGGAAGATCACAGAATCATAGAGATGAAAGGGGCCCCACTGACCATTGGGTCGAACTCCCTGCTCAGTGCAGGATCTCTAGCTAAAGTATTCCCAGCAGGTAGCTTTCCAACCTCTTTTGAAGGTATCCAGAGACTGAGACCTCATGACCTCTCTAGGCAGTTGGTTCCACAACACTTTTAAAACACTGTCAAGTTCCTTTTAATATTCAATCAAAAGGCATCCATCTGTAATTTAGAACCATTGGACCTGGTCCTACCCTCTGAGGCAGCTTGTACCCTTCTCTTTGTGGCAGCTTTCAAGGTATTTGAGAGTGCAACAAGCTTGTACCCTTCTCTTTGTGGCAGCTCTCAAGGTATTTAAAGAATGCAACCATGTCACCCCCCCCCAGCCTTCTCTTCACAAAGCTAAACATGTCCAACTTCTTCAAGCTCTCCTTGTATGTTATGTTGCTCTTTGCTGAACATACACCAATTTTCCTATATCCATCTTAAAATGAGGCATCCACACAAGGCCTGACCAGCACAGAATACAGTGGGAGTACTACTTCCCTTGACTTGGAAACTATGGTTCTGTTATGCAGACTAAAATAGCATATGTCTTCTTTGCTGCAAAAATCACACTTCTGGCTCATGTTCAACTTATGATCAACAATAATCTAAAGGTCTTTTTGATATGTAGCACTGATGCATTTGGTTTTTGTGGCCTAAATGTAGAATTTTGCATTTGTCTCTGTTAACTCTCATTTTATTAATTTCTGCCCAGTTTTCTAGTTCATTGAGGTCCTTTTGGATTTTGTTCCTATTTTTTTTGTCTTCCAATGTGTTAGCTATTCCTCCCAGATTGTATCATCCAGCACTGGCTCCAGGACAGAACTCTGCAGCACTCCACTTGAGAGCTCCTTCCACTGTGAAACACAGCCACCCATGACAACTTTTTGAGCATGGTTTTCCAAATATGGATCCACCTGATGGTCTTTTCATCTATTCCATATTTAGTGAATTTGCTATTTAAAATGTCATGGCAGACTTTATCAAATGTTTTGATGAAATCCAGCTAAATGATATTCATAGAATTCCCACCGTCTATTAAACTAGTGATTTGATTAAACAAGATATAAAGTTTGCTTGGCAGCATTTGTTCTTGGAAACCCTTGTTGGTTTCTCCTAACTGTTACCCCCTTGGCAGACCCCATCCTGGAGGGATATAAAATTAATATTAAAAATATATCAGCTATGCCAGAGAGGTTGCCCAGGTGGGTGCGTAGACAAATAGGTCAAGCGACTGGACATAGGTCAAGGCCAGGAAAATCCCCAGTCACATTTACCAAGGAGACCTCAGGAAAGGCACGTCCACACCAACAAAACGGTCCTTAGCCACAAAGCCAACTTGAGGGGATTACCAGGTTTTCCCCCTGTTGAGCAATGCTTACTTTGACGAATCTTACAAGGGCGAGGTCTATTTACATGAACCAATCATGCAAGCCATCAGGTTGCTATTGTGTGGTATTTTTCCTTCTATTTTGGCCATTGTTCTTCCTGGGAAAGGGCCTGTCCCCGAGGTATGTTCTGCCCTATAAGTAGTCCCCATTTTCGAGAGTCTCTTCAGATAACTCCCTGCCATGCTCGCAGACTGGCACTCTGTGAGTCAAGTGCTCCTCTCAGCTGCCTCTTTTTGCTGATCTCCTTCTATCTCGCCACTTCCTGGACTGAAGACTTTTGGACAGGTGCACTATCACTGCCTTTATACCCTCTCCACTTTATCCCCTGTAATTTTTCACCTCTTTCCTTTCTTATTAGGCCTTGTGTGCATGAGTGACTATGTTTGTGTATGAGAACATATTTTTTAAAAAAAAAAAATCATTAGTACGATTGTCTGGCTTTTTGCTTGGTCTGACCCCGTAAAAATTGGGTTGAAGATCTCACTGGGTTACCCTGCCCCTCGTTCTGCCAAGCTAGTGCTCTGCTAATTTCCCCAATCTTTGCATTTTTGGAGCAAACCAAGTTGTCCCCCAGGGAACCCCTAGAATCAGGGTAACATAATCACTATATTGTTTTCCAGATACTAGCAAACAAACTCTCGTATAATCCATTCTAATATTTTTCTTGACTGCCCTGTAGTTTTCTGGATCTTCTTTTTTGCCTGTTTTGAGGATAGAAACAGTATTTCCTTGTCTCTAGTTCTTTGACACTTGACCCATTCTCCAAGATTTCTCAGAAATGATGGCAAGTTCATCTGCAAGTTCCTTCAATATTCTGATTTGTAAGTAGTTTCTAGAAGGCTCAAAATGTTTTTATTTATTAAGTTTCCAATGTTACCTGAGGTTTACTTACTGAACATTTTTGATAACTTAGATGTGACATTTAGAAAAAAAATCCAAGAATATTGTGTTATATGATATACGCAGGCAGAATCATATTTGCTAAGAACTGGAAAGAGACAAATATTCCACTAATTGAAGATTGGATGTTTAAATTATATGACTGGATAAACTGACACTAATGCTCGAAAACAAACCAAAGAGTACTTTTAAACAAGAGTGGGAAATTCTAACCCCCCCGTGGAAGGAAAAGTGGGGAGAGTATGCCGTAGTAGGATTTTACGAATAAACCTCATATGATCCATCACATGAAACTTAGTAATGTTAAGAATGGTAATCCACATTTATAAACTGGCTAATAAATTAGGAATAAATGTACGGAAATTATATCTTTAATGAGGTGTTGTTTGGACTTGAGTTCATTAAGTACAGTAAACAACAGGCATTTACATTCATAACTCAGGATTAAAATACATATGATTAAATCACCCAACCGAGAAGAGATAGGAAGTCATTTTGTGTTTGTTATAGTAATATGTAGTTATGATGTTGTAATGTCAAAGGTTCTAAGTTAGATACAGAAAGGGAAAGGGAAGTATGGTAAGGGACCCCCTTTTCTTTTCTGATGCTTTGTTGTATTTCTTTTGGGTTTTTCTTTTCTTTTTTGTCTTGTCTTGTTATGTTTTATTTCCTGTATGCAATATTAGATCTTTGTCACATATGTATGTATAATTTATGTTATTTTTCATGTTTCACATTTTTACATTGATTCATTCATTTATTCAGTCATTGTATGTATGTTTTTAGATTATTTCAATTATAATTCAATCAAAATAGTAAAAAAAATGTTTTTATTTATTTATGCAAACCTGGTCTGACCTGATTTTTTTAATTGTCATTTTTGGATTAAAAACATTGCTGAAACATGTTGAATTGCTTCTGTTTTGTGGTACAGGAGCTGATCCCTGTTCTTTCCTTGTTGTTTCTACCTTTGGGACCAAATTTTTTGTTAAATAAGTCATGTTCAAGAACATATATACTTTGTTATCTGAGTTATACCTATAATCTCATAATACAGAGATCCAACAATGCAATAACTCTGCTTTGTTCAGTTTTATCTTCTAATAATAATCTTCAACTTTTCTAACACCAGTTCTAATATTAGTTGACATAAACACTCCTAGAAAGAGAATCTACCCTATCTTGGAACTCTGTATTTTAGAGGTTAATAAGCCATTGCTTCTTTGCCTCAATACACTTCCAAACAACCACAGACATTTTGTATTATCCTATCTCCTATCTTCTATCAATTTGCAAATAATGGCTGATCCCTATCATATAGTGTAGACAGGACTTCTATAGTGCCATTTACCAGCACTGAAGGGGGATTATTTGGCGCATATGAACATAACAAAACAGCCGCCTGACTCCTCCTCCTCTCCCCTCTTCTTCTTCTTCTTCTTCTTCTTCTTCTTCTTCTTCTTCTTCTTCTTCTTCTTCTTCTTCTTTTCATTTATATCCCACCTTTCTCCCAATAGTGAGACTCATGGTGGCTAACAAGACATTTAAAACATTACAAATTAAAAACAACACCAAACATTCATAAAGGTATAAATGTAAGATTTAAGAAGCAATTAAAGAATTTATGAAGTTAAAAGCATTGTTGTTGCTGTGTGCCTTCAATTCATTTCTCACTTATAGAGGCTGTAAGGTGAACCTATAACAGAGTTTTCTGGGGCTGAGAGTGTGTGATGCACTCAACTTCATCCAGTGGGTTTGTTACCCTGTTTACTGGGGGTCCCGGGAGGGACACCTAAATAACCTTACAATTACAAAAGGGGGAAATTAGTCAAGAGCACTGGTTGGCACTACAAGAGGCAGGGTAACGCAGCAGGATCTTGTAACCCAATGTTTACGGGGTCAGGCCAAGTCAAGAAGCAAACCATGTTGGAAATAATGAATGATTTTTATTAAATACAGGCACACAATGTAAGCAACACACGCACACAGATAACTAAGGAAAATAAAGGTGTGAGTATGATAGTGGGATTTTCAGAGGGATAGTTGATTCGGGTGATACAAAACCTGTTCCTGAAGCCCAGAAAGAAGATAAAGAGTGATGCTGGGGTTCGATGTACCTCAGCACGTGGAGCTGAGGGGAAGCTCGTCAAGCAAAGTGGCAGCAAGGTGGTCTGGAACTCGGGAGTGATCCGAGGACGGTCTTGGAATCAGGGGTTTTTATAGGGAGAAGTGTGACTGCAGGCTATACCTTACTCGGTGAGGACAATGAGTTTCGGGTGCGGGACAAAGCTTTGGAAAGGTCAAAATTTAGCATGATTGAGTTAGAGCCGAATTAACAATAGTGTAGCCAGTATGCAAATGCAGAGTGCTTGGCATTTGAGTATTCAGCTTGCCAAGTTGCCTGCTCGGGGCAGGGGGTTCTTTGTAAACAGCGTGCATACATAATGAAGGTGTTTACAGAGAGGTCTCCTAAAAGCAGTGATCTGGCTATTTCTGGCCTGTCTGGGTGGAGAATGGAATGTCCAGCAATTAGTGGCAGAGCCTAGCTCTGTGCTTGTCCGGGGGCCTCTCAAACACGTAGAGAGAGCCAAATTACGATATCAAAATGATATCTTTATGCTGTCTCTAAGGAGGACTAAACTGCAGTAACAATCCCCCCCCCGAAAATGGGCGATTTGGGACAATATTGGTCATTTTCCAATTAAACATTTTAAAGCAATTTTAGCACCGAATAGGGGTCTACAGAATCCGAGGTTGTATCACTCTTTGGGCCAAGGGGCTTTTGCAGGGAGCACAAGGGATTCCTACCTTATAAAAACATTCCTATCTAAAAACCTAAACCAAAGCACATTCACACACACAAACATTAATGAAGCAATAATCAATATCCAAAATGTCCCATCAATAGAGACCAGTAAGCAAGTGAGTGGCGGCAATAAATAGTAAAACACAACAGTTCCTTGGAGTCCAGAAACAATGGTGTGCATTCCAATGAGGCACTGCAGCAAAGTCCCAAAAGCAAAACTGTTAAGTTAACAAAGTGTCCAAGTCTGCAAACAAGCTAGTCAGGGAATGCTAGCTGCTTGCAGGGAGCGGCTTGCAAAGCGTCGGTGAGAGGAATAGTCCAAAAGGCAAATGCAAAAGTACTTGAAGCCAAAGCGTTTGGCAAACAGTTTTTACATTCGCTGGGGAGTGGCTAGATCACTCCTTCTGGGGTCCCACAGCAGTATCAGAGGAGTCAGGTTGTCTCCTCGGGCCTGGCTCCCGACTAGAGTTGCAGTATCACAGCTTTCACCCACACACACGGTGCCCGGGGGTGATGGTCTGGTCCGGGGGTTGACCTGGTTCTCTGGAGCCATTGACCTGTAGCTTATTGATACAAGACTGACATGATTATTAGCCAATGTATATGATTAATGCAAATGACTGGCTCAAAGCCTAATGGGAGTTGGATTCGAATTACAAAACCAGTGGTGTGGGAAGGATGGGAGCGAGCTGTTTACAGCAGAGGTGCCAAGGCAGAGCTTCTAACCATGGGAGGGTGCAGGGGTGACTGCAACAGACCGTGGTCACCCTAAGGTGTTAGCTGGTCTGACCAGACGCCAGGAGACGTCGGCCCTCCGGTCACATTGTACCTCTGGGCTAGATCGGGCCTGCAAAGCTCGGAGATGGATCACACGAGGCTGGGTTTTGTTTAAAACAATTCCACATAAGTTGCCCTTGCTGAAGCCCCATTTGCAATAGCAGCGGTACACACGTGCTCAGACTGAACTAGGTTAGGCTCTGGTCTTATTATTTTGCCCTCTGCCTTGGTGGCGGGGGTTCCCAAACTGATGAAAAGAAAGAGTTTATCCAAACCAGAGACAAGCGAATGTTACTCTTGCTCGTTGCCAGAGCGGATGCTGGCGCTCTTGGTGATTGGTCAGGATGGTTGGCCATACGTATGCAAATACTCTATCAGCATATGCAAATTGGACACAATGCACCGGGGCTGGGCATCCAGCCAATTGTGTGGGTCTTCTGCCCTTATGGGGCGTCGGAGACTAGATCTAAATTTAGGAATTCAAAGCTGAATTGAGAGGTAAGTAAGGTAGTGGCTCAGATTGTTCTCACCCTAACAATCTAGGCTCACAGATGGAACGAGGATAGAGGCCTCTGAAAGGCGGGGGTCATTCTGGGCAGTAGACTGAGAGTCCAGAGTCAGACCTGGTTCCGCTGAGAGGGTCGTGAGGTCCCCTTTCATCCCAGGATGCCATTGCACAAGGCAATCCCTCAGCATGAGAGAATGCCGGCGTCCCAGTTTGACTCGTGTCCCTTCCTCAGGGTATCAGAGCTGACTCTGAAGGCCCGATCTACCTCAGAGGACAGGAGAACCTCAGGATAGCCATCCTGTGGGTCTTCCCACAAAACAGTAAAAAGACATAAATAACTATTTAAGCCAAACTAAAAAAAACAGAACTATTTATATGGCATGACTATGTACCATAACTGGGAGCTCAGAGGGGTCGCCACTCTGCCTCTGCTCCGTGCAGACAATGGCCATTCAACCATTGACAAACGCCTCGTAGATGGAGACAAACGTCTCCGACAAATCAATCTCTGGTAAGTCAGTGTAACTTAAAGACACTTGAAGGACAGGAGACTTCCCGGTGTTCCCCTCAAGCAGGGAATTAATGGGAATTAACAGGAGACTTCCCGGTGTTCCCCTGAAGCGGGTCTGTGTCTGCAATGCCCTTCGGGTCGACTGATTGGCCCTTCCACTCTTTCAGCTGAGAGATGTGGAAGAATTTCACCCAGTCTCCCTTCTTCCTAGGAATCCTCACCTGGTAAACAGCGGGGGAAATCCGCTTCACAATGGAGACGGGGCCAACCCACTTGGCAGCGAGGGAGTGCTAGTCCTTATAGAAATTTCTATATAGGACCAGTTGACCCTCCTCCCACTGGCAAGGGTGATGCACCCATCCCAGTCTCCTGTCCATCTTTTGCAAGTTCTTCCCCAACTGGGTTGCCACTTGGCGATGAACTTGCCCTATGTGCTGCACAAGGTTCCTCACTCACTCGTTATTTAGAACCACCAGTTCTAAATCGGAGGGGAGGCTGGTGTCTATCCAAAATGCCTCGGGCAGCATCATCTTCCACCCGGTCATCACCATGTGTGGCGTGAAGCCATGGGATACCACCGTGCCTTGGAAGGCCATCAAAATGATTGGCAGCTTCATGTCCCAATCTTTGCCGGAGGAACGCACCACCTTCCGAAGGGCTTCCTTCAAAGAGCAGTTCATCCTCTCGATCTGTCCTGAACTCTGGGGATGGTGGGCGATGTGAAAGCGTTGGTGAATGTCCAGTGCCTTGCACAACTCCTGAGTAACTTCACCCGTGAAGTGTACCCCTAGGTCTGAGTCAAGGTCACGTGACACTCCCCACCTCACCCAGACATTGTTAAAGAGCAAGCATGCGGCCGTGCTTGCAGTGTTGTCCCTACAAGGAAAAGCCTTGATCCATTTGCTGAATGGATCGATGACTGTTAAGCAGTACTTGTTCCCACGTGGGGTTGTAGGCAGGGGGCCTATGAAGTCAATCTGTATGCGTGACCAGGGACCCTCGATGTGTTGGTGCTGGATGGGTGCCTTGGGGTCGGAGATGTCAGTGTTGACCATGGCGCAAGCCAAGCAGTTGTCGACCCACTGGTCTACATCCTGCTTGATTTGCGGCCACCACCCGGTTTCCTGAACCCTGTCCAGAGTCATGCTTCGCCCTCGATGTCCCTGCTCATGCACGAACTGAATGATGTCACTGCGGAGGTCCTTACGATCCAGTGGCACCGGCCGCTGGCATCAATAACCCAATACACTCCCTCTAGCTGGGAGATCTTGAACTGGCCAGACTTCTCCAAGCCTTTCCTGGCCAACTCTAAGATCTCGGAGTCCCCTTTCTGCAGCACTCGCAGGTCAAACATGGGAGGGATTAACTATTCCTTAGGTTTAACATTGATGGCTGCGATGGGAGCCCCATTGTCCTGCAAAGCGGCATCCCAAGCTATAGCGTCTCCTCTGGTGTTCCAAATATAGCTAGCCGTGTTCCTTTTCTGGTGTCCTCAGACGTGAGCAACCCATGTAGGGGTCGTCCGTTCTTCAATCTGGGCTGAGATTCAGACCCATTTCTCTAGATGGGCTATGGGTTTCCCATCGGATGTTTTTAGGTCATTTTGGAGCCAGATCAGTAACCAGACGCTGGCAGCCTTGGCAGTCCAGTCAGAATCTGTATAGATGGCCAGGGGGCAGTCAAGCGGTTCATGCCTAAAATAGCTTTCAGAGCTTCTACTTCCGCTGCTTGGCTGGAGTGGAGTTGGGCTTTCCCCTGTAGGGTGAAGGAATCTGTGACTCGGATCGCTCCATAGCCTGTTCGTGTGCTACCATCCACATGCATGGATGATCCGTTGCAGAACCAACAAACAAAGCCCTGTAACTGAGCTTCCCCATTCCACTGGCCACCGACTAGTATTCAAAGATGGTAAGGGGCACTCATGCGTGGCTCCGGTCACAACTAGACCATAGGGAGCTGGCAGGTCCTGCAATTGCTTCTGAAAATCCACCCCACGCGACACCAAGGAAACGGTCCATTTGGAAATCCTGGTGTTGAACACCTGGCCATTCTGAACCTTTCCAGAAAGGATGTACTTAAGTGGTATGCGGGGGGTCTGGAAAATCACACGGGCACCTCCAATCATAAATTCTCAATGTGTTAAAGCCCAGACTAACGCGAGGCAGGTTTTCTCACAGGGAGTAAATTTGGTCTCATGTGGGTCCAGATTCCTGGAGGCATATGCTATCATACGCTGAGTGCCGTTAAGTTGTTGAGACAAAACTGCCCCATACTCGGATAGGAATCCGAGGTGGCTAGTTGTATAAGGAACGGCTTGGCCATATTCGGGCGCGCAAGAGCAGGTGCTTTCATCAAGTCCTCTTTAAGTTGGGCAAATGCCTGCTGTTCTGCTGGTCCCCAGTCCCAATGGGCATTCTTCTTTAGTAGGGCATACAGAGATCTCACCTTGGCGGCGAACGACTCTATAAAAGCCCTAGAAAAGTTGAATGTTCCCAGCAGAAAGCGCAGGGAGTGCACGTCTGTGGGGGCTGGCAATTTGGAGATCACTTCTACCTGCTGTGCATCGGGAGTGCGACCTTCAGTGCCTAGACAAAGCCCTAAGTATTTTACCTCGGTGGACACCAGTTGGGCCTTTTCTCTGTTAGCTTTAAATCCAGTGTCTTGGAGGATTTCTAACACCTCGTGGGTGATTTCCCTGGTCTTTTCCCCGAATTGGAATGTATAAGAATGTCGTCCACATAGGACAAGATGTGGGACCTTGAAGCTGGCTGCAGCTTGTTCCACATCTCGACCACGTGTGCGTGGCAAATGCTCGGGCTTGAATGGAAGTCCTGGGCTGTGCGTTTAAACACATATTGTTGCCCCCGGAACGTGAAGGCAAATTTGTACCAACATGCCTCATGTAAAGGAACCGAATGGAACGCATTCACGAAATCCAAAACGCTATAATATTTGGCTCCCGCTGCGATGGCGGACAGTATTTCATTGTATTTAGCTACGACTGGCACCACGGGAGGAGTAACAGAGTTTAGGGCCCTAAAATCTACGGTCATCCTCCATGCTTTGCCATCAGATTCCAGCACTGGCCATAAGGGCGCATTGCAAATGGACTGCATAGGGGTGACTATGTCCGACTTGACGAGTCCCTCAATGGTTTTCCCTATGCCTTCCTCTGCTTTGGCTGGGTATTTGTATTGCTTTTGAGGCAGGGGGTCCTGGCCTTCTATCAAGACGCAGGCTCCCTTTACAGTCCTGCACTCTATTTTGTCTTTGATCCAGACCTCTGGGAACTTCTTCACCCATGGGTCACTAGTCACACAATGCACAGGAGCAGGAGCTTTAGTGGCGGAAGAGTGGTGCACGGCTGAAATCTCTGCTGGTCCCTGATCTAGTTGCCATAGAAACCCAGTCACGTAGTCCACCGTGAGCCTGTTTTCCCAAAGAAAGCCGATGCCCAAAAGGGCATTGTCTTCTCCTCGGTTCTTGCAAGCCCACAACTGGAAACGGAACATTTCTATGGACATCGGGATGTTCGTCCAAGCTCGGGCTTGGTGACCCCCCCCCGCCATATCCAGTAAGCTGGACATGTTCGGGCATAGGTTCACCATGTCTCAAAAGTTTGGGGTGCAGCACATTCAGTGCTGCACCAGAGTCTACAAGAAGGGTGGCAGGAGTCTTTTCCCTCTCGGTCCCTATGCCTGCCTTCACCCAGAACCTTCCCCACCTGTCTGGCTTCAACTTAGCCACAAAGTTGCGGGAAAGCTTCCTGGACCGAGGGCACCCGTATTCTTGCAGATCCAGGACAGGATAGTATCCAGTCGGAGGAGGGCCATTGGTCATGGCACTGACCAGCTGTTTACCTCCCGCCTGAAGCTGCTTCTCCAGAGCCTCAATCAGTTCGGAGGTTTGTCGAACTGGCTCATGTCCAGTCCGAACCTTCACAGCATTCCCCAGATTCTCACTTTGTCCGAGGAGTATGTCTGGGCTGTGGGGTCGTACCCACCGGACATATCCCTGGGAGAGCTTGAGTCAGAGGGCTGGTTGGGGGCAGTTGGCTGCTGTGGGGGATTCCCTGCCTTGCCAGGCTGGCTGCAGGAGTCCCTTCCTTGCCACTGCCTGTCCTGTCTGGGAGCTTGGTGCGGATTCCAGTTCCCCTTTGGAACCAAATTTGGCACCGATTTCCTATGCTGGGAATGGGGCCCATAATTGGAGTAAGTCACCTCCTATATGGGTTCCCAATTTCTGGGTTCTTTTCTGTGTGCCTTGATGGAGGGGTCTGAGGGAACCTGCCTCTCATAGCAGGTTGGAGACGCGCCAGAGGCAACTTCCAAACTCCTCCCAGTTGGTGGTGGCCAGATCCACCAAACCCAGGGCCATCTTTGTCTCATGGTTCAAGCCTCCGTACAACAGAGTCTTGAATTCCACGTGGTCAAAGTCGTACCCGTGGGCAGTCAGAAGGACCTTCTCAGCCAGAATGGCGAGGAGCTGCTTCCGTGCCACATAAGCCTCAGGGTTCTCATGATGACCCTGTTGCTCCATGACATAGAGCACGCTCGCACTCTGTCCGGGCCACAAGATTCTAATTACGTCTCTCATTCAGGCGTGGGCCTTGAGCCTAACCAAGCCTCGAGCTGCCACAGCCGATTCGAGAGTTGGGAGCTGGGACGGGGACATGCAAAGCCGAGCCATCTGGGTCAGGTCCTGGCCGTTGGCCATGGGATGTGAGTGGATGACTGCATTCAACCACATGATCCCAGTGGACCAGGTCAATGGACCCAGTTGGTCCACAATTGCCTTGGCCTCAGTGGCACGCCAGGGGACCCTAGTCTCAGTGACCTGTGTCTCCTGTGTTTCTGCCCTCTCCGAACTGCCTTCTCCAAGGGGGGTGGTCCGTCTTGTCATGGACCGTGTCTCTACTGGGTGGACTGGGGACCTAGAGGGTCACTCCAATCCGGATTATGGGGAAGGGTTGCCAGAGCATCCTCCAGCAAGGGCTCCCGGAAAAATCCTGGGCAAAAGTTGGGAGCAGCTCTGGGCACACAGCTGAAATCAATGCCTTATGGGTATGGAGCTGGCTCTCCAATGCAGTGATCTGCTTAAGGCAAGCTACATCATTTAGAAAGGCAAGCTAATCATTTAGAAAGCAACGCGGTATCACGAGAAGTCAACATGGATTTCTCAAAAATAAGTCATGCCAGACTAATCTTATCTCTTTTTATGATACAGTTACTAGCTTGATAGATGAAGGGAATGCTGTGGATGTAGCATATCTCGATTTCAGTAAGGCCTTTGACAAAGTTCCCCATGACATCCTTGCAACGAAGCTAGTAAAATGTGGGCTGGACAGGGCTACTGTTAGTTGGATTTGTAATTGGTTGACCGACCGAACCCAAAGGGTGATCACGAATGGCTGCTTTTCATCCTGGAGAGAAGTGACTAGTGGGGTGCCACAGGGTTCTGTCCTGGGCCCAGTGCTGTTCAATATTTTTATCAATGACTTGGATGAAGGAATAGAGGGCATGCTCATCAAATCTGCAAATGACACCAAATTGGGAGGGGTTGCTAATACGCCAGAGGACAGGATCAAAATTCAAAATGACCTGGATAGATTGGAGAGCTGGGCCAGGCGAACAAAATGAAATTCAACAGAGAGAAATGTAAGGTCCTACACTTAGGCAGAAATAATGGAATCCACAAATATAGGATGGGGGACACGTGGCTGGATAGCAGTACGTGTGAAAGGGATCTAGGAGTCTTCATAGATCACAAGCTGAACATGAGTCAGCAGTGTGATGCGGCAGCCAAGAAAGCCAATGCAATTCTTGGCTGCATCAATAGGAGTATGGTGTCTAGATCGAGGGAGGTACTGGTACCACTCTACTCTGCTTTGGTTAGACCCCATCTTGAATACTGTGTCCAGTTCTGGGCACCCCAATTCAAGAAGGATATTGACAAGCTGGAGCAAGTCCAGAGGAGGGCGACCAAAATGGTGAGAGGCCTGGAAGCCATGCCCTATGAGGATAGACTTAGAGAGCTGGGTATGTTTAGTCTGCAGAAGAGGAGGTTAAGAGGGGACATGATAGCCATGTTTAAATATTTGAAGGGATGCCACGTAGAGGAAGGATGGGACTTGTTTTCTGCTGCTCCAGAGACCAGGACAAGGAGCAATGGATTCAAGCTGCAGGAAAGGAGATTCCACCTGAACCTCAGGAAGAACTTCCTGACAGTCAGGGCTGTCCGGCAATGGAATCTGCTGCCTCGGAGTGTAGTGGAGGCTCCTTCCTTGGAGGTTTTTAAGCAGAGGCTTGATGGCCATCTGTCGGGATTGATTTGAGGGTGTTCCTGCATGGCAGGGGGTTGGACTGGATGGCCTGTGTGGTCTCTTCCAACTCTGAATTTCTATGATTCTATGATTCTACATGACCAACAGCCTCCTGCTGTTCTCTCACTTGCCGCACCATGAATTTGGCCGCAGCCCGGGCATGATCCAGCTCAGCCTCTAAGACGTGGGCTTACTCTTCCCAAGTTTGTGCCACTAACGTGATGTCACTAAGCTTCTGTGCGGAGGCCTGTGTGACAGACGCGAACGTTACCTTGTACACGCGTAGCACCTCAATCTCGGCATGAGGCTGGGCATTCTCTTTCTCTACCTCTGCTAGCCTCCCTCGGGTCTCAACAAGGGCACTACTAGCGTCTCTGGCCATAAGCCAAAGTCCCCAAGCAGCCAAAGCATCCTTTGATGGCCTGAATGGGTTCCTTGTCTTCCGTGCCAGGTTGTACACTTCACAGAGTGTGGCAAAGGGATCGGCTGACTGGAAGACAGAGTCCTTCCAGGGGCATTTCCCCTTTCTCAACACCCACCTTTCTAGCTTTCCTCGGACCTCCTCCTCTAACATGAGGTCCTTGATGTTGACTGGGCTCTCCTTGGCCATTTCAACAATTGTACAACTAAACTTCCTAACACAAAAGCGGGACCAGGAACTGGAGTGATGGGTAGGATCGCCAAGACCCCTGGGGGAGCTATAGGGAAACGAACTCTGCGGAACTTCTCTAGGAAAGAGGGACGGGAACCTATCTCCAGCCTGAACAAATAAAAGTCACTTTTCTACCCAAGCCCAGTTTTCCACCTCAACAGCGTTGGGGACAAAAGGACGAGGAAACGGTTCAGGGACAGGGAGGTCACCTAGACCCAGGGGACCCTCAGGAGTAATCCACCTGCCTGAAGGGGGAAGCGAACACTTCAGAACTTACTACGCCGCCTGGCCAAGCAGCGGGAAAAAATGGGCAAGGAACCAAACCGAACCATCCCTAACTGGTTTTCTGGGTGAGGGGTACCTTCCTCTACCACGGGCCAAACCTCTAAACCCTAGGCTAGGTCGGGAATCACCACCCGCACCTAGTATGCTAGCAAATCGGGACGCACCCTGAAAATTACACAGTAGGACGCACCGGTGCTTTTACTAACTCAAGAACAACTACTAGCGGGATGCAGCCGCGTCTTCAACTCTGGGGGGAGAGAAAGGAGGAGGGTCTCCTCTCTTAAGTGCTTTCTATGCCTTGCTGCTATGGTGTTGGATGGGTATAGACTGTTCCTGCCGTGCTAACACCCAAAACTTCGGATCCCAGCCCACGATAGACCCCAAGTTAGGGATGTGATTCCTGGGTCTTCTTGTGCACACCCCTTGCGATTGGCAGTGCCGGGGCGGTTGACATACATAAACCAAGCAAGAAAGGGGGATAGATTTCAACCCCGATAGAGTAGCTCCTGGAGTTCACACACACAGAATTCTCACACACACACATGTTCCTGTCTGACTGCATTCTAGCAACTTGCCTGGCCATTCCCTAAGTCAGTACCAGCCTGATTTGAGGAGGTTCACGATTCCTTCTCAAATTAGGGGTACTGGGGTTGCCTGCATTCTCCACCACTCTGTTACCCTGTTTACTGGGGGTCCTGAGAGGGACACCTAAATAACCTTACAATTACAAAAGAGGGGGAAATTAGTCAAGAGCACTGGTTGGCACTACGAGAGGCAGGGTAACGCAGCAGGATCTTGTAACCCAATGTTTACGGGGTCAGGCCAAGTCAAGAAGCAAACCATGTTGGAAATAATGAATGATCTTTATTAAATACAGGCACACAATGTAAGCAACACACGCACACAGATAACTAAGGAAACTAGAGGTGTGAGTATGATAGTGGGATTTTCAGAGGGATAGTTGATTCAGGTGATACGAAACCTGTTCCTGAAGCCCGGAAAGAAGATACAGAGCGATGCTGGGGTTCGATGTATCTCAGCCCATGGAGCTGAGGGGAAGCTCGCCAAGCAAAGTGGCAGCAAGGTGGTCTGGAACTCGGGAGTGATCTGAGGATGGTCTCGGAATCAAGGGGTTTTTATAGGGAGAAATGTGACTGCAGGTTATGCCTTTCTTGGTGAGAACAATGAGTTTCGGGTGTGGGACAAAGCTTTGGAAAGGTCACAATTTAGCATGATTGAGTTAGAGCTGAATTAACAATAGTGTAGCCAGTATGCAAACGCAGAGCGCTTGGCATTTGAGTATTCAGCTTGCCAAGTTGTGTGCTTGGGGCAGGGAGTTCTTTGTAAATGGCATGCATGCATAATGAAGGTGTTTACAGAGAGGTCTCCTAAAAGCAGTGATCTGGCTATTTCTGGCCTGTCTGGGTGGAGAATGGAATGTCCAGCAATTAGTGGCAGAGCCTAGCTCTGTGCTTGTCCAGGGGCCTCTCAAACACGTAGAGAGGGGTGATCAAAGAGAGCCAAATTATGATATCAAAATGATATCGTTATGCTATCTCCAAGGAGGACTAAACTGCAGTAACAGGTTTCTATGACCAAGCAGGGAATCAAACTCTGCTCTCTAGCATTGTAGTACAATGTTCAAACCAGTACACCATGCTGGGTCTTTAAACACATTACACATTAAAATATTAAAATGCAATAAAAGACAATATAAACATTAAAAACAGAACTGTCCAGGATTAAAAGCCCAACCTTAGTCAGTTTGTGAAAGCCTACTGGAAAAAAAGTGTTTTTTACCTGACGACAAAAAAGGAGCAAGGATGGAGCATTCCTGGCCTGTGTATGAAGAGAATTCCAATGTCTGGGAACAGCCACCAAGAAGGCCCTCTCCCTTAACCCCTCCTAAAAAGCCTGAGAGAGTGGTGGGACAGAGAGAAGGGCCTCTCTAAATGACCTTAGAGCTCTATTGGGCTCATAAAGGGAGACGTGGTCCTTCCTATAGCCTGGGCCCAAGCTGTTTAGCAATTTGAATTGTGCCCAGAAACAGAGTGTTCTGTTGGAACACACTCAACTAGTGTTCAGTCTTTTTGGCACACCAGACATGAAACTGGAAGAGCTTTTGCCTATTTAGGTGTGACAGGAGTAATAGAGCTGAGTACCATTAGCATACTGGTGATGCCTGACCTCAATGGTATGGCATGTCCACTGCAATATTGTCATAAGAACAGTAGGATGTCAGTAGGGGAAGAATGTCCTATTTGTAAACAGAGTGAGTTAACATCATTTTGTGCTCCATATGGTATGCTGTATATCAGTGATGTAGACTCAGGTTGATTGACTTGGACTCAAGTTGGACTTAAGTCACTTCAGTGGTTTGACTCAGACTCAACTCAGCAATAGATGATGCACTGACTTGAATTGACTCAAGACTTGGATAATTTGAGTGACTGACTTGCTGCCATTGGTTCAGTAACATAACATCCAGAAACCTTACAACTGTGAACAACATTTCTATCTCTTTTTGACTACTGGTCATGTGGCAATCTGTCTCAAGCCCAAAGTGTGCGGACATTTCTCAGAGGGGAAAAGCAAATGGGTTAAGCAATGAGCTTGAGGCGAGGTTGAGGTCTGCTCAGCAGCCTGTCCCCACTGCACATTGGAAGAGCCTTCTAAAACTTTTCCTAAGAGCAGAAGGCAACACTCAGTCTCCCAGAGTGCAGGGAGTGTTTCTCAGAGGGGAACAACAAATGTGTCAGACAATGGGCTTGAAGAAGAAGGATCCTTCCTTCTAAAGCTTTTGAAACTTCAGTAATGAAGTCTCCAGCTTTGTAAATGGGAAGTAAGAAAGAACCTATTTCCCACTTCCAAAGCTGCAGACTCTTTTATGCCCATTGGCACAAAAGCCTCCAGATTCACGAAGTGAGAGAAAGAAGGATCCCTTTCCCCACTTCTGAAGCTAGAGATGGCAAAATCATGAATGTGGAGGGCCAACTCTGCTTAAATTGTTAAAACTGACTTTATTTGACTTTGTCCAGAAATTCTAGAATATTAGTTGGGGTATAAAGTTCACTCCCAGATTTGAGACTTGACTTAAGACTTAACGTGAAAGTATCTTCAAGAACTTGAGACTTGACTTGAGACTTGGAGTAAAAGACTTACTGGTAAATACACCATTGCTATATATTACTTATGTAAAGAAATAAGTATGCGTGAATAAGAAAAACAGCCAGTGTGGAGTAGTGTGTGGAGCACACTGTTGACATTCATTGCCCCAGATGGCTCTGTCTGTTGCTGCATTAAGGTTTAAATGTTTCTTGTTTACTGCGCAGCCATGGCAACTGCAGGAGCCTAGCAGTTCCCAGCCAGCAGATCTGATATGAGTATCCTTCACAGCTTCCTGCTTCTGTTCTCATAATAAGAACTATGTTATGTCTGGTAAAATTCCTATTCCCACAGTGTGAAAATTGTTGACACGTGTCTACTTAAAGAACTGCCTGAGAAACAGGCAGCTCTCTTCATTCCTCATTTTGCATTCTCTTTGTATTCCTGTAATCTGTTTTTTCCCTTTTGCTGTATCTGATGGATTTTACTTAAGCTTGCTGACCATGTAACCAAGCTTTGCTCTTCAATAAACTGAGTAGTTTTTAGACAAACCAAATGGCCTCATTCACTGGCAGTTTTATGGGACTTAACAAAGTTTTTTCCTTGCTTTTAAGGACAGCTAAATTGTCAGGAACAGATTCACTCTTACACGGATCAACAAACTTAATAGAAGATTTATTGTAACATAGTAAGGGATGCTGTCTTCAGACGTTAAAGCTCGAGAATGGAACGTTTTCCCCCACCTTACACTTTAACAGACAGTTTCTCCTAAGATAGTTGCAAAAGAACGAACGTCATCATGCCAAACGGTTCCTTTGAAATTCCAGCCAGAAGGAATGGTTGGCACCTGGGAATAGCTAACAGCCTACTATCACTATTTCCTCAGTCTACTGCTATCCTAAAACAATAAAACATGGAGGACTCCCGACATCCTGCCCCACTTTTTTAAAAAAATTATATACATATAGATACACAAAATATAGAAAATATCACGGAACAGTAGAAAGACAAGAAAACTAAATAGTAATATGAATGCAGTAGCAAGTCAGTCGGGGCGTTGAGGAACATCAGCCGGCGAAGAAGTCAGCGAAGGTGCCCTCTTCAGCAAACTGGAATGAAAAACAGGATGAATAGCCTTGAGGGAAGAAGGGAGATCTAGTTCAAAAGAGACATCATTAATAGCCCTTTTCACAGGAAAAGGTCCGAGAAAACGAGGGAAAGTTTTTTAGACGGAGAAGGAGAGGAAATGTTCTTAGAAGAAAGGAAAACCAAATCCCTGGGCTGGTAAAGGGGATTAGGCTGCCGTTTACGGTCAGCGAAACGTTTGTGGGAAGCTTTAGCGGATGCTATAGCATCTGAGACGGATTGCCAAATGCCAGAAAATTTAGAGACCCAAGCAGAAACAGAAGGAGGAGCGGAGGAAGAGAGGGAGAGGGGGGGAAAGGAGAAGGAAGGAAGCCGTAAACTATTTCAAAGGGGGGTTTCCCAGTAGAGGTATGAACCGCAGAATTGATGGCAAACTCAGCGAACGGAAGGAGCGGAGCCCAATCATTCTGGTTCTCAGAAACAAAACACCTAAGAAATTGTTCAAGAGATTTGTTAACACGCTCAGATTGGCCATCTGTTTGAGGGTGATAAGCACTGCTGAGTTTCTGAGTGACTCCCAGGGTTTTCAGTAGACAAGTCCAAAACTTGGAAGTGAAAATTGGATCCCTGTCCGAAATGATCACCGAAGGTAGTCCGTGAAGTTTCCATACATGATTAATGAACAGGTCAGCCAGCTGGTCAGCACGGGGTAGTTTCTTTAGAGGCACAAAATGACATTGCTTGGAAAAGTGATCAGTAACAACCCAAATAACATGAAAGCCGTGTGAAGAGGGAAGAGACACGATAAAATCCCATGCGATGACCGACCAGGGGCTAGCAGGCGCAGGCAGAGGTTGCAGGAGCCCTTGAGGTTTAGATGTGGGCGATTTAGAAACGTTGCAAGTGGCACACTGCTTAATGTAAGTTTGCACGGAGGGGTTTAATCCAGGCCACCAAAAAAGGCGGCGAATCGCATGCAATGTCTTCAAAAACCCAAAATGTCCAGCGGGTTTGGAATCATGATAACGATGAAGTACCTGCTCGCGGGCAGCAGGGGGAACGTAGACCTTGGTGCCATAAAAGGGGAGATTGTCAACCCATTCTATTTTATCCTTGTTTTCCGGTAGCCAGGAGTCTGCATGCACTGCATGAATGATAGCATCGCGGAGAGCGGAGTCACAAAGAGAGGAGGCAGAAAGCCTTGTCTTTGCTAATGCACGAGTAGTCACTTGAGAAGCCAGAGAGGAGGCAGGAAACAAGGTATTGGAGTGGGAGGACGTAGCAGGGGATTCCGCAAAACAGGGAAGTCGAGAGAGAGGGTCCGCCAGTTGGTTAGTTCGGCCAGGTTTGAAAACAATTTTAAATCGGAATCTCTGGAAAAATTCAGCCCATCTCGCCTGCTTAGGGGAGAGTTTCTTAGCCGACTGTAAGGCTTGCAAATTCCTATGATCAGTCCAAACTTCAAAGGGGAGTCGAGCCCCTTCAAGCAAGTGACGCCAAGAGGACAGCGCAAAATGGATAGCCTTGGCTTCTTTCTCCCAAATAGGCCAATTAGCTTGTTGAGGGGAAAATTTCTTTGAAATGAAAGCACAAGGCCTGAGTGCTCCTGTGGTGTCATGTTGTAAAAGAACGGCTGCCATGGCAAAGTCCGAAGCATCCGTTTGCACAATGAATTGCTTACAACTGTTGGGAAAAAGGAGTAAGGGCTCAGACGTAAATTTAGATTTCAAATGGTCAAACGCCGATTGACACTCAGGCGACCAACAAAGTCTATGCGCCTTGCCCGCAGTGGATCCTTTAGGTTTCCGTAAAAGGTTGGTGAGTGGAAGCGTTATGGCAGCAAAATCCTCAATAAAGTTCCGGTAGAAGTTCGCAAAACCAAGAAATTGCTGCAGTTGCTTCACAGTTTTAGGGACGGGCCATTGCAAAATGGAGTTAATCTTCGAAGGGTCCATTTTAAGTGAACAATCTTGAATCCTATATCCCAAGTAATCAAAAGTTTGGGTGTCAAATTGGCATTTAGATAGATTAACCACGAGGTTGTTATCTATAAGCCTTCGTAACACTTCACGTACCAAGGACACATGAGATTCCATGGAATCTGCGTAAATTAAAATGTCATCCAGATAAATCAGAACCCCCTGATACAACAAGTCATGGAAAATGGTGTTCAAAAACATTTGGAACACAGATGGCCCCGATTGTAAGCCAAAGGGAAGAACCGTCCATTTAAAGTTACCTAGAGGAGTTGCAAAGGTGGTGAGCCACTCAGAGTCCGGGTCCATTCTAATCCTATGAAAAGCCTCTTTAAGATCAAGTTTGGTGAAATATTTTCCTTGAACAAGATGGTCCAAAACAGTCCGTATCAGAGGTATGGGATAACAATTGGAGGAAATAACCTGGTTAATAGCAGAGTAGTTAACTATCAGTCTCGGATCCGCGCTGGGATCTTTTCTCTTTCGGAAGAAGACAGGACTCGCCGTGGGGGCTGTAGAGGGCTTGATAAAGCTGCGAGCCAAGTTTTTATTTAGGAACTTCTTGAGAGCAAGGAGTTCTTTTTGGCTCATGGGATAAATTTTCGGTTTAGGCAGGGTGGCCCCGTCAACTAATTCCAGTTTACAGTCAAAGTCCGTGTGGGGAGGCAATTTGTCAGCCTCCCTTTCGTGGAAAGCCTTTTGGAAGTCTCGGTAGTGTGAAGGAATTTGTTGCAATTCTTCATGGGGAATAGAAAAGTTTTCATCTGAAGAGGACATAGTGCCAGCAGTCCAGTTTATCTGGGGGTTATATTCACGAAGCCAATCGATTCCCAAGACCAATTTGAACTGCATCGCCTTGGGAACTAGAAATCGCATGCTGTAATTGTTTTTGTCCATTTGAAATGAGATGGGCTTAGTGATTTTACTAATTACTCCCCTAGTCATTGAGGTCCCATCCATTTGCGTTAATTTGATGGGGCGTTCCAAGGGCTCATAAAGAGTTTTCAATTTTTTGGCCAATTTGGGGTGTAACAAACTTCTGGAGCAACCAGAGTCAATTAATGCCCTATGTACATGCAAAGTCCCATCGCTGCCACTAATCGCAACCGTGGCGTAGAAATGGGGAATTTTAGGAGTACTTACAGATGTTCCCGCCGCTTGCCAGTCATCGCAGTCAGGTTTAGAATCTCCATCTATGTCAGATGAGGACGAAGAGGTGGTTTCATCATCGGGATCGGAGTCTCCTGTCGCCGCTGCAGGGTCCTTAGAAGTGCGTCTAAGTGGTTGTTTGGCGGCCGCTGTCTGATGTGTGAATTCTATATTCTTTGGGTCTGCTCGTGCTCCCTTAGTCCCAGTCGGAGCTTGGTTTCCGCGGCAGGTGTTGGTGAGGTGACCCGGTTTTCCACAGTTAAAGCACATGCCCAAACGGAGACGTTTGTTCCGTTCCTCAGCATTGAGGACGGTGGGACCACGAGGTTGTCGTTTTGGCACGTCTTGTCTTTGTCGGTTCAGCTGAACAGTCTGGGTTATGCCTTCCATTTCAGTAGCTAGTCTGACCCAACCTAGCAGGGTCTGTGGATTGGCCTGCATTAAGCACCCGTGTAGAATATCAGGATTTAGTCCATCTTTGTATAACTCAATTAGAATTTCATCACTCCACGGGACTTTGGTGGCCAGGTTTCTAAATTCACGGGAATACGTCCCCACATCGTTCCTGCCTTGTTTCATTCGTTTCAGTTGATATTTGGTGTTTTCCAATAAATGGGGGTCTTCAAAGCGTTCCCGCAGATGGTTCATGAAGAGCTGCAGATTTTCAGTTTCGGGGGCGCGGGAGTCATATAGGTTCGCTACCCAGTCTGCTGCCAGTCCTTTCATCCTCTGGCTTAGGTATCGAATTCGGGCCGCATCATCCCGGAATAGATGGCCGTGATCAATCATGAAATTGTTTGCCATAGTCAAAAAAAAAAGAGAGTTTCTCCCCCTTCCCGTTGAAGGTCGCTTTCAGGTCTCCCACATTTCTGAGTAACAGTGGCGCTGGCGTGTGCCCTGTTGGTTGCTGGGGCGGACCAGGGGTGCCTGCCGCCGAGACAGCCGCTCGTGGTTCTCCTCCTGGTGATTTCCCTGTCTGCGAGGGACGGATGCGCATCTCGCGTAGCATGGTCTTGAGTTCGAGTATCTCCTCATCTTTTCTTTCCAGTTCGGTTTCCATTTGCTTTATCTCCTCCAAAAGGGATAGGTCTTTTGCTGATGTATCCCATCTAGCAGCCCTTCTGCGTTGTCTCAACGACGTACGTGGCTTTTCTCCCCAGACCCAGGTTTGACCGCTTGTGGGGGTTTCCATAGCCTCGGTCAGGCGCAATTTTGTCTTGGTATCCAGGGGCACTTCAGTTTCTGTAGCTCCATCAGATTCTGCAGATCCTTGCTCTTCTTCAGTAATCGACTGGTCCATCAATTGGTGCATTTTTTGAAAGGATTCTCGAGCTTTCTGTCAGGAACAGATTCACTCTTACACGGATCAACAAACTTAATAGAAGATTTATTGTAACATAGTAAGGGATGCTGTCTTCAGACGTTAAAGCTCGAGAATGGAACGTTTTCCCCCCACCTTACACTTTAACAGACAGTTTCTCCTAAGATAGTTGTAAAAGAACGAACGTCATCATGCCAAACGGTTCCTTTGAAATTCCAGCCGGAAGGAATGGTTGGCGCCTGGGAATAGCTAACAGCCTACTATCACTATTTCCTCAGTCTACTGCTATCCTAAAACAATAAAACATGGAGGACTCCCGACATAAATGGTGAGTCATGCTAGCTTCCACAGCATGCCCCCCTGCTTTTTCTGACACACACAACAACAACAAATAAGAAAAACAATGTTAAATCTAATAAAGAAATTAATCTACTTGACTTTTCTGCAAACCTCTCTGATGTTCATGGCAGCTTGATCCGAAGTCAATAACCTTAAATGAAACTTGCCCAAGTTGAGGTTGGCTTATTAATATGTTCTCCTAAAAGGAGGAAAAAAGACAGAGAAAAGTTTTTATAGTTGTTCTAGCAAGTTTGCAAGTTAATGGGATATTTTACAGAGAGGGCATGCATAGTGGAAATAAGAGAATAGAATTTTTGCAGTGGATGGGGATTCCAAATACTTCAATATCATTTCGTCTTTCTGTCTGACTTATCCTGTGGAATGTTTTCTTTACATATGTACAATGTGATTGATTCTATAAATTTTTCAGCAAGAACTGAAAACCTGCTTTGCCCTCTCCATGCCAAATCACCATCCTGCTCTCCAAATAAATATTAGGTCTACAATTAGCAGAATATGCTTGAAAGCTGCAGTCTTTTTTGTCCCAAGTGTTTCCTTTTAGAGTAAATATCTTACTATTAGTAGGTCACACACCCCATACTTTGATATGGTTTAATTGGCAATTATTAATTGGCATAAATATAAATTATACCCTGCTATGGCTGCATGGCCATACTGGCTAAGCTGGCCGCACACATGCATTGCAAAAGAAGGTCAGAAGAGACCTTAAGACATAGTCAGGTCATAGTCAGGAAATCACCACGAAACTCCAGCAATAATGGACTTACAGTTAGCTTCTAATGACTCATGCTTTAAGAGACAATAGCATCTGAAATGTTCCCACAGGATGGCCCACTCCTCTCCCTCTGACCAAGCAAGCTTCCCTTTTGTTCTCACATCTGTCTGACAATTACAGAGCTATCAAGGCTACCATTAGACCTTTGTCACCTAATGCTACGGCCATTAGCTCATTCTGGACTCCACTGTCCACTCTCTGGACTCCATTGTTTACTCTGCCAGAGAGCCATTAACACCCTTGCCCTCCAGTATTTAAGTATTTAAGAGCATTTAAACCCCAGTTTTTGGCCAGCCAGCTTAAAGTACATTGCTTGCTGGTGGTCACTCTGCAGCTCTGATTCCTGCTTGTGTACTCTTCTTAGATTTGTGTCCAAGTCACATCGTTTCTTCGCTGCTCTGCTAGATTGGTAAATATTACCCACTTTGTCCTAAAATCTTGCTATCCAAAACTTTCCTCCCTTTTCCTTCACTTAGCCTTGTGTGACTGCTTGAATCTTGCGTGTGTGACTGCAATTCCCCCAATAAAACTATTAAGTTTACTTTTGGATCTCCAGCTAGTTCTTCCCTGCACTAGAGCCAGCAGACATAGATCTAGAATATCTCATAAGGTTAACCTCTGCCAAAGGCCTCTTTTTTTTGCTAATAATCCCCAGCTTTTCACGGATGTACTGGAATCACGAGTGGACCCCTGAGTCACCCATGTTTTGAGGTAACATAACTGCACAGCACAATACCTTTCCCAACATACATCAAAGGGCCTGTTCTAAATTCCTTTAATGTTGAAAGATTGTTGGGTACATACAACAAAAAGGGCCTTCTCAGTTCTGACGCAAGAACTTTCTGCCTCCACCTATAAAAAATAGTTTTGACACCTTGTCAAACTTAGTTATTTTGCCAAGCCTTTAAAGGAAGCTAGTGGTTTTATCAGTTCTTCTGTGCTCTGAGGCTTTACGAGAAGGCTTGCTTTGAGTAGTAGATTGTCACTGACTAGTGAACAATAACTTCCCCTCTCATTTATTTAGTCTCCATTTTAGTGTGAACTAAATAAATCTGTACTTTCCAAACCTACGCATAAACTGGGAACTTTTCTTGGTGATGTGCTGCATTGCCAATATTTTTGTTTGTAATTAATGCATGAAATGTGAAACTATGGATAAAAAATTACTATATTAGAATATCCTATTATAATGAGGCAATTTTATAAAATGTGAATACTGGGGAAAGTGTGTGCAAAAATGTGCAGATTAGGTGAAATTTGTACAAAATGATGCATAAATGTGATGGAAGCAAGCTAACATTAGAAAAAATGAGAATCTGAACGGAGTCACACTTGACAGATGTATTCATTCCTATAACTGGTGGGTTGCTGCTAAGTGCTTCCCAGTGATGTAAACACTTCATAGGTTCCTTCTTTTAGACAAAGTAAGTACCTGAAGGGAACAAGCAAGAAGAGGTGCTCTTTTAGTGTCAATGCATGGAGCTAAATTATGGTAGCTAAAGGGGGAGCCCAATGAAAAAGATCCCTTTCTTCTGAGTTTCCTTCTTCAGGTTCATGCTTCACAACCAAGAAATTCTTGACTGATCTAGAAATAATGTTAGCTTGTAGAAAGCTGTAGTTCATGTAATGTGTCCTGGAAGAACAAGCTGGCCTGGAGTGTGTGAATAAAAGCTGGCTGATTGAACATTGAGATCTCACTTTGACCTAGCAATACATGTTAATTTACTCTGTTCTAAGAAAAGATGCTATAATTTTAAGTACAAAAGCAAATGAGATCTGAAGTAGCATAGTTTTATTCTACTCCTTTACACAGTTACCCTTTGCAGCAGTCTCCAAAATCTGACAATGTGTACTTGGTAATACATCCATGGTGAGTCCTTAGCAGGGACGGAATGGAAATTCATTAGTTTTCTGACTGGGGTCAAATGCGGAGTTCCTGACCCTCAAGGAACTTAGGGGACAAGAAAAACGGCAAGTGGGAAGAAAAGTAGCACATAATTTGTGGAAACTTCTTTTATTCTCAGCACAAAATAAATTATGCACTTTGCAAGACTCTGTACAAGTGTCTGAGAAACAGGTCAACTTTATAGTAAAACCTAATCTCGCTGTCTTTTCTCTACACACAGAAAACTTCAGTATTCTCAGGAAAAGAAAACATATCCACTTACATTAGCTGGAATCCTGTGTCAGCTTTTACATAACTAACTACTTAATTAAGTAACTTCTCCCAGCCTGATGCTCCCCCACCAAATCTGATGGAAACATCATTCAACCATGCTCTGATCATTGGCAGATGGACTTCCTACTTTCCATGCAGCTGATAGCTGGTAAAGTAGGTGGAGGGATAAGTAACAATAGTAGCAATAATATCAAAATTGTGATTTAAGTAGTGACCATAAATAAGAAACAGTCACCTAACAGGCTTTTCCCATGTACTTGAGAAACTGCATGAAATGCAAAATGCATACTATTCCTGTGTGCAAGATAGATAGATAGATCCTTTATTTGCAGTCTTGCACATAGCTGTATGGAAATAGTATTTTTTGCAAGAAACTCACAATTTGAATGTTGTTCAATTTGCTTTCCATATTGAAAGGTGCACAGTTTTTAGGGAAGGCTGAGTTCTTTGGAGAAGCAGTGTGGTTTCACACTTGTATGGCTACATTCCTTTTGTGAAAAGGTGCAGAGTTTCCCATGGCTATGGAATGGGGGATTCCTGTGCCTCAAACCAATACACAAAAAAGTGTTTTATTATAGCAGTTACATTTCTATACTGCTTATCAGTGCAAAGCACTCTCTAAATGGTTTATAATGTGTTTAGCTAACTGCCCCCAAGAAGCTGGGTACTCATTTTACCAACTATGGAAGGATGGAAGGCTGAGTCAACCTGGAGCCCTGCAGGATTGAACTCACAACGTTGTGGCTGCAGCACCTGTATTCAACCACTGCACCACCAGGACTTTTATTGTTCTCAACATCAGTCAGAACTTGGGGGAGGGGGATCAAGATTTACATCAGAGACCATGTCTTCAGTTCGTAGAGACCATGGAGGTGACTTTGCAGGGAGTTCAATTAAGTTCCAGGAGGGAGAAGACACATGTGCTCATAGTTGGTGATTCTCTGCTGACAGGAACAGAATCAATGTTATGTAAACCTGACGAGTTTTCTCAAAAAGTGTGCTGACTCCCAAGGGTGAATATTCATGAGCCCACTGACCATTATTCTTCTCTTCTGATCCATGTAGGAACAAATGGCATTCTAAGATATAGCCTACAAAGTATTGCAAGGAGACTATGAGGCTCTGGGTAGGAGGCTAAAGGACTTTGGGGCACAAATTATTATTTCATTGTTTCTTCCTTTTGAAAGGTGCAGTCCAGGAAGAATGAAGAACACTTAAAGTTAACAACTGGGTCTACAGATGATGCTTTTGGGAAAGTTCTGGTCTCTTGGACCATACTCTGCCCTATCACGAAGAAGGTTTTTTGGCAAGAGATGGGTTGCACATCACTTTCATCTCTAAGAATATATTTTCTAGAAGTGTAGAAGTGTAGGAGGCTTTAACCTGAGTTATGTGGGAAAGGAAGACAGCCTCAATCTTGCAGGGAAAATTGGTCCATTAGTACAAAACCCCACCAACAGCAGGAAGAGAATAGGGATGGGCCAACTGAATCCTCGAATCCTTGGCAAAGATTTGAGATTTGCGAATCGAAATCCCTGCACCAAAATAGGCAAACCAAATCTTTCAAATCCACCAACCAAATAGTTTGTTGCAGACCAGGATGCATGAAAACCTGGGAGACTGGGACGCCTGAAAACCTTGGGAGACCAGACATACAAGGGGAGATGGCAAGGAGGTGAGTTTTTTCCTTGGAGTAATAATGGCCTTTGCTAATAATTTCAGAAATTACATCTGGGGTTGTATTCTAATATATTTAAATTTAACATTTACTATTTAAGTTCAGCACTATTTTCTGTGCTGAAAATCTATGGCATGTATAAATGCTGGGGTCAGTGGGTCTGATGCCTATCAGAAGTAGTGGGGAAGAGGGCAAGGTCACACAATGTCATTCAGTGATTGCCACATGTAGGCCAGTGTACCTCCTTTCACAAGATATGCCTGCTCGGGCTGCCTCTTTCTGCAAGGTAATAATCTCTGTTCTTTTGACTTGAGACTGGAGGGTAGGGATTGGGAATTATTGAGAATGGACTAGAGATTTGACTTGAAAATCCCCTGTAGGACTTGAGACTGGACTAGAGGCTGGAGTTTTTTTTTAAGTGCCTTGTTGCAGGACTTGAGACTTGACTTGAGAGTAGAGAATTGAGACTGGACTAGAGGCTTTTGTTTTAAAGTGCCTTGTTCCAGTACTTGAGGTTTGACTTGAGACTGCAGGGTGCAGAAGTGAGACTGGACTAAAGGCTGGTGTTTTTGTTTTTAAGTGCCTTCCTTGCTGCCGGACTTGAGACTTGACTGGAAGGCACAGTCTTAGAATCATAGAATCATAGAAATGTAGAGTTGGAAGAGACCACACAGGTCATCCAGTCCAACCCCCTGCCATGCAGGAACACCCTCAAAGCACTCCCGACAGATGGCCATCAAGCCTTTGCTTAAAAACCTCCAAGGAAGGAGACTCCACTATACTGAGGCAGCACATTCCACTGCCGGACAGCCCTGACTGTCAGGAAGTTCTTCCTGAGGTTCAGATGGAATCTCCTTTCCTGCAGCTTCAATCCACTGCTCCTTGTTCTGGTCTCTGGAGCAGCAGAAAACAAGTCATCTCCCTCCTCTACGTGGCATCCCTTCAAATATTTAAACATGGCTATCATGTCCCCTCTTAACCTTCTCTTCCACAGACTAAACATACCCAGCTCTCTAAATCTATCCTCATAGGGCATGGCTTCCAGGCCTCTCACCATTTTGGTCGCCCTCATCTGGACTTGCTCCAACTTGACCATGTCCTTCTTGAATTGGGGTGCCCAGAACTGGACGCAGTATTCAAGATGAGGTCTAACCAAAGCAGAGTAGCGTGGTACCAGTACTTCCCTCGATCTAGACACCATACTCCTATTGATGCAGCCAAGAATTGCATTGGCTTTCTTGGCTGCCGCATCACACTGCTGACTCATGTTCAGCTTGTGGTCTATGAAGACTCCTAGATCCCTTTCACATGTACTGCTATCCAGCCACGTGTCCCCCATCCTATATTTCTGTATTCCATTTTTTCTACCTAAGTGTAGACCTTACACTTCTCTCTGTTGAATTTCATTTTGTTCACCCTGGCCCAGCTCTCCAATCTATCCAGGTCAATTTGAATTTTGATCCTGTCCTCTGGCATATTAGCAACCCCTCCCGATTTGGTATCATCTGCAAATTTGATGAGCATGCCCTCTATTCCTTCATCCAAGTTGTTGATAAAAATACTGAACAGCACTGGGCCCAGGACAGAACTCTGTGGCACTCCGCTAGTCACTTCTCTCCAGGATGAAAAGCATCCATTTACGACCACCCTTTGGGTTCAGTCGGTCAACCAATTACAAATCCAAATAACAGTAGCCCTGTCCAGCCCACATTTTACTAGCTTCATTGCAAGAATGTCATGGGGAACTTTGTCAAAGGCCTTACTGAAATCGAGATATATTACATCCACAGCATTCCCTTCATCTATCAAGCTAGTAACTCTATCATAAAAAGAGATAAGATTAGTCTGGCATGACTTATCTTTGAGAAATCCATGTTGACTTCTCGTGATTACTGCCTTGCTTTCTAAGTGATTGGAAACTGATTGTTTAATGATCTGGTCCAGGATCTTTCCGGGTACTGATGTCAGGCTGATTGGGCGATAATTGTTTGGGTCCTCTTTTTTTCCCTTCTTGAAGATGGGGATAACATTTGCTCTCTTCCAGTCTGCTGGAACTTCTCCTGTCCTCCAAGATTTCTCAAAGATTATAGCAAGCGGTTCCAAAATGATCTCTGCCAGCTCTTTTAATATCCTAGGGTGCAATTCATCTGGCCCTGGAGACTTGAATTCATCCAGTGTGGCCAGGTATTCCTGTACCACCTCTCTACCTATTATGTGCTTCATTTCCCCAGCTTCCTCCCCTGCTCCCCAACCGCCAGGTTGAGTGCTTGTATCCTTCTGGGAAAAAACTGAGGCAAAGAAGGTGTTAAGTAGTTCTGACTTTTCTCTTCCCCATCTTCTCTGTGCAGCGACCCTATCGTCTCCTTCTTTTTCCTTTTGCTGCGGACATATTTAAAAAAGCCCTTTTTATTGTTTTTAATGTCTCTGACCATAGAAGGAGGTTATTTTGAAATAAATAAATAAATACAATTGAACTGAAAGTTGTGGGGGTGGGAGTGGGGGCTTGATCCTAGAGAAACTACCAATGAGTGATGTACATGAAAGGTAATGAATTATTGTGAATTGCTAAGATGGGTGATGTAAACTAAACTCAAGCAACAGTTGTGCAATAGTGTCCTGAATCTTCTAATAAATGCAATGGAAATTATCAATGTGTTTTTTGGAAAGGCACAGCACAGCAGAATATGACAGTAGCTTCATTTTAGTTGAATAGTCCAGGTTATCTCACTCCTATTAACAGGGAAGTTAGGCGAAACGCCCCTCTGGAATTGGTCATTCTCAATGGGAGGAGGGCCTTCCCCTAATCATCTGTGCAATTGTTATATCACCCAGGGAGGAAAAATTTTGGCTGAAATATTAATTAAAATTGGAAACAGGTGGCCAGACACTCTAATAATTCTTAATCCTCTGGACACTATAAGAATTAGTGAAAACCAGGGAATAAATCATAGGGCTTTCTGTTTGAAAAGCCAGTCTGGCAGCTCTCACCCTACATTACAATCAAGATTTAAATCTGGAGGTAAAAAGGGAACATCAGAATTTGACCCAAAAGAAACAATTCCATTTTCAGGAATACTGTGGGCAGAAATTATGGAGAAGGTTAGACAATGCTATCCTTTCTTGAGGTTTGCAGTCACAGTCATAATAAAAGGAACAGTCCTGACTGCGTATCTTTACCTTTTTCTTCCACATGTAGTGAAAGAACATTTATGGATACCTCATTTTAATTCTCGATTGGCCACTGAAGAGTCTTTTATCTTGATTACCTGATGTGAGCAATGGGATATTCAGAAATGGCTTTGTCCAGTGCATATCACCCTTTTGAACCTTGTGCTTATCATTTTAACAGTGCAACCACTCTGTGGGTGCAGTTAAGCAGTGATGCCACCAGAATTATTGATAGTGGTAGAGAAAACCTTTGTGTGGGGTGTCACTAGAACAGGTGTATTGGGAAGATGGTAGTACTTCTCAACCGCTGGTGTGACAATGCAGGCGTAATGTAAACCTAGTACACACTAGCACTGCCTACTATATGGCAATAGAGCATGAGACCAAAACTCTTGGATGGGAAGTTAAAGATTGGAATTTTACTTTACCTGTAGGGCTCAATATTAGTTCAAAGATGGAGCCTCATCATTACTGGTGCTTTGCATCTGGCATGGCATCCTGTGATAATCTTTTTAATCGCTGTGGCAATCTTGCCTTTATTAGTATGTGCTATATATGTTATTTATGTTATATATTTTGCACTCCAAAATATCTGGAGAGCACTAAATAGTCTAGCTTCTGGAGTGGTGGTCTTGAGCCGTCCAAAATTTACTGGATGGATTTTCTTTTTTTTTTTAATTAACTTTTTTATTGGAAAAAAAAAACATTACAAATATATTGAATAAAAAATTTACATAGCTGGAAGAACAAAATAATCAAAGTGCTAGAAAAAGAAAAGAAAATGAATAATACAAAAGAATAAACAGAAAAATAAAGTTATCAACCTCCTCTTGCCTTCAACCAAGAACCATGTTCTCTCATTTTTTCTCAGAACTTCCTATTTTCCTTTTGTTCATATGAAATCAAAAGTTTGAATTCACCTTTTCTCCCAGTTTATCCTTACATGACATTTCTACTTTATGTACCTATACTCATATTACACTATGTAAGGAAGTACTTTAGCAAATGTGGCATATATATATATATATATATATATATATATATATCTCATTTCAGTTTCTCCATATGCAGAATGTATCATATAGGAATAATCATATAGGAATAATAATATATAAAAGTAATTAGAATGTAAATGTACATATATATTTTACTTAAAATATTAAATCTTGACATCCCATCTCTTACTGATGTACATTATAACTGGCTGCCAGTCTTCTTCCAATGTATTAATTTGTTTTCCATCTAAATAATGGGTGAGTAGATCATACTCTTTCATTTCTATTATCTTTGATAACCATTGGTCTATATCTGAAATATTTTTGGTTTTCCAAAGTTTTGCAAAGTTAACTCTTGCTACAGTAACTACAAAAAGCAGGATTCAATTTTTTTTTGAGAAATTTTTTGTCAAACATACAAATCAGGTTTAACAAAAACAATTCTGGACATAGAGGAAATGTGGTTTGAAATATCTCTGTTATAATTTCATGTATTTTTGTCCAGAACTTTTTGTCACTGGACAGGTCCACCAAAAATGATAGTAAAGAGCCCATCTTTTCTTGGCATTTCCAGAATCTGTTATTCCCCGTCAGTAGATTTTAGCAATTTTTTTTTGGAGTGAGATGCTATCTATACATCATTTTTAAAAAGTTCTCTTTCAGATCTTGTGAGCAAGTGAATTGGTTTGTATTTTTCCAAGCATTTTCCCAATGTTCTAATGGTATTTTGTGTTGCATATTGTTAGCCCAGATCACCATAGTATCCTTGACAGTTTCATCTTCTAGATGGCAGGTTAACAGGTACTTGTAGAAATGAGACATTTTTTGCTTTACCTTTGTGAAAATTATTGTCTCCAATTCATTGTAAGTTTTCTGGTGTATAAAGCCATATTTAAGTCCTTATTTTCATATTTAAGTCCATATGAAACTGTTCTTTTAACTGTAGGTAAGGGAATCAGTTTAATTTGAAACCTTCTTTTTCAAGCTCCTCTTGAATTTTCATCCAAATCTTATCTTTAAAATCCTGCACTATCAAGTCTTTATGTCTAATCCAATCTTCCTGGCCATCTACCCATTTGCCAAAAAAGGTTTCCTGTGATGATACCCAACTTGGTATTTTATTGTAAATCTTATTCTTGACATCAGTCCATTAGAACCGTTATGAACAAAAGGGGAGAAAGTGGGCATCCTTGTCTTGTTCCCTTATTTATATTCAGATAGTTTGTTAAATCACCATTAATGATAAGTTTTGCCTGCTGGTCCTTGTAAATCCCTTCTATACATTTCAAAATGTTGTCTCCACAATCCATTCTTTTTAACATTTCCAGCATAAAGGTCCGTCTCATTTTGTTGGAAACTTTTTCAGCATCAATAAAAATTTTACAGCATCATTTCACTTTTCAAAATGTTCAATAATGTTTATCAGGGTCCTGGTGTTATTTTGAAGTTGTCGATTAGGTAGGAAGCCATTTTTGGTCAGAATGTATCTCTATTCGAAGAACTTTTTTTAACCTTTCTGCTAAAATGGAGGTAAAGATCTTATAGTCAGTATTTAAAAGGGAGATCGGTCTGTAATTTTCTGGTTTCATATGGTCTTTTATTTCCTTTGGTATTAGCGTAATGTTTGTGCTTAACCAAGTTTTTAAGCCATCTGATTTAATGAGATTCAGTGTTTTCAACAGTGGAATCAACAGTTATTGTTCAAAAATTTTATAGAAGCTAGCTGTGAATCTGTGGATGAATTTTCAAGACTCAAAGAAATCATTCACATCCTAGACGACATATTGAGAAAATATTCTATGGAGATGGCTGAGGCAGCCACTCATCCAACTCTGATAGGTGAGATTCAGTTTAATCAACCTGACAATGTGGACAGCATCATATTTGGTTTGGATTAACTAACATTGTCCATTTATTTGTAATTATTGTTATTATTTATTTAGAACCATCAATTTATTGACTGCCATTTCAATGACAGTGGCCCTTTTCGCATGGCAGTTTGCAAGCGAAAGGGCCTCTTGAGCGTCGCGTAAATGTGAGGAGCGGTCTGCATGACACACTCCCATTTACGTGATGTTCAAGGCCCTCACACGCAGTGAACATGCATTTTTTTATTTTCAGCTTTTAGCCTGGGCTGCTCTCACCTGCCGTGCGGAGCTTCTGGAGCCAGTCCGGTCATGCGTCCTCTCCTCAGTGCAGCCTCCAACTCCCAGACTGCACTGCGGAAGGAAGGAGCGGGGAGCGGGTGGGGCTCTCACGCGAGCAGGAAGGAGCCACGGAGCTGAAGCAGGAGGCTTGCGAGAGCCTTCCTGCCCAGGCTTCTCGCACCCCAACCCAGCAGCGTTAAAAGGGAAGTGCAAAAAGGGCCAGTGTTAAACTAACACACACAGAGAGAGAAGATTGGTGGTGAGCAAGTCTCTTTCAGCCTCAAATGAAGGCAAGGGCAAATCTCTTCTGAAGAAATCTTGCTAAGAAAACCCTGTTATAGATTCACTTTAGGGTCACCATAAGTCAGAAATGACTTGAAGGTACATAACAAGAACAAAATGGCACACTACAGAACAATAGAACATCCTCTCCCTGGTTCATAGTAGAATACATGGAATACAAAGCAGCACAGGGGGAGCTTATATATTTTCATACTCCCTCAAATTGATAACAATCTGAAATGTGTGGGAGAATTCAAAATTTTCTGCAGATGAAAGGCCTATACTAAGTTAAGAACAGATTGCACCTATAACTATGGTTCTTCAAGTGGTCATCTGTGTTTACTGCACGTATACAGCATTTACATTTTCAGAGTTTGCAGCATTTTGGTGGTAGCCCCTGCTCCACTGGTATGTATGACCAGCCATTTTCCCACTCAAACTCTCAGTTCCACAGCCTCTGAAGCAGCAGCCCAGGAGCTAAGCATATTGAGCATGGTTGAAGTGGGGAGGAAGGATGAGTGGCATGCGAGTTCACAAATGACCACTGAAAGAACCACAGTTACAGATGAGCAACCTGTTCTTTCTGGTCTCTGTGACTCACACAAATGGGAGAGTAGCAAGCTACTAACCCTGGTGGTCGCTGAGTCATGTGACAGAGGAATACAACACTGCATACACTACAACAAAGACAGCATCACCCCTCAACCTCATATCCAGCCTGTATGGTGTAATGAAGGTCAGAGGTTGAGACCAGGTTTAGCTGCCCTGCAAATGTCCCCCAAAGGTACACTCTTCAAAAAGGCAGAGAAAGCAGCCACAGTCCTTGTGGAATGGCTGCACACAGCCATAGGAGGGTCTTTTTTGGTAAGTTCATATGCTAGATGAATGGCAGAGGGGACCCATTTGGAAGGGCACTGGGCAGAAATCAGCAAACCTTTCTTGTGTCTGGAGCAGAAAATGAAGACACTGGGTCTGATGAATGTCAGAAGTTCTACTGATGTAGAAGGTCAATGGTCAATGCCCTTCTAACATCTAGGCAATGAAGTGTCTGTTTAAATTCAGAGGACATGCAGGCAGTATGATGTCCTGATTCAGGTGGAAGGCAGAGACCACTTTAGGCAAAAAGAAAATGTCTGGACTGAAAATAACTTTGTCTTTGTGGAAACACAAATAGAGAACGTTGATAGGGAGCACACAGAACTCTACAGCCTACCTGGGTGACATTATCACTACCATCTTGGTAGTGGCCATCTTCCATGTCACGAGATGAATGTCACAGGTTGCCATCAGTTTGAATGGCCTCTGGGAGAGCTGCAACAAGACAAGCTGTGGGCTCCATTGGGCTGTGGGAGATTGAACTGGAGAGTGCAAGATCTTCAAACCCTTCAAGAAACGTTTGACCAGGGGGCACTGGAAGCAAGGTGACTTTCCTGAGAGCTGGAACTGATGGGCTATTGTGGCAAGGTAGCATTTGATGGATGAAAATGAGAGGCCCCTTTCAGACTAAGAAAGAAGAAAGTCGAAAATGTGCTGAATGTGAGCCACATCCAGTGGTACATGTTCAGGAACCAGGAACAAATGGAATTTCCCCCATTCATAGGAATAGGACTTCTGGGCAGAAGGCTTTAGAGTGGCTGCCAGAATTCAACAAAGTGGTGTTGACAAGGAGGTTAAAGATAGATCCTTCAGGATGTCAACTTGAGGGTGCAGGGTTGAGGGTGGTGAATCCTACCATTGTGAAGAGTCGAGAGATCCAGCCTTGACAGGAACCTCATGTAATATCCTAGGAACAGATGAAGAAGGTGGGCGAACCATGGCTGTCTCGGCCACCATGGAGTCACAAATCTGCTTAATGTCTGGTCAGTTTGAAGAGGACCCTGGTGATGAGAGGGAGCAGGAAAGAAGTGTACATAGTGGCATTTTCCCAACGATACAGGAAAGCATCACCTAGTGAACCTCTCCCCATTCAAGTCCTGGAGCAGAACGTCATGCACTTTGCATTCTGAAGGGATGCAAAGAGACTGACCTAGGTAAAACCCCACCTGCAGAACACAGAGGGGAGAACATTGCAGTGGAGTAGTGGAGTGTCCACTCATGACAGGACACCATTGTTCTGCTCAGAGCATCCGCCAAGGTGTTCTCTTCTCCTGAGAGATAGATTGCAGAGAGTAGGATGCCTCTGTCCAGAAACCAATCCTAGATCCGAAGGGCAAGATTGAGAAGGATTGATTACTTTGTTCCACCTTTCTTGTTCAAGTAATAAACCACCATGAGATTCATGGATATCACTTGAACTGCTTGATGTCATAGTAGAGAGTCGAAGGATCAATGAGCCTTCTCCACAGCCAACATATTGAGTGCATTGATGTGCAGCTCAGATTCATGATTCGTCTACTGACCTCTGATGGAAAGACCATCCATGTGGGCTCCCCACCCAACTTGAGATGTGTTAATCATCAGATATTTCATGTGCTGATGCAGAAGGAAGGGCATCCTGGCAAGCAGGTTGTCAGTTTGGAATTACCATTTGAGGGATCAATGAACTGCCTACAGGATGGTCAATGGAGTTTGTGAAGAGTCTCTGAGAATGTTGAATACTGAGTGAAATCAAGCCTGTAGCAGTCACACCAGAAGGTGTGCATTCAGTACTATGAAGGTCATGGAAGTCATAAGGCCCAGAAGAACTTGAATTACCTTGTCTGGTACATGCCTGGAGCAGTGGCAACAGAGAACAACTTGACAAAGAGCCTGAAGACCATCCAGAGGGAGGTATGCTCTTGCATCCCTGGAGCTGAGCACTACTCCAATGACTTGAATGGTGCAGGATGGTTGCAAATGGACTTGTTGAAGTTGATAAAGAGACCAAGGTAGATGATAAGTCAAGGAGTAAGACCTATATCTGAGAGGAGGCAATTGTGAGTACCTGCAATGATGATCCAATTGTCAATTGTATGGAAAGACAAAAAGGCTCTCTGCTGATGTAACCACATTGCCACTACTGGCATATGCTGCATGAAGATGTTTGGAGCAGTGGATAGGCCAAAGGGTAGGATGCAGAACCAGTAGGCCTTCCTTCCTACAGTGAAACAGCAGTAGTGCTGCTGTGATGGTTGGATCCTAATGTGAAAATACATTTCTTTGAGATCCAAGGTAGCAAACCAGTCTCCTTCTTTCAGCAATAGAAAGATGGAATTCAGGGTGACCATTTAGAAGTGCCTAGGAAGAATAAATTAATTCACATCCCTTAGATGCAAAATAGAGTGCAGCCCATCATCCTTCTTCTAAACAGTGAGAGAAGAACCCCTGCAGGATAGAGAACAGTGGTACGGGTTTGATGGCTGCCTTTTTAGAGAAGGTATGTATTTCCTCCAGGAAAGGAACAGAACGGGCAGTGATACGAAGAACACCAATGAGTTGACATTCAGCAAATTTGATTGCATAGTCCCTGTCAGGGATGTCAACAACCAAGAATTGGTGGTGATGGTAGACAGGCATGTTGGTACCAATGGAATCTGTTTCCAAAATGGAGAGAGCAAGGAAAGAGTCCCTGAAAGAAGTCAAAGGTGCTGCTTACTCTCAGGAGGCAGTGGTGGGAAGGTAGATTTCTGATGCCTCAATTAAATTGAGTTGTAGGCTCTTTCTGAGGTGGAGACATGCCTTGACCAAGAGTACATAGGCCTGGAGAACCAAGTAGACTGGGATGGTAGGCCAAACTTCTGAGCGGTTGTCCTCACCTTATGGGTATTCCAAGGTGTTGTCTGCATCCTTATGAAACAACCCAGACTCATTAAATAGCAGGTCCTCAATAGTGTTCCTGACTTGATTAGACAAACCAGAGGACCACAGCCAGGCATGACAATATGAGACTATGGCTGAATCTAGAGTTGTCACACTGCAGTATCCACATGTCTTGCAGTTGTTAAACCGCTGCATCACAAGTGTGTAGGCTTTGGTCTGGAAAGCTGCTGAGAGATGACAGCTATCCTCAGAAAGTTTGGCCAAGAGAGGTATCATCTGCTCCCAAAGATGTTCCTGGTAAGCAGACATACAAGCGTCATAATTGGCTATCCAAAAAGACAATGCTTTTGTAGAATTAAACTTCTGGGCCAGGACATCCAGCTTGATACCCTCCTTGTCAGTAGGGGATCATCACCATCCTTTGAGTTGCTCTGCTTTGTCCTGCTTTGACAACTATAGAGTTGGGCTTTAGCTGCAGGAAGAGCCAATGAAGAGTTGCATCACAGATTCTATAAAAGGTGTAAACCTTTTTGGAAATGGGTCTAACAGAGGAAGGGTGTTTCCAAGAGCATCAAATGATCTTCAGAAGGGCTGGAAGTAGGGGTATATAAGAAGGTGTTCGCACCTTCAACTGGAGTCTCTTGAAAACTGGCTCCTCTGGTTTGGATTTGTGAGCTTTAGTGTCTAAGTTGAAGAGACTTGGTCATCCTAACCATTAACTCTGCAAAGGTGCAGATGTTGTCCATTGGAGACACTGATTTGTGCTCACCAAGAATATGAGGAGGCAAATGACAACAGAACAGAACAGAGGAGGAGAAAGAATTCAAATCAGAATCTATATGTGTGTCTGCAAGGAGATGGTGATGAAGTCTCAGCGAAAGGATCAATGAGTGGAGAAGTGCCACAACATGGAGAAACAAGTGAGGCCTGTGAAGGAGCCAGAATAGCCCATTGGAGAAAATGGGCAGAGGTAGCATGATAGTGGCTGTAGTTGAAGTGTGAGATACATTGGTGGACAAGATGTTTGCAGGATGAGCCTGCATTTCTGTAAGCAGTGGAGACCTTTGAGGGCCATGTGAAGGATGGATCTGAGCAGGAGACTGGGACTGCAGATGGCACCAAGTAGAGCAGGATAGAGAGTCTCTATGTGTATATGGAGAGTCTCTATGAGGCACTGTATAGTGGTAATGAATCTGCTGTCCATAGTAACTACAAGATGGGCTTTGTTTCCCACAGTCATACAGGTAACAGTAGTGTGATGGACCATAGTGCCTGGAAAAATAATAATTGGGGTTGTAGTACTCTACAAGCTCTTCAGAAAGAGTCTCCACTTCTGAAGGAGAAGGAGATCTTCAGTCATGATGAGAAGACTGGCAACAATGACTGTGGCCTGACCTCCCAGAATCTACAGCCTCAGAACATTGGAGTTGCCATCTGGATCGGTGGCGACCTGGAGAGGCATGATCTTGAGCCCTCAAATCCAGAAAACCCAAGGACCTGGATGAACTCAACAGGGACCACTGAGATGGAGGTCTACAAAAAGCAGTTGGAGAAGACAGGAGCTGCATGTTTTAGAGTGTGAATCCCTTGCAGAGATGGTCTGGATTGAGAATGAACAGGAAAGCCCAGTGAGTGTTTTTTCCCCTTGGACAGAGAGTCAATTATCTCACTATCTGACATCACGGCCACCTCTACTGCTTCTGGAGAACACTGAAAAGGTGATTAGTGCAAAGGTCAAGCCAAAAGAGAATGAGGTGGAGAGTAGACTGGAGAAGCTGGTTTGGACATGACCTTAGAAACTGCTAAAGAAGGTATCTTAGGCTGAGAAAGGTCCTTGGACCACTTCTTCTGTTTATGGTGCTTGCATTCAGTATGGTTCAAAAAAGACTTGAGGTCAAGTGAGTGGCCTGGAGTCAAAGAGACCTCAGTATGGTGGATCTCACATTTCAATTTCCCTGTACCGATGGAAAGATTGGATGTGGGGCACTTGGCAGCCTCAGGACCAGAAACCTCATTGGATTGCTGCTTAGAAGCGGGTCTCAAAGCAGAGGAAAGAGGTGTCAGTACAGATGAAGTGCACAGAACAGAGAATTGACTAAATGTCAAAGGAGTGCACAGTCAAGTCAAGATCTACTTGTACAGAAGAGCCTTCACGTGTGGAGAGTGATTCTTTTGGGCCTGTTGAGTCATGGCCTTACAATGAGAGCAAGAGCTAATGTTCTGATTTTTCTCTCAGGTTCAGAAAGCAATGGGAGTGACCATCCATACTTGGGATCTTAGCCCAGTCCCACAAGAAAAACACTTCTTAAATGACCCTCATGGCATGGTAGAAAAGTGTGCTAGCTAACAATAGCAGTTACAATAGCAGTTACATTTCTATATCACTTATCAGTGCAAAGCCCTCCCTAAGCACTTTCCAATGTGTTTTAGCTAACTGTCCCCAAAAAGGCAGGTACTCATTTTACCAACCTATGGAAGGATGGAAGGCTGAGTCAACCTGGAGCCCTGAAGAATTGAACTCACAACGTTGTGGCTACAATATCAGCATTTAACCACTGTGCCACTAAGGTACAGAGGCTGGTCATATGCACTTGCTGAGAAGTATCACTGAGAGGCACCAACAAGATCAGACAAACTGTGAGGAGAAGCAAAGAGAAGTAAGCCATCCAAATCAAAGCTAACAAAGATACCAACCAAATTGAATAGAAAGGTTGAGAAGAGACCAGACAGTCCGAGTCAAAAAGCCTACAATCAAGCCAATAATCTTTGAGAAATCTTGGAGGACAGGAGAAGTTCCAGCAGACTGGAAGAGGGCAAATGTTGCCCTCATCTTCAAGAAGGGAAAAAAAGGGGACCCAAATAATTATCACCCAGTCATCAATACCCGGAAAGATCCTGGAGCAGATCATTAAGCAGTCAGTTTCTAATCACTTAGAAAGCAACGCGGTAATCACGAGAAGTCAACATGGATTTCTCAAAGATAAGTCATGCCAGACTAATCTTATCTCTTTTTATGATTTCAGTAAGGCCTTTGACAAAGTTCCCCATGATATTCTTGCAATGAAGCTAGTGAAATGCAGGCTGGACAGGGCTACTGTTAGTTGGATTTGTAACTGGTTGACCGACCGAACCCAAAGGGTGATCACGAATGGCTGCTTTTCATCCTGGAGAGAAGTGACTAGCGGGGTGCCACAGGGTTCTGTCCTGGGCCCAGTGCTGTTCAATATTTTTATCAACGACTTGGATGAAGGAATAGAGGGCATGCTCATCAAATTTGCAGATGACACCAAATTGGGAGGGGTTGCTAATACGCCAGAGGACAGGATCAAAATTCAAAATGAGCTGGGCCAAGGCTAACAAAATGAAATTCAACAGAGAGAAGTGTAAGGTCCTACACTTAGGTAGAAAAAATGGAATACAGAAATATAGGATGGGGGACACGTAGCTAGATAGCAGTACGGGTGAAAGGGATATAGGAGTCTTCATAGATCACAAGCTGAACATGAGTCAGCAGTGTGATGCGGCAGCCAAGAAAGCCAATGCAATTCTTGGCTGCATCAATAGGAGTATGGTGTCTAGATCGAGGGAGGTACTGGTACCACGCTACTCTGCTTTGGTTAGACCTCATCTTGAATACTGCGTCCAGTTCTGGGCACCCCAATTCAAGAAGGACATGGTCAAGCTGGAGCAAGTCCAGATGAGGGCGACCAAAATGGTGAGAGGCCTGGAAGCCATGCCCTATGAGGATAGACTTAGAGAGCTGGGTATGTTTAGTCTGCAGAAGAGAAGGTTAAGAGGGGACATGATAGCCATGTTTAAATATTTGAAGGGATGCCATGTAGAGGAAGGAGAGGGCTTGTTTTCTGCTGCTCCAGAGACCAGGACAAGGAGCAATGGATTGAAGCTGCAGGAAAGGAGATTCCATCTGAACCTCAGGAAGAACTTTCTGACAGTCAGGGCTGTCCGGCAGTGGAATGTGCTGCCTCGGAGTGTAGTGGAGTCTCCTTCCTTGGAGGTTTTTAAGCAGAGGCTAGATGGCCATCTGTCGGGAGTGCTTTGAGGGTGTTCCTGCATGGCAGGGGGTTGGACTGGATGGCCCATGTAGTCTCTTCCAACTCTACATTTCTATGATTCAAAATGTATGGTGAAATTGTTCCTTTGATGATGCTGCTGTGGCAGACAAAAAGGGACTGAGGGTTTGAGCAGGAAAATGGCTGGTCATATGCACCAGTAAAGGAGGGGCTATTGCTGAAATGCTGTGTAACAGCTCTAGAAGGTTCCGAACGATACACTGTGCAGGCACCACCATTAGTGTGAATCACAGAGACCACAAAGAAGGAATACAAACGTTACAACACATTTTATAAACCGCATGATATTACAGAAATGTGAAGTAATACTATGAAGCATGATCCTCACTAGAATGGTGATGAAATTTTAAATTTAATCTTGTCTGAAGACTTTGATTATGTTTAGTTGGAAGATGTGGAAGGCATGATTTTACACTTATCTTGCACTTACATTTTGTTTACTGTCTTCTACAAAGTCACAATTTAGCAATTTTGAAAAGGTTCTTTCTTCCACTTCAATATTTAAGGTCCCAAGCATAGTGTAAAAACAGTTCAAACTTTACCAGTAACAAGAACTATACTTACAGGTTTTAGATCACAGTGGATAATCTTCTCTGTGTACAGGAGCTGTAAACATCTTAAGATACACTGAGTGAATCGGTGAATTAAACCCAAGGTAAAACCTTGGAAATTATTTTTCTTGATTAATTCATACAAATTTATACTGTGGGATAAGAAAGAATATTTCAGTTTTATATTGTGAACAATTTACTTTATACAGGTAATATAAGCAAAGCATACATGTTCTAAGTCATTTGACTACAAGTGCCAGAAGTTTTGTACATGAAACATTGCAACCACAAGATGAAGGCATCATTACAATTAGAAGCAGTGTTGGTGTGGTGCTGGTTGATGGCATTTAGCTGCCTAAAGCAAAGGACAGAATGGAAACTTTCTCTATTATGTGTACAAAATCCAACAGGGCTGGTAGAGAAAAACCAGAGAGGGTTTTGTCATGCTTTAGAGAGTTGTTTGTATGCAGGATATCAGGGTTCCCCCCACTTCCTGGTCATTCAAATGACACACTCCCTGCCTCACTTTTACCATATTTTAAAAATCAATTGTGTTTTTTCATGCCTTATTGTATCTGCTAATTTAAAAAGGAAGCAGGTTGTTCAAATGTCCTTTGTCCATGGGTTTTCATCAGCTTCTACATATAGCTTTTAGCAGGGGAATACCCAATGTCTTGTGTGGCAATGATGTGGCTATGGGCGCCTTTTCCATTTTGCTGCTCCCTCCTCCTATGCTCAGCCCATTTTGTATTATGATTTCCAATGCTTTTATAGGAATGATCTAATCTGACTACAAATACAATGGTTGCTGGTCATCCTCTATCCCCTGACGCTTCACTTGCCTCTCCCATAGATAACATGAATGTATCTATCTATTCCAAATCCCTTAGTTTGATAGTGTGGGATAACAGCAGAAGATAGGATTAAAGAGTTGTGCTATTTTACCTCATACAATCCCACAATGGCAACATTACTAGTGTAAGGCAGTTTAAAACCCTGGTCTATTGCAAACTACTACATTCCAACATTATACTTCCCACCATAGGGGAAACCAGTACACTTAAAATAGAGATAGTATAAAAAATACAGGAAATCATAGAAATCATAGAAATTCAGAGTTGGAAGAGACCACACAGGCCATCCAGTCCAACCCCCTGCCATGCAGGAACACCCTCAAATCAATCCCGACAGATGGCCATCAAGCCTCTGCTTAAAAACCTCCAAGGAAGGAGACTCCACTACACTCCGAGGCAACAGATTCCACTGCCGGACAGCCCTGACTGTCAGGAAGTTCTTCCTGAGGTTCAGGTGGAATCTCCTTTCCTGCAGCATGAATCCATTGCTCCTTGTCCTGGTCTCTGGAGCAGCAGAAAACAAGCCCCCTCCTTCCTCTACGTGGCATCCCTTCAAATATTTAAACATGGCTATCATGTCCCCTCTTAACCTCCTCTTCTGCAGACTAAACTGGAAGAACTAGGTTGTCACAACATAAATATAAGGCTATGCATCCAGAAGGTCTAATAGTATATTTGTGGGTATGATGAGGTGGTAAAAGTGTGCAATACTGCTGTTATTGCTTAAACTGAAACAGAATATAGCAGTGTATGGCAATAACAAGATAGTCATTGGATGATGTGGTAAATCCAGCCACTTCCATTTTATTTGTCATGTCCTCTTCATTTCTTCCAAGAACACCTTCAGCTCCCTAATACAGCATGAACCATGAGTTCGGACAGGTGACATGCATAGGTTGAAAAGAGAGTGGTAATCATGGGAGAAGGCTGAGAGAGGTCAGGGTATGTTGACCTACTCACCCCCAAAGGGAAATCAATGTGACTACAAGAAAGAAGCTGTATATATGTTGCTGGAACACTGCAGATAACAATTGACAAAAACACCAATCTGATTTTCCTCTTGCTTCAACATTAGTGATGATGATGAGGAAAACAGCTACATGCATGGCATACACAAGTCTGCCCTCCGTCACTTGCTCCCACCATTCCAAGTTCCACTGTTTGGGCCAGTTCTGACACACACAATTTTAAGGAAACTAGGAATTTCTGCTTCCTTTCCATGATCAATTATTCTTGATGGTCATAGAACTGGCATATATGGCACATTAAAGCAATGGGATAAGTGTGGCCCATGAGCTATATGCAGCCCCTTGAGATTCCTTGAAGACTTCCAAAGCCAGTCTGTTAAAATATTTTTTTCAGGCCAATTTTTGTGTAATTTTCCATCCAAAAATATTCCCAAATGCCCCCAAGCTACACACAAATGCAGCAGTTTATGCCTCCCTGTTATGCCAACTGTGATACCCCAGATGGAAGCTCCCAGATATCACTTTGATATCATTTAATTCGGCCTTTGGTAGACCCCCCTCCATTGCCCCGCTGCACGTGTTTGGGTTGTTTTCCGTACAGGAACGTACAGGCTGCGGCTGATTAATAGCTTGCATTCCATTCTCCATTCAAGCCAGCAATCCCCAAGTCTCACGTAGCTTTAGGGAACTCCCATACCCACATTCTACAATAGCGGCGCAGCTTCCCGCCAAGTCATACCTTTTCAGAGGGCCATCAACCTACCGGCCACTCTGTTGTCTCTCAATGCAAATCCCATCATGCTAACACTGACCTCACCAGATCCTTTTGTCTAGCGCCAAAACTCCTTTGTTCCTATCTGGTTTGCCATAGCCGACAGGCATGTTCCACCCTATATAAGGTCTTCATTTTGAGACCTCGTTTGTAGGAATGGCCCTCCATAATTAGATAGGGGATTATGGGTTAGCGTGTATTTCTAATAGACACAGATTCTGGTTGCTTAGTATAACAATGTGGAGCAGGCGTTCATTCCTCCATTTGCTATTATCTAAACATCCCTGGGGGATGTAGATAGTAACCATGGGAACTTATAGGACTTTATGACCCCAAGTGGAGGAATGTGCTTTCGGTTTCTTTGTGTGAATCTGAAACTGCTTAACTACATAGGCTTTTGGGATCTTTACTCATTCCTGTTCTTCGAAGCCAATGTTCACTGCTCAGCAACTTTACAATAAATCTGTTATGCAAGTTTATTGTCCTTGTATCTGAGTCTGATCCTGATAGGAAGAACAGGAATGAGTAACATGCACCAACCTACTGAACAGGCGGAAAGCCACCCCACCGAAGAAGACCCAGAACGAGTTGATTCCGAGGGAACAGCAGATAGTGACTTGGTGCCCGATGCGAGGCCAAAATTCCCGACAGCCACCCCCACCTGCGGCCAGACTTGGGCTTGGGGAGAGAAACTGAGAATTTCAATGAGGGAATGCAGAAGGGCAGCTAAATGGGACACTTCAGAGAGAGAACTGGCCCTCCTGGATGAAATAATGAACATAGAAGAGGCAATGGTCAAAAAAGATGAAGAAATACTGGAGCTTCGAACACTGCTAAGAGAATTGCGTGTCAAAGTGCCAGAAGCAGGGAGGACTCCAGTTAGAGGACCAGCAGTCGCTGTTCCGGGAGCTGCAGTCCCCCCACCTCCACCCGTGGCCCCAGCATTACCACAGGTGGTGCCGAGAAACATTGGTGAGTTGAAGGCTTCCTTGACCTTCCTTCAATCAAAGGCTTCCTTTGATATCCTTCAACAGCAAAGGAGAAAAGCTTTCTTTTTTTCTGACTATGGCATCAAACTTCATGTTAGATTATGGGCATCTGTTCCAAGACGATGCTGCCAGGATCAGATATTTGAGTCAGCACTTGAAAGGCTTAGCTGCTGACTGGGTGGCTAACCTATATGACTCCCGTGCCCCCGAAACGGAGAACTTGCAGCTGTTTATGAACCGTCTACGGGAACGCTTTGAAGACCCGCACTTGCTTGAAAAAACCAAATATCTACTGAAACGACTGAAACAAGGCAAGGGCCATGTGGGAACTTACTCCAGGGAATTCCGAAACTTGGCAGTCAAGGTACCTTGGTCTGATGAAGTCCTGATAGAATTCTACAAGGACGGATTAAACCCCAACGTGCTGCATGGCCTGATTCAAGCGAACCCACAAACCCTGATCGGCTGGATGAAGCTTGCCACAGAGGTAGAAGGAATAACTCAAACCGTGCAATTGACTCGCCAGAGACAAACTCAAGACCTGGGGCCCCGAAAGCCCCCACGCCGCTCTACATTCCTTACCAACGAAGAAAGAAACTGACGCCTCCGATTGGGCATCTGTTTTTCCTGTGGGCAGCCGGGCCATCTTTCTAACAACTGCCCCGATAATCGAGCTGCCAGCAACAGCCCCAAAGAAATGCAAAACGACCCAGCTAAAGAGAAAGCCGGCTGTCAGAAATCTACGGTCATTAAACCGGCAATCAGACACCACTTCACAGGTCCAGCTGCAGCTGCAGGAGATCCCCATCAGCTCCCTGCTGAGAGTGACGCCTCCTCCACCTCAGCTTCGGATGACGACTCTGACTCTGAGAACTGGGACACTGCCGGAACAACATATGTAAGTAACACTAAGAAACCCCATATCTTTGCAACGAGAACTTTGGCAGGAAAGGATAGGAAACTGCGAATTCATAGAGCCCTCATTGACTCTGGTTGCTCCAGAAGTCTCATTCACCCAGATTTAGCTAAAGAACTGAGCATTAGCTATCAGCCTCTTGAAAGACCTATTAAATTAACTCAAATGGATGGGAGCCCAATGTCTGGAGGAGCAATTGGCCAAATCTCCACTCCCCTCCCCTCCCCTTCAGGGTGGGGAACCACAAGAGCAGGCTGTGTTTTTTAGTTCCAAAAGCAGTACAATTTCAAGTTGTTTTAGGAGTCGACTGGCTACACAAATACAACCCACACATAGACTGGGCTGCTGGGAAACTACTACACCGGGACTTTCAGCCCGCGCTTTCTTTAACCCCTGAGGAATTAGCACACAGTCCTCCACACTATCAAGACCTACAAAAGGTTTTCCATGAAAGGGAGGCTGATAGGTTACCCCCTCACAGGGAATTTGACTGCAAACTAAACCTAATTGAGGGTGCAAAGCTCCCCAAGCCTAAAATTTATCCTATGAGTCGCCAAGAACTGACTGCTTTAAAAGAATTCCTAAACAAGAACTTGGCGTGCAAATTCATTAAACCATCCACTGCGCCCGCTGCTAGTCCAGTTTTTTTCCGCAGGAGGAAGGATCCGTCCGCGGATCCTAGGCTCATTGTCAACTATTCTGCCCTTAACCAGTCTATTTTACCAAACTGTTACCCTATTCCTCTCATCAAGACTGTATTGGATCAGCTAGTTCAAGGCAAATATTTCACCAAATTGGACCTTAAAGAGGCCTTTCACAGAATTCGGATGCATCCTGATAGTGAATGGCTTACCACCTTTTCCATGCCTCTTGGCAACTTCCAGTGGACTGTTTTACCGTTTGGATTACAATCTGGACCCTCAGTTTTTCAAATGTTTCTAAATTCCATATTTCATGACCTCCTTTACGAGGGGATGGTTATTTATCTCGATGATATTTTGATATACGCTGAGTCGCTTGATAAGCACGTTTCATTAGTCAGAACGGTTCTACAGCGATTAACCGATAATGGACTGGTTGTAAACTTGGCAAAATGTCAATTTGATACTCAATCCTTTGACTACCTTGGATATCGCATACGTAACAACACGATCAATACGAACCCTTCCAAAATTAAAGCCATACTTGGCTGGCCTGCGCCTAGAACACTTAAGCAATTACAACAATTTTTGGGCTTTGCTAATATTTACCGGAATTTTATTAAAGACTTTGCCACCCTTGTTCTAGCCCTTACGAACCTATTGAGAAAACCCAAAGGACATTTGCCAGGCAAAAACCACAAACTGTCTTGGTCAGCTGACTGCCAAGCTGCTTTTGACGCTCTGAAGGAAAAATTCACCTCTGAGCCTTTGCTCCTTTTCCCTGACACCTCCAAACCTTTTGTCATTCAAACTGATGCTTCTGATTTTGCGATGGCTGCAGTGCTTCTCCAACATGACGCTGACGGAGCTCTTAAACCCTGCGCCTTCATTTCCAAAAAATTCTCCTCTCAACAACTCAATTGGCCCATTTGGGAAAAGGAAGCTAAAGCCATTCATTTTGCTTTGTCTAGCTGGCGACATTTGCTTGAAGGCGCTCAGGTCCCTTTTGAAGTTTGGACTGATCACAGGAATTTGCAAGCATTGAAACCAGCTAGAAAACTATCACCTAAACAAGCACGCTGGGCTGAGTTTTTCCAACGTTTCCGCTTCAAAATCATATTAAAACCTGGCAAGTCGAACACCCTTGCAGACCCGCTCTCGCACCTGCCTTGTCATGAACCCTGCCCGAAGGCCGCCTCCACTGAAAAGACTCTGTTTCCATCTGATTCTCTTGCTTCTCAAGTCAGCACTCGCGCGACTCCTCAAGCTCGTTGTTCGGCTTCCTCCCTTTGCGATTCAGCTTTGCAAGACTTCATCAAACACGCAGCTCACAAAGACCCTTGGCTTTCATCTCACAAAGACAATATTTCCTGGGATACTGGGCTCCCATTTTATGGTTCCAAAATTTATGTACCCCCTGATGCACGCCCCACCATTTTACACTGTTACCACAATTCCAAACCTGCTGGTCATTTCGGGTTTCTCAAAACCTTGCATTCTATCCGTAGACTGTTCTGGTGGCCTGGTTTGAATTCTGCAGTTCAATCCTACATGAAGGAATGCGCAACTTGCAATGTCTGCAAATCCCCCACCTCCAAACAGCAAGGATTGCTGCAACCTCTTCCAGTACCCTCTCAACCTTGGTCTGTCATCGCTTGGGACTTCATAACTTCCCTCCCTTCTTCTGCTGGATACCATTGCATTTGGGTCATCACTGACCATTTCTCTAAGCAATGCCATTTTGTTCCACTCAAAAAGATCCCAACAGCGGAAAAACTGGCTGACTTATTTGTCCTCCATGTTTGGAGGCTTCATGGCTTGCCCTCCACCATTATCTCTGACCGTGACCCGGTTTTCACCTCCAAATTTTGGACCTCGCTTTTGAAATCATTGGGCATCACTCAAAAACTCAGCACTGCCTATCATCCTCAAACTGATGGTCAATCTGAAAGGGTTAACCACACACTTGAACAATTTCTTCGCTGCTTTGTTTCTACTAACCAAAATGACTGGTCTTTCCTTTTGCCTTTTGCTGAGTTTGCTATTAATTCTGCCCTGCATTCCTCCTCTGGTAAAACCCCATTCGAAATTGTCTATGGCTTCCTCCTGGCTCCTTCCCCCACCCATCCCCTCCTCTTCCTCCCCCCATCTCTAACTGCGTGGATGGAAAAGTGCTCTGGTGTGTGGCAATCTGTTTATAATTCTCTGTCTGCTTCAAAAGCTTCCCAAAAACGTTTTGCGGACACTAAACGAGTTCAAAACCCTTCTTATCTGCCAGGTGATCTCGTGTATCTGTCTGCTAAAAACATCTCTTCCCCCTCCCTTTCTAAGAAGCTTTCTCCTAAATTTCTTGGCCCTTTCCCTGTCAAACGTGCCATTAACAATGTCTCCTTTGAATTGTCTTTGCCCTCGTCTCTTAAAGGTATACACCCTGTTTTTCATTCCAGTTTGTTGAAGCCGACCCGTTCGCTGGATTCTTTGAAGACTGACCATACTGCCCCCCCGTGCTGATCACCTGCAACATGCCTTCTGTTATCCCTCGCTGTTTAAGTTTTATTTTCGTTTTCTTTGTTCTTGTGTATCTCTTTTGGAGGTGGGCAGGATGTAGGAATGGCCCTCCATAATTAGATAGGGGATTATGGGTTAGCGTGTATTTCTATTAGACACAGATTCTGGTTGCTTAGTGCAGGTGTTCATTCCTCCATTTGCTGTTATCTAGATAGTAACCATGGGAACTTATAGGACTTTATGACCCCAAGTGGAGGAATGTGCTTTCGGTTTCTTTGTGTGAATCTGAAACTGCTTAACTACATAGGCTTTTGGGATCTTTACTCATTCCTGTTCTTCGAAGCCAATGTTCACTGCTCAGCAACTTTACAATAAATCTGTTATGCAAGTTTATCATCCTTGTATCTGAGTCTGATCCTGACAGGGTTGGTCCCCCTTGAACATCCATCCCGTCCAGCTGCCGGTTTGTTCAGGAGTTCCCCTCAGCAACCACGCTGAGCCCATCTTCTTCTGCTCCAGTACCTTCAGGACAACGCGACCAGGTGTCGTATCACCCGTGCTCCCTCTGTGTCTATTTCCCATTCTATAAGTTAGGAGTTAGTGTGCGTGTTGTTTTTTTTGTTGTCTATGTTTAATAAAGTTTCTATTTGTTTATTTAAACCCTGTTGGCTTGCTCTTGGACCTGAAGCCGTAGACGTTGGGTTAATGATCTCGCTACGTTACCCTGCCTCTTGCTAGCTAAACAGTGCTCTGAGTTCTAATTTCCCCACATTTGGTATTTTTAATTGGCAACCCGGGCGCCCCTCACAGGACCCCCAAATTCTCAGGGTAACAGAGTGGTGGAGAATGTGGGCAACCCCGGTAACCCCTATTTTGAGAAGGAATCTGGAACCTTCCCAGAACAGGCGGTACCAACCTAGCGGATGGTCAGTGAGCAGCTTTTAGATCGCACGAAGGCAGAAATGTGTGTTGCTTGTGACTCTGGTGTGTGTGTGTTAGTTCTATCGGGTGGTAATCTGTACTTCTCTTCTCTTTGTCCTGGGAATCACCTCCCCATCTTGGGTCTATCGTGGGCTGGAATTCTGGTACTAGTGGATAGACTAGGAACAGTCCACATTCACACAACGCTTTACGCAGCAAGGCACATACAGTAGTATGTTAGGAAAGGTGTGGCTCACCTGGTGCCCCTTTCCCTTTTGTTCGATTTGGTTCAGTTTGGAGGAACCCCGGGTAGGAATCCCGTAGTCTCCTGTTGTGGGTAGGAATCCCACTTGTGAAATTGGCGGGTAGGAAGCCAGACATTCCGCCGGTCGACTAAGCTCTGGGTAGGAATCCCGGCTTAGTCTGTATTTGTGGGTTTAGCGGTTTAGCCCGAGGTGTAGGAAGAAGCCTCTCACCCAGAAAACCAGATAGGGACAGCTTGGTTTGTGGCTCCCGAACGCTCTTTCCCTGTTGCTTGGCCAGGCAGCGTTATGAATTCCTCTTTGGAGTTGAGCTCACGCACCCCCTTCTGCAGGCAGTCGGATAACTCCTGCAGGAGCCCCTTTAGGTCTAGCGAGACCCCCCTCCACCAACCGTTCCCTCAGTGTAGCCCCAGTTTTGGCTTGCCTTAGCGATGGCTAAGGAGGGCCCTAGCACAGTTGTGAAGGACCTGATGTGTGAGGAAGAGGTCCATGGTAAATTAGAGAAGTGGGTGCTTGGTAAGGGAAAGTGCCCTTGGAAGGACTCCGTCTTTCAGACGGAAGACCCCTTCACATCCCTTCGAGAAGCATATGCCCTGGCACAGAAGTCTAAGAATCCTTTCAGTCCGGCAAAGGACTCGCTGGCCACTTGGGGACTTTGGCTTGCCACCAGAGATGCTAGCTCAGCCCTTGTAGAGACCCGGGCCAGGCTAGCCAAGGTAGAAAAGGAGAACACCCGGCTTCAAACCAAAGTCGAGGCTCTGCGGGCAGATAAAGTAACTTTTGCCGCCGTTGCGCAGACCTCGGCTCAGAAACTGAACGACCTTGCTCTTGTTGCCCAGACTTGGGAAGAAAAAGCTCGTGCCTTAGAAGTCGAGCTGGATCAGGCCCAAGCTGCGGCAAAGTACATGGTAGGACAGGTCAAGGAACAGCAAGAGGCTGTTAGCCAGGTGGCCTGCCTTACGCAAATTGCCGCACTGGAGAGGCAGCTTCAGACCCATAAGGCCTTAATTTCGGCTGTTTGTCCAGAACTGCTCCCCTCATGTGGCCAAGACACGCTCAGGGAACTAGAGCCCCTCCCAGAGGAAGCTTTAGATTTCCCTCCTGAGAATCCAGACTGGGATGCCCCTAAGGCCCTAGTTCAACCGGTAGAGACACGGAATATGAAGAAAAAGACCACCCCTATAGGAGCAGGCAGCTCCAAGGGAGAAGCCATTGAGGAGACTCATGTCATTGAAACCAGAATCCCTTGGTGAGCTACCGAGGCAAAAGCCATAGCCGAGCAGTTGAGTCTGCTTATGCGATCCACTGGCATCATGTGGCTAAACGCCGTCATCAATTCTCACCCCACAGCCAACGGCCAGGACCTAACGCAGTTGGCCCGCCTATGTTTGTCCCCTTCTGAGATCCCCATGCTGGAATCTGCCGTCATGGCTCGCGGCTTGGTTAAGCTCGAGGCACACGATTGGATGCAGGAGCTCATTAAGATACTCTGGCCTGGTCAGAGTGCTAGTGTGCTCTACGTTATGGAGCAACAGGGTCCTCGTGAGAACCCTGAAGCTTACATGGCGTGGAAGCAGTTACTGGCCATTCTGGCTGAGAAGGTTCCCCTCACTGCTTATGGATACTGCTTCAACTCGGAGGAATTCAAGACACTATTATATGGTGGCTTGAATCACGAGACGACAATGGCCCTAGGCTTGGTGGACCTGGCCACCACA